>JXTC01000160.1:524928-633748 GCA_002914845.1 Trema orientale
GAATTGTTGAAACAAACACACATTTTAAAAGATCATTTGAATGGAAAAACTGAATTGTTGAAACAAACACACATTCAAATGGATTTTCCATTCCATTGGAATGGTTGAAACAAACGGGGCCATTATAATTGGAATGGGAGACATTTGAATGGAAAAAATAGTGGAATGTGTTGTAATTAGAATGAGAGCATTGAAATGGACTATTCAAAAACACCTCCTCCCCTCCATTCTCATCCAAGACACAAAAACCCATTCAAATAGTTAATGTGACTGATGAACCATTTGAATAGAAAAACTGAATTGTTGAAACAAACACCCATTCCAAAAGACCATTTAAATGAAAAAATTGGAGTTGTTGAAACAAACACCCATTCAAATAGATTTTCCATTCCAATAGAATGGAATGGTTGAAACAAACGGGTCCATAGACATTCACAATATTATTGGGTTTTTTTCTAGATAACTTCTATTTTCTTAAATCTGTTATTTTTTAAAATATATCTAAAGTTATTTATTTATTATTCGTACTTAAATTGAACTTAGTCTTATACTCTAATTTTTGCGGTGGATACATCACATTTGGTATATAATTTGGATTCTTAAAGTAAAACTAATGAGTATTTATTGTTATTATGTTCAACATACATGAAACATCTTGAATGGTATATTTATAAAATATTAGAATTTTAGGTATATTTATTGTATATAAACTCCTTTAACTTTTTGATGTATATTGAAAATTAACTCTTAGGATTCTATTTATGTACAAACAATATATAATAACTTTTGTGTATATACATGTCAACTTTTAGCCTTTTTTGTATGCACATATTAATTTTAACTGTATCTATTTTTTATCATTATACGTTATACACATATCTTTTAGGGGACAAAAATTGCAAATATTAAGTTCATATACTCTTCTAAATTAATAAATATTTGTTTATCGATAAATTAATAAATTATTCATTTATTGATAAATAAATAAGTAATACTTTCTTTTAGTCCTAACAATATTAATTTATAGAGTTTTACTGTATATGTGCATTTGGATATTGTCAGTCTTTTTTTTTTTTTTTCAGGGAAGGATTAAATATAAAACTTATACACTGAAGTGGATATTGATTCTACCTTAAGGCTATCCCTTAATAGACATATAGAAATAAGAGAAGAAGTCCATCTATTCTTCCAATTTTTTTGTGCTTCTAGCTAAACTTATATAGCGTTAATTATGAACATTAAATCACTTTTTTCCAAAAAAAAAAAGACTTAGATCTAGTCGAAGATTTCTAGCAGCAGACTAATAAAGAAGAAAAAGATGAGTCTTATTATTCAAATAAATGTTTATGTATTTTGAGTACTCATTGAATGAGATCCTATTTATTGCAGCTGGATGCTAAGAATACCACGAGGATAAGTATTCTCATTGTTTTACATGATAGACTTTGTTAAATGGTGAAATGTTTTACGATAATATATTCAATTAGAAGAGGAGAAAATGACAGATTAAGCCATAAATAAAAATTCGAATTGTTAACGATCGAAGATTTTTAAACCAACATCCTGATCATATGAGAGAATTTCTAACACATCCTCCACTGTAAATTCATGGCTAATAGATGCCATATGGATCTTCGACTACAGATCCGTCATGACTTCATAATTGCATTGCAAATAATTAGCATATCAACGTCCAATGGATGAATCTTCTTGGTGCTGAAGGTATCCACACATTCAATTTAAAATGGTCTTCTGAATAGGAAGATGAACGAGTTTGTTTTGTTTTGTTTATCTTTGTTTTTTTAATTGCATCAAACAAATAAAGAGAAAAAAAAAAAACTCTCACAATGGAGAGATTAATTACTCTATAATGGAGATTTCTTAACTATAACAGATTTCAATCTCGGCCTCTCAATGAGTCCTGAGATTATGTGTTTAAGTTTGGAGATGTAGGGAATGTTTAAAGAAGCAAAAAGATCATAAATTTTAGTATATTATTGATAAGAGGAATAAAATGATGTAATTTTTCAGGAAAATTTTTTTGTTTATAGTTCGACTGCATAGAAAAACCAAAAAAAAAAAAAAAGAGTTAAATAAAGAAAAAAATTAGCAGTAACATTTCCCCTGAAAAAATAGCAATAATATTCGATCACAAATATTACAATACTTAAAATATTTTGTATTTTCGTGTACCTTCCATGTGATGATATTTTTAGATTTTTTATTCAAATGAAAGATAAAAACTATAGAATATGTACATCGTCTCTTAAAATATTACTATAGTACTAAATTTTTAGTAGACAGTGGGAATATTAAATATAAGATAAAAGATATATTATATATTCACCTGTGGACCTAAATCCAAGAATAAATTTTTAGAATAGTATCGAATAATATTGATCCAATGTTTCACTTCGATTAATACAAAGTGAGAGAAGCCATCAGTACTGTCCATAATCTTATATATATAGGAGGCGATTATAATAGGGGCGTCCTTACGTAAGGTCCCTGTTTATACACCGTTTGATGGGAATCTGTGAGGAATCTGTTTATACACAGATTTCCATCAAACGGTGTATAAACAGAACCTTACGTAAGGACGTGACGTCTTTATTGTAAACGAGCGCTCATATATATATATATATATATATATAAGCAAAAATATCAAAATTAATAGTATACCAATTACCAAGTAAGAAGTGTCCTTTTTTTTTTTTTTTGCGGTTGGTGAGAACTCCAAAGTTTAGTAGTACTAGCGCAAATGTTAATGCTTTTTATTTATTCCAAAATCCGTGTTAGGATTCACTTTGTGTTAAATAAAGGAATCTCTTCAAAAAAATCATGTGCTCTCCCATGATGATCTCTTTTCAATCAAAAAAGCTTCCATTTGGACCCAGTTGCCATTTGTCGTCATCAAATACCTCACCATCAAAAGTTTTTTTTTTTTTTTTTTTTAAGTTCGAAAAACATTTGTTTAAATATTGTATGGACGTGAAGAAAATGAAGTTAATTGTTAATTTCAATGTCTTCGAATTAAAGTCATTGTAGGAATTTTTGGTCACCGAATTTTAATCATAATTATTGTGAGAATTTCACCATAAATGTACTATTGCCCTGTAGTTGAAAAAAAATAGCATAGTAGTCAATTCATTAACAATGTAGTACATAAATTCAAATCCTATGGTACAAAAACAAAAATCATAATTTGAGAACTATTAATGATTATCAACTCTATCTTTTAATTTTAAGGTTCCAATGTTTTTTTGAATACAATTATTCCAGTATATAATTTTTGTTGGCTAAAAACAGTTAATTTTGTTAAGTTAGATTGAGGAAGTTATAAGACGTCCGATAATAGAAGGGTTTTAGAGAGAGACTCTCTGTCTTCTCTCTAAAACTGAGTTCGGTGTTTTTTTTCACCAGTGATCATTCCTTTCACTCCTTTCGTTAACATGTGCCACCTCTACCGGGGAGGGGAAAAACCCATCTCTGGTATGAATTTTTTTTTTTCTGTCTTTTTAGTTTTATTGTCAAATAATCCTCCCATTTAAGAAGATAATCTTTCACCTAGATCTAGATCTAGGATGGTCTTAATATACCCAGATTATAATCTATGGTGGTATGTGTGGTTTGCAGTTTAATCTGTCGAGGTGTGTGGTTTATTGTTTGTTGTTGTTATTTTAGTCTAACTAGATTTGGATCTATGATAGTTTCTAATGGATCTCATTGTGTGAATCCTTTTAGTATGATTTTCATCGAGATCTGTTCAGATGTGGATGGTGTGTATGGCAGTATTTGCCCTCTGATGGTTTTTTGATGTGAAGCGAGAGACACCAACAACGAATGTTGAGTGGAGAGTCACAGCGAGCCAACAATTGATGTTTAGAGCTCTATTGGAGCGCACAACAATGGTGATCTGCACAAATTCTCCCATTAGGTCGATTTCGCTAAGACCTTAGTGCGTAATTTTCCTCTGAAAATCTTAATCAATTTTTTTACGGTTGTCCTTTTGTAATCAAAAACCCCCTTATGGGTATTATACTATCTTCTTATTTGTAACGAAAGCATTTTCCCTTCCAAAAAAAAAAAAAGATTAAGGAAGTTATATCACATTGAATTAGTTATATTGAGATTTTTTAAAACAACATAAAAGAAAAAAAGAATAATGATATTATTGCTTGAAAAATACAAATAAGACTTAACTTCGCAGCCATTAATGAAACTAACCCTGTAATATGTTAAAAGCAAAAGAAAAAAAATTTGTTTTAGAAGAATAATGGAAATGACTAACGACAAAAGCGTTTTTGCTAAAACTGAGCAAGCAGGGAAAATGTTGTGATCGCAAATTTGAAATCTTTCAAAGTTGAATAATGTGATTGAGGACTTATGATTACTTTTGAAAACTATACCACGAAAAAAATACTTAAGTTCTGCCTCGGAGATATAAAAACTTATCATAATAGTTTATCAGACTAACGCCTCCTGTTTATGTCAAAATGATAATGATACTTTTCCGGAAAAAAAAATATTTGATTAAAATTTCATTTTTGACCTTTAAATTTTCATTTAATAATGAACTATATTTTCTAAAACCACGACTAATTGTTTACGGTTTAAAAGTAAAATAGCAACATAGCAGAAAATTTTCACTTTTTTGTAGTTTTATTATTTTTAATTTAGAGATGTCACCGTAATTTTGATACAAAACAGAAATGGAGTATATTTTTTTCCCTTTTTTAAAAAAAAAAATTACAGTAAAATAAAGGAGAGAATAAAATTCGGATAACGTGCCTTGGAAAGTTAGAATTCATAATGAGCTGACGTGTCAGTGAGAGGAAAGTGGACCACTGAAAAGGACTGTAGCGCCGCACTACTTAATTTCTCTCTCCGCCGGACTTCTTTTTCATCAGCAAAAGCTCTCTCTCTCTGTCTTCTTTTTCTCTCTCTATCAAATTTCTCTTTCAAGCAAAAAAGGGCAAACCCTAGTCAGCATCTTACAGACGCTAGGGTTCCGATTTTGATAGAAGCCTAACCATTCCAGGCAATTCATTTCTCCCACACCTTTTTTTTTATGTTTTTTTTTTCCTCGCTTTTATATATTTATAGCTATATATCGTTTGTTCTATTAATAACTGGCCTATTGTACTCCATTTGGACTGAATAACCAATCCAAAAGGTTTGATTTTTAAGCCTTTTTGAGTTTCGATTTTGATTGTTTAAATTCCATGGAATGGCTGGATTTTGATTTTTCTGAGCGTTGTTTAGTTTGATTTAGTTTGCATTTCTTCTTTAGTTGATTTAATTTTAGCTTCCATGTGTTCATCTTATGTTGCAGTGTTTGTTCAGTTGAGCTATTCAATCACATTTCATGGAAAAACTATAGGGATAATTGGGTTTTTTGTTTTGATTTGTTTTTATTTTTCTTCTAAATTTTATTTTTTATGTGGCCCGAACAAAGAAAAGTTGTTTTATTTTTTGATCTTTTTTGGTATTGGAATTGGTGGGATTAATCATCAAGTTCATTGGAGGGAAGTTTCTGATCTCTGAAATTATGTTAAAATTTGTAATTTTGAATTTCTTTCTCTCATTTAACATTCCAGTAATGAAGCTTATATTTATGATGATATATATAACTTGAGTTCCATATAGAGGGGGTTTTATTTAATTAATTAATTTATTTATTTTTTTCGGTTGCTTTGGGTGAGATAGTGGATGCTTGATTTAATTACTTAGCCAAAACTAACGGAACTTTGAAAACTTTTTGTGGGTATTGACTACTGAATTCTCGTGGGACTTTTAAAGCACATTCAAACATGTTTGATTGAGAGAGGTTGCTTATGTGCTTTGCAGGGGCCATCATGGCGCTCATTTCGCAGGCAGGTTCATCATACTGCAGCCAAATAGAGATGATTCGGAGTAAATTTGGACACACAGTCGTTTTTAATATGGCAAGCAATTTGGAGGCACCAAAAACGAAGGAAAATTTTGTTGGTTTATCTTCGTTATCGTGTACTTCTGCTAAAAAGACAAATATTTTGCATATAGACTGTGCAAGGTTAGGAAGGAAACGAGGGCATCAAGTGATTGTTGCTGCAAGTCCTCCGACAGAGGATACTGTAATTGCTGCAGAGCCGCTAACAAAAGAGGATCTTGTTGCGTACCTAGCCTCTGGATGCAAGACTAAGGAGAAATGGAGGTGAAATTTTAATTTATGACTTTACATCAACCACACACTTATGATTTATTACTCGGCCTATTGATCTTTATGTATCTGCCATCTTTTTTATGTCTCCATAGGAAACATTATTATAACAAAGATGGGCCTTGGACCAGTTGTGATGTATATGACTTTTACAATGATATACAAATAACTACGGTCATTCTATCTTTGTCAATATTTGTTTTGATGCAGCCTAATAAATTTACACGAATATTTTCTTCTGCACGCACTCTTATAAGTTGGAAGTGTTGAACTTTTTTCTTTTGGTCTATACTCAATAGTAGTCTCTTAGAACGTTTTTCCATCACCATTCTTGAAGGATGGTCAATACTTCAGTCCTAAAGCTTAAATTGTTCATGTAGAAAATGTTTGGATAGGGGCAAGTTTTCTCATTATGTCCTTCAGCTGTCCTCTTTTATTGAAAGAGTTTATCACTTTGTGATTGCAGAATAGGGACTGAACATGAGAAGTTTGGTTTTGAATTTGGCTCTTTACGACCTATGAAATATGAACAAATAGCAGAGTTGCTTAATGGGATAGCTGAGAGATTTGACTGGGATAAAGTAATGGAAGGTGACTATATTATTGGGCTCAAGCAGGTTAGATACTCATCTTCTTCTTCTTCTTCCTTTTTTCCCCCCTCTTATGTCCTTGCTGAAAATGTATTATTTTCTTTGTTCCTTACACAAGTAACATTTGCAAGTTTAATCTGTGAAACAATTTTTTGCCACTGTTAAAACGACTGCTACAAAATGTTAGTCACCAGTTCTGTTAAATCTTTATCCATTCTTATTGACCAGGGCAAGCAAAGCATTTCTCTGGAGCCAGGTGGTCAGTTTGAGCTTAGTGGTGCACCTCTTGAAACTTTGCATCAAACTTGTGCTGAAGTCAATTCTCACCTTTATCAGGTCAGTTAAAACGATTCTGCTTTGATTTACGTTTGCAATTTTATTTTGGAACTTCCACATAATTTATGGAACCAGAGACAGTGCCTCTCTCTCTCTCTCTCTCTCTCTCTCTCTCTCTCTCTCTGTGTTGTACTTGTTTAATGATCTGTTGTTTATTTAAATTGATATAACCTTGAGCAAGTTGAGTTGGATTGGTTTGGACAAGCAACCTTATTTCTTTTCTTTCTTTGGAAAAATGATATCTGGAGCAATCTTTATCTGTGTTTAGTACATTTTTATGTTGCTACCTTCTAAGACATCTACATTACTTACTAACCTTTTATTGTGCTTTGTTGTCTTCTATTTTTTTTTTTCTGTTTAGAAATCTGGGACATTACATGGAGGAGGTTATTAGCTTGAACAGGTTTCTCTATAGTTTTGTGGATGTCAAGTTAGCAAGGGTTTTAATGTATTTCATTATGATCCTCTCTTGACTTGGCATTAGATTATGCAAGTTATCCAAATAGATTTTGGACTGATCAGTGTGCAAACTTAATGTGTCATAGTTTCTGATATTATTGTATTGTAGTTGTTGTCACATCATCATCATCATTATTCTTAAATACACACCTAAAGTTTCCACTGTCTGCTTTCTTTTTTGATACCTCATAAAAAAAATGTTCTATGTGTGCTTAACTTGTTTTAGTCTACATAATTTTACAGGTTAAAGCCGTTGCTGAGGAAATGGGAATTGGATTTCTAGGAATTGGTTTTCAGCCCAAGTGGGAGCGTAAAGACATACCCGTGATGCCAAAGGTACTACTCATTCTACTTAAGATAATTTGAGCTATATGATATACATCGGCATCCACACATATTGGTTAAATGGGAAAAAAATTTTGAGATGGCATTGGCATATGATGAAGTTGGTTTCTTTATCAAATTGTTACTTTTGTATATAAATTAATATTTCTATAGGCAGCTTAGGTTTTGGAGGCTGCTTAAATAATATGATGGGATGTTAATAGAATGTTTACCATGCATTATGTTGTTAGCACAACCTTGAACTATAACAGTTTCCGCTGCATTTTAAAATTATAATATGAGGACGTGTCAATTCCCCTTTTCAGTTTCATGCTCAATATCATTATAATTTCCCCATCTTTTCTTTTCTTTTCTATTCTAGGTATTGTTTCTTTATTTCTGAGTGCCTTTTATTTGTTTGTCCAATAAAGGATTGTTTTTACTCACATACTGACAGAGTATTTGGCTCAGGGAAGATATGAGATTATGAGAAATTATATGCCCAAAGTTGGCTCACTAGGACTGGATATGATGTTCAGGACATGCACTGTACAGGTAAGATGGTTCTATACTATTTTTTGGGTAGTTCATGTTTAAGCTATTCAAGCCGTCTGTGTTTATGATAATATTGTGATTTGGAAAAATTCATACATTAAATTCAGATACATAAATTGTGTTTCTGTAAGAAGTGACGAAAGTTGGTGTTTGCTTTGGCAGGTTAATCTGGACTTCAGTTCAGAAGCTGACATGATAAGAAAATTCCGTGCTGGTCTTGCTTTGCAGCCTGTGAGTAACTCTGATCCATTCTGTTTACATTGGCAAATTTTTCCAACATGACGAATTCTTATCGGTTTTGACAAATGAAACAGATTGCAACTGCTCTATTTGCAAATTCGCCATTTACAGAAGGGAAGCCAAATGGTTTTCTCAGCATGAGAAGGTTGCTTAAAGTTATAGTGTTGTAAATTGCTCCCATCTCCAAGGAAAAGAAAAAAGAAAAAAAGAAACTGAAAAAAGAATAAATTCCTGGCTCATCTGTTCTGTGTTCATTAATCCTTCTATCTTTTTGTTCAGCCATATTTGGACAGATACTGATAAGGATCGAAGTGGCATGCTTCCCTTTGTTTTTGATGACTCCTTTGGGTATATTTTCTATGCTGCTGAATAATTTGGCTTTCTATATTGTATATTTTCTATTTTCTGTATGGTATTTATTTGTTGGATTTCTTATGCAGGTTTGAGCAGTACGTTGATTATGCACTTGATGTCCCAATGTATTTCGTTTATCGGAAAAAGAAGTATATTGACTGTACTGGAATGACCTTCCGGGTTTCTATCTATCCTTAACTGTCTTGTAATTTATTACTTTCCCTCTGTAGCTGTACTCATCTTTGTACCAACACTTTTTTCTTCGACATTTTCTCGTCTTGCCCACATATTTTTCAAAAGCCTGACATAGTATTGGTCATATATATAAATATTCTACAGGACTTTCTGGCGGGAAAGCTTCCATGTATTCCTGGGGAACTGCCAACCCTAAATGATTGGGAGAATCATTTGACGACAATATTTCCAGAGGTTTGTCGCCTTATAATGGTAAGTTTTCTGAAAAGTATGTTTTCCTGTTGGTTGATTGTTCCAGATGTCATCTTTTCTGTTCAGGTCAGGCTGAAGAGATACTTGGAGATGAGGGGTGCTGATGGCGGGCCTTGGAGGAGATTATGTGCTTTGCCAGCATTTTGGGTAGTTGCCTTTAGATATTTATGGCATGATTACCTTGTTCATCTTCTCTATTTCATATCAAGTTACTGTAGGATTGCATTCACTACTTTTGAAGTTTTCTTTTATCTGCTGTGTCAATGCACGTGTAGAAGAAGTAATGAACCTTTGTGTTACTCTGTGCACCTTGCTTGATTCAATTTGAGGCTATCTTGTGCATACTGCATAGTTTGGGATGACTTGACGGCATATCTTATTGCATGTAGCTTGTGCAGATCTTTTTTAAGTATCCCTTTTGAGAATATCTGCTCATTGTGGGTTCTTTTAATTGTCAGGTAGGTTTGTTATATGATGAAGTTTCACTACAAAATGTGTTGGACGTGGTAGCTGATTGGACGCAGGAAGAAAGACAAATGCTAAGGAATAAGGTAAAATTATTTTCTCATATTACGGATTCCATTTGTCTTGTTGAAAAGCAACCAAGCAAAATTTTCAGTATGGTACTTGATCGTCAATTTTTTCTAAGCATTTTTTTTCCTTGCAAATTTACAAATTCTTTTGAGTAGGTCCCAAAGACTGGTCTGAAGACACCATTCCGGGATGGATTGCTCCGTCATGTTGCAGAAGATGTTTTAAAGTTGGCAAAGGTGAACTATGCTGATATCACTGTGATCTTTTTTATACTTAAATTAAAATTTTCTCTCTTTTTCCCCTTTTTGTTAATAAAGTACATCGGCAAAATCTTCTGTTGCAGGATGGATTGGAGAGGAGAGGCTTTAAGGAGTCAGGGTTCTTGAATGAGGTTGCTGAGGTGGTTAGAACAGGTAACTTAGTTTAAGATGTAAAAATCCTTTTTGTTCGTGTACCTGACCTTTTTTTAATCCTTTCATTTTGATAAAAGTTTGAAAGCAAGAAGAGAGTAAACGCTCCTTCAGAAACATGCTTATTATGTTCAGTTGCATTGCATAATGCTCTTACATACACCTACTGATTTTGTGTTTGAAACAATTAATTTTCAGGCATAACACCGGCTGAGAAGCTACTGGAGCTGTATCATGGGAAATGGGGACAAAGCGTTGATCCTGTTTTTGAGGAGCTACTCTACTGAGGTCAACCAGATTCTTGTGGACTTCTTTAGGATCTATTTTTGTGTAGGCCTCACTGAGCTAGTTTTAAGCTGCTTTCAGTTTGTGGTTACAGACACATTGTCTCACAGAAATAAATTGTGATGTAAATCTTTACCCCCGAGGGTTCTCATGTAGCTGTCAACCGGAACAAACATTGTTCAGGTTATGTAACAAATGATTATTTAAATAATCAAACCTCTTGAGATTTTCACACCAAACTCACAGTAGTTGAAGCTGATCATGTAGGTTTGTGGCTACAAAAAAGGGTTAGAATATACACATTCTTGTGGTCTTATATACCCATTTATAAGTCTTTTTGCTTGAGTGAGTTACTCTTTAAAATTCTTTGCTTTGAGTCAAGCTTTACTCATAGCCTCTTCTCTAACCCGGTTATCATTCACCTCTATCATGACACTGCCTTGCCTTGCCATGCCTTGGTCATGTGACTATCAACATGTGCCATGTGCTTTTGTTTCCCAATTCTGCAAATTGCAATGCTGTTGCTATCATGAGATAGAGATGGCCATATGATGTGCCTGAAGCATTTATTTGCCCGTTCTCATGTACTTCTGTAAAACCTCAATCAGTGTACTCCTTAGTGGTCAAAGGAATGGCTATGAACTTGGGTTGTTTTTTTCTATAGTTTTCTTCTGTTTGTATGACCAATTTGGATGGTTCAAATCAGCCAAGCCTAGGGGATAAAATGGGTATTATATTATGATAACAGGTGAAAGAGGTGGAGATTTTAGGGGATGTAGATATGTTTTGAATAATTTTGATAAAATGGTGGTCTTGTGTGGGGTGGCTGCTGTGAAGGGAACATACCAACATTATGTGGTGATAATTTAGATGTGGACAGTTCATCTAATGCCACTGACTAGTCCCCCGGCGCATTGATAACTATGCTCTAACAGCAATTTTGTCACGTCTTTGTGACATTACATCTCGCTCCCTTTTCTTTCTTCTTCTTCTTCTTTTTTTTTTTTTGGGTAGATATTTTGTATTTAAATTAACTCGCTCAGTAATATCTTACTTGTAGCAGTTGCTAGTAACATTCTCAGTTGGCAGAAAGGGTGAAACGGATACTGCTGTTTTTTTTTTTTTTTTTTTTTTTTCAAAGAAAATCATCCAACTTTTATATTAGATTATGGCAGATTTTTATTCCTTTTTTTAATTGTTTGATTTTGAAATAATTTAACTATGAGAAGCGCATATGCATGTGCAAATATACGAATTGCTAGTTAATTTTGACTTAGCACTTTTCATTTTTAGCTGCTAAAATATACAGTCTTAAGTTCATTTTGAGAGTTTAGCATTGGATTCCAAGTACCCCTCGTGAGGTAGTGGAAAGGAAGGTACCAAAAGAAGACACAAGCTGACAGGGATATCTCGTGCCTCCAATAATTATAGCTTCCTACCTTCACCTCCATACTTCCCTCTTGATTTTGATTTTTATACTCATACAATAAGGCAGATACTCATTCTGTATTTATTTATCCAAATGTACCAAACTTGATCTGGATTTCTCATAAACAATTGCACAATGATTCATGTGGTGTAACTACTTATCTTTCCTGAATTTACTATCAAAACGCCAAGTTTTAAAGTGTTTATTAAATTTTGACAGATGAGAAATGGTTCAAGTCTATTCTTTCATTAATGGAAGCATATGTATTGTGTTTACTATGTTTTTACTTTACAAGGTATATATGGTAGTCCTATGTTGTTTTGCAAAACGGAAATGCAATAGAAGAAAATTTTGCCCTGATCTAAATGCTATAGGACCTCAAGTACCCCCTTTTTGACATTATCACAAAGGATTAAAACCTTAATACATCATATTAAGGCTGTCAATTATCCATGAAGCTTATAATGCTATAGCAGATTAATCAGCTAATTATGTTTGAGATTATGGATGATTATAGTTTTTGCCATAAAGTTAATGGTTATAGTTTTTGCCATAAAGTTAATGGTGATAATAGTTTGCCATCAAATTAAGGATGATCATAGTTTACCATAAAATTAAGTATCGTAATTTTACCCTTTTGCTGACTCTGAAAGAGAAGCTAAACTATTCTTGTTGTGGCATCTGCTTCATACATTTTGGGTAACTGGTCTAATCAATTATTGCTAGGCACAGATCAGAAGATATGAAAATACAAAAAAAACAATCAAACAGCTATATAATTAGTTGAGATTTTTGTGATAATTGTAAAATTAGTTGACATTTATGTGATAATTACAAAATTAGTTGAGATACTGTAACCAGTCAAATTAGATCAAGTAGAAGCAATTAGCAAAATATATTTTGATAGAACCCCTTGCCTTCATGAAAAGATGGATTTGAAAGGCAAACATGTAAGAAAATCAAGATTACCAAATAAAGAAATGGACAAGTTTAGGATCTCAAAATGATAAATGGGAGATCAAATTGAAGGATTTATTGGTAATTTAGAGTGAGTGTGGCCAGAAACAAAGCTTGCATCTTGTTGTCACATTCCCATATCCAGCTCACAACTCATGCTGGGAGTTTTGACGTAGCCCTCAATACAAACCCACATGAAATTATTAATTGGACTTTATTATTTTCTTTCCTTATGAGAGAGAGAGAAAAATATCAGTCTCAAAGCTTGAAATCCACCCTTCTTGCACCTACAAAAGGCCATCTCAGTTTCATTCTTTCTTGCTCTCCCCCACTTCCTCTTCTAAACTCCTTAACCCCATTTTCAACTCATCTTTCCATTCCCAAAAAACATGAGAGAAATCCTACATATCCAAGCTGGTCAATGTGGGAACCAAATTGGAGGCAAGTTTTGGGAGGTTGTGTGTGATGAACATGGCATTGATACCTCTGGAAACTATGTTGGTGACTCCCCTCTTCAGCTTGAGAGGGTCAATGTTTACTACAATGAAGCTAGTGGTGGAAGATATGTCCCCAGAGCTGTCCTAATGGACCTTGAGCCGGGAACCATGGACAGTTTGAGGACAGGTCCTTATGGAAAAATCTTCAGGCCTGACAACTTCGTGTTCGGCCAGAATGGAGCTGGAAACAATTGGGCTAAAGGGCATTACACCGAAGGAGCTGAATTGATCGATTCTGTTCTTGATGTTGTTCGCAAAGAGGCCGAGAACTGTGACTGCTTACAAGGTACAAACAATGTTCAGTTTCTAGATAATTCGATCCTTTTCTGCTAATACTAAGGTGACTCTATGACACTAGGACTGTAACATATTAGATCCAGAACATGATGATATATTGGTACTAATGCAAATTTTTGGTTGACCTTTTTGCTTGTGTTATCTGCTAGAACATAAAAAGACAGACTAAATTTATAGATAACAAGGATACTATACTAACTACTAAGTATGTCAACAGTAAATGAAACAAAGTTTTATGTACCATTTTCAGATTGAAATTAACAAGCAAATTCAATAACCATATGTCAATCCAAAACTTATCCTTCTATGTTTGAGTTTGAAACTATTCCAAGTTGTGATTGTTATGTACCGTGTGTACGAGACAGGTTTCCAGATTTGCCATTCTCTGGGAGGTGGTACAGGGTCCGGAATGGGGACCTTACTGATATCAAAGATCAGGGAAGAGTACCCTGATCGGATGATGATGACATTCTCTGTCTTCCCCTCACCTAAGGTCTCTGACACCGTGGTTGAGCCCTACAACGCCACGCTTTCTGTCCACCAACTGGTCGAAAACGCCGATGAGTGCATGGTCCTTGACAATGAGGCTCTCTATGACATCTGCTTCCGAACTCTCAAGCTCACAAATCCAAGCTGTACGTCAACTCTTCTGTTTACTAATCTTCACAATGTAGTTCTTTTAATTTGCTTGTAACCTGCAAGTAGACTTTTTCACTAAACCATCTTCAACTAGTACCCAATAATGAATAAATCACACAATTTTGTATTAAAAAAAAAGAAGAAGAAGAAGAAGAAGAAGAAAACAGAGAAGTACACCTTCTTTTCTACTTGACAAGATCTCAACCTATTTCATCCAATGTTTTTGAAGCATTTTAGAATCATTCTCAAGAAATCATTCATTATAGTTCAAATTTAAATCTCCTAGGATCTCAATTCTCGTCCAACTATTGTATTCATGCTATATATCATTTAAATGGCACTTATTTGAATTCATAAGATTTTGGATGCTAAAATTGGACAGGATAAGTCTTTATAGCTCAAAAACAAAAGTCTTGGGATTACTATGAACCCATTTTCAATAACTATTTTTTCTCAAGCAATCGTTCCTCACACCTTTCTAATGTCTTCATGCAACATCATCCAAAAACTAACATATCAAGATACTAAAAACTGAACAGAAAATGAGTTCTTATTGCTCGAAAACTAAGACCGAATTCGCAGACTTTCCTCACCATTGCTCCATTCTTGTCCCAAAAAACATGACAAAAACTCTGTTCATTGAAAATGCAGTTGGTGATCTCAACCACTTGATCTCCACAACCATGAGCGGAGTCACCTGCTGCCTCCGCTTCCCGGGCCAACTCAACTCCGATCTCCGCAAGCTCGCGGTGAACCTCATCCCGTTCCCACGTCTCCACTTCTTCATGGTCGGCTTCGCGCCCCTGACATCCCGCGGCTCGCAGCAGTACCGCGCCCTGACCATCCCCGAGCTCACTCAGCAGATGTGGGACGCCAAGAACATGATGTGCGCAGCCGACCCCCGCCACGGCCGCTACCTCACGGCCTCCGCCATGTTCCGTGGCAAGATGAGCACCAAGGAAGTCGACGAGCAGATGATCAACGTGCAGAACAAGAACTCGTCGTTCTTCGTCGAATGGATACCGAACAACGTCAAGTCCAGCGTCTGCGACATACCGCCAACGGGGCTTTCGATGTCGTCGACGTTCATGGGGAACTCCACGTCCATTCAGGAGATGTTCAGGAGGGTGTCTGAGCAGTTCACCGTTATGTTCAGGAGGAAGGCCTTTCTCCATTGGTATACCGGTGAAGGAATGGACGAGATGGAGTTTACGGAGGCCGAGAGTAACATGAATGACTTGGTTTCGGAGTACCAGCAGTACCAAGATGCGGTGGCCGAGAATGAGGATGAGTATGATGAGGAGGACGATGCAGAGGAGAATTGAGTTGGAGGGGAGGGGGGGAATGTGTAAAGAATCTTTTGGTTAAGGGTACTATGGGGAAAAGGAAAAAAGAATGGGGAAATTTCCGGGGGCTTAAAAGTTAATTTGATATTTGTTTGTGCTTGATTTGGCATGGTTGTTAATAAGGCGCAACTACATATATATGTTCTATTGAAGCTTAAGAATTTTATTTGTATGTAATATATATGGACGTTGTGGAATTTGATTTTGTATAATGATTCTTATGGTGTATTTATTTATGAGTGCAATTTTGTACCTTTATTTTACTCTCCAGTGGCTTTTATAATTTTGGTTATTAGTTTTTATTACTTCCCAGGTGTTTTAACATTCAAGATTGGATATTTGTTTGTGCTTTATTTAGCATAGTTAATAGTTATTGGTTGCCAATCCAGTAGGATTTCTTTTTTTTTCACCTATCTATAGATGTTTCTTTTTTTAGTCGTTGAATTATAATCTAACAGCTATCATAATTTCGGTAGTTAAGAAAAAAATAATAAAAATAAATACCAATTATTTAATGTTTTTCTCTTTTCAACTTTTATTATAAAAAAATATGCACGATGAATTTTAATTGGGCAAAATAATATTATAGATAGTTAAAAAAAATACCTATTGAATTGGTGCCCATAATTATTAACATATATGTATATATATAGAAGAAGCAACGGCTCATTAGAGTTTATATTGGGCTTGGATTGTTGATGTCAATTTTTATCAACTTCACTTCTTGTGAGTGAAGATGAACTCCACTAACTCTGTATGTTTGCAAAGAGATGAATGAATTATGAACAATGATATGGTGTTGGCCAAAGTAGCTCCGATAATTTTTTTTTCTTTTTTTTTTTTTAGAGTGGGGCTTAACTAATGACCACCACTTACTATAAATTTAAAAGAGAATAACATATACACACTCTACCAAGATTTGAACCCCTGACCCCCCAAATTTAGACACATTCTACAAAGCACTCCGATAATTAAGTAAGAGTCGTGCAACAAATTTAGGAGAGTGGTAGTAAGTTTGAGAGACTTTTTTTTTTTTTTCGGAAACAAAGTAAGTTTGAGAGACTTACCCCTATTGTTTTAGAGTAAATATTTTTAGGTTAGCTTTGATGACCATCGTGTACACATATCCTGCACTCATCTTTGTCAGCGTTAAGTGAAGTGCTTACTATGCTTTGTTATTATCTAAGAAGGATGTGGGTATAGTTGTTTTTTTTTTTTTGAAGGAAAATACTTTTATTAATAAAAAGATGATAGTACAATACACATAAAGGGAATTTTTTACTACAAAGTAGACAACCATAAAAAATTAATAAAAGTCCTTGGAGGAAAATTATACATTGGGATCTAGGCAAAATCAACCCATAAGGAGATTTATACAGATTATCATTATGGTGTACTTGATATAGCTCTACGCCTCAACGGTTTACTCGTTGTGACCCTTTTTTCAGCATTCATTGTTGGTATCTCTTGCTTCTTATCAAAGATCCATAGGAGAGTAAATACTACCTTACACAAGATTCAAATCTGAATAGATCTAGTAAGAAACTACCATAGATCAAGATCTAAGTGGACTAAGATAACAAAAGTATAAACAAATACTACAAACTACCACGAATTTAGATATGGGAGTACAAAACTACCCTAAATCCAGATCTAGGAGGAAAGCTATCATCCCATATAGGAGGATTATTTAAAAATATTACTAAAAATATGAAAGAAAACTGTAAAAACTCATACCGGAGAGAAGGAAGACCCCTCTCCGGTAAGGGAGGCACCTATTAATTATTATTTGTATGCATGAGTGGGTATTATTTTTTATATATTTGATGATGAATGGATGAGTTATCATATGATGGATGTATGGTTGATATTTGGTCGTTAATTATATAGTTCTTTGGATTTTATTTTTTTTTGCAATTTATTTTGATTAGATCAAAATATGTAAACCCTAATTTTAGGGTATAGATTTTGTTATATTTTTTTTTTCTTCTTTCCTCTTCATGTAACATAAAAGACAAAGAAGAAAGATGACAGAATCACACACCTCAAATACCACGAATCAACACCAAGAAATTTTTATTATAAAATATGTATTCTATCATATATATGATATATGTATAATTTATATTTGCATCTGGTTTAGAACATGTGAGATAATGGAGAATCGCTTATGTTTAATTTAATTAAATTAGTCATATTCTAACTAAACTATTTTAGTATGAATATAACATGTATGTATGACATTCATTAATGACTATGAGTGGGTATAATGAATGGCATATTATAATGCATGGTCATGTTATACATATCACATATAATATAAAAATAAAATAAAATAATAATGATATTTGGCTGGGTCCCTGAGGAAATTACAACCCAATAAAATAATAAAATTATAAAGAGTCAAAGGCACGCAGGTCCGAAAGCTATCTGCTGATTTTCTTAGGCCTCTTTTCTTCTTTTGGTATTGTTATAAATCAGATTTTTAAAAAGTGATATTTCTGTAATTAATTTCACGAAATATACACTTTTGTGAAATACCCAATGGGCTAGGCTACATTAGCCCAACTCATACACTTATCAACATAAGTATCACCAACTAGGCCATTGGGCCTAGCAAGTTATGGGCTTTAAACGGGCCAAGCACATGTGATTTGATAATGGGCTTAAAAGTATATGTTAATGCTTATAACTACTGGCGGAGGAATTTTAATGCGAAGATGAGAAATTTTCTTGGAAGAGTTTTAAAGAGAAGCGGCTCTCTCTCTCTCTCTAAAACTCTCGGCTCATCAAATCACGATAGTCTAATATCAGCGAATGTGGGCATAGTTGTAGTGGAGAGTGATCTGCTACATTCTCCTACTATTTTGAATGTGCCCCTTTTCCCATCTAATTTGTGTTAGATTACTTTGTTGATTTTGGCAAATAACTAGGTTAAGCGTACATACTTCCTCAACTCAATAGGAATTGGTGTAGCTTGCGTAGACACTTAGAGATGCAACTTAGGGCCACAGCACATGGGCCAGCCTAGGCCCGTCATGCTACATTATCAGCCTATTTTGATACTGTAGATGGGCCGGCCCAGCTCGTCTATTATTTGTGGGTTGAGCTGGGCTATAATATTGTGGTCTACTGCCCGGCCTACCAAAATTCATTGGATGGGCTAGGACGGGCCAACCTGCGATGGGCCGATCCATTTTGGCCCATTCTTCTTTTATTTTTATATTTTTTTGTTCTTTTATTTTTTTAAAATTTTATTTTGTATAATCTTAAACATTTTATACTATTTTTTTCTTATCAAACTAAGATTTTGTATTATCCCACTGAATTTGACTTGTACGATTTTTAATAAAGCAGCCATAAATAAAATTTTTGTTAATTGTTTTCATAATTATTTAGTTCCATACATATTAGTTTTTTCAATATTAGTAAATATTTTTTATTGTTTATATTAATTAATACTTAAATTAATTTGTAATTGTATGAAAATTATTTAGGATTTCATAAAAAAAAACTTTAAAGTTAAATAAATTTTTTTTAAAAAAATTTTTAAACTAGAGTGGGTTGATCAACCATGTGCTATTATGGGCCAGTCCATTGGTTGGCCCATCTTGACCTACGGGTTGGGCCATCTTAGCCTACAAGCCAGCCCAGCCCAGTCCACATATAGGATAGCCCATAGGATGAGCTGGGTCGCCCTTTTTCTTCAGTGGGCCAACCCAGCTTGCAGCCTGTGATGGGCCAGACCAAGCCAGACCGGACGACCCATTGTTACATCTCTAAGTACAAGGCTGCTTCATGAGTAGGATAAAGTGAGGGTCTTGTTAGGTAGTAATTCCTTATTGAGATTAGTTCATTAATAGAGTTCGTTAAGGTGAAACTTCACGTCGGACTACGTATAATTCTAATATTTATCACCAAATTATGGTACACGAAGTTTTTATTATTTTCCATGCATTTTAAAAATCTATGATGGATATTTGTTTGTGCTTCATTTGGCATGGTTGTTTTATAGAATTTTTTTTTTTTTTTTAAAATTTAAGTTTAGATTGGACTTGGATATTAATGGAGAAGCAGTGTCAGTGTGACTTTGAGTAATATAGGAGGGCGGCCCAAATTTACGGCCTATCGAATGAGGCTCCTATAGACATCAAAATCCAAAATTAATTATGTCAATTTGTGCCTTTTCTATTCTACGTCAATTTTGTGATCATGCTTTGAATTTTAGTTTATATCTTATTCCAAGTCAACTACTTATTGAGCTCAAAGACTTTCAATTGAGAATCGCTCTAAATCATTGTTAATTTTCCTTTGAGGACCATGAAAATGAGTATTACAACTGTTAACAATGGACAATTTTTCTTAAAAGAGAAGGAAAAAAATAATATTTAATGCAAGCATATAAGTAGTGTAACCTGAAAATGGACTCAACATTAAATGGACTAATACTCGCAAGAATTCGTCACCAAACCTTCATTTGATAGCTTTGTATAAAAAATTCATCTAAATTATGCAAATTAATAAGTTAGACAAAGCTTAATGAATGTGTGTTTCAGTAAAATCAATTGCGAGTCAATGACTATTTATTTATAATTATGTTGATTAAATGTACTAGTGACACTATTATTCATGTCTAGCTTGGATACTACCAAAAATACCAATTCTATTTTCCTTTTTAATATTATGTTCTTATAAAACCAAACCTCTATTTTTGCAGGAGAGGAAAAAGGTATCCTCAATAGTTTTTGGTCAAAGTTGGGGTTATATAATCTAAAAGTACCAAACATCTAAAATTCATTACTAAACACCCCTAAACAAATTTGATTTGCACTTTTTTTGGTGCATAATTTGCATTTTAGTTTAATACAGAACATTTAAACAAAAACCTTTTTATTTATTTATTTTTTTAAGAAAAAAAGAGAGAAAATTTACCGCAAAAAAGAAAAGAAAAAAAATGTTAAAATTGTATTTAGGACATTTGACATTACTAGTTTGACCAAAAATTGTGAGAATAGATAACATTTTTCGTTCTTTGGAAAATAAAGGAAAATAATATTGCATTGCTTACTCAAAATGAAAAAAAAAAAAGAAGAGAGAGAGATTGTGTTTTTTAGCATAATCCCTTTCTAGCTACACAACTTAATGACAGTGTTAGCCATTTAAAAAAAAATTATATGCTAGTCACTCCAAAAAATATTTGGATTCTCTGTTTTATTCATTTGATTCACGGTTTGGAGGTAAAATGACTAAAAAAGAGGATAATATCATAAAAAAAATCCCACCATTTTAAGCTTTTTAGCAAAAAGAATCTAGGTTTTTTCATTAATATCAAATAAAATATTATTTGTGTTTTTCCATTAAAATCTCAACGAAAAATTGGAGTTTTAAATTGTTGTAAAAAGATCTTTATTTTTTAAAATTGTTTATTAGTATTCATACAAATAACTAGAAGACAACTATCTAGATTAGAAAATGATCTATAATCTATCAGAAAATCCAACCGTAACAACTTTCAAGCGTACACAAATTCCTTTTTTTTTTTTAAATTCTCTTATCTATTTTCAAAAATTAAAAATATTTATTTTTAATAATTTTAACTCCAATTTTGACTATACATTTGGATCTGGTCAAATTTGATAGAAAAATATAGGCAAAAAATTTTGTTTAATATTACTGAAATACGTGGTTTTTTTTTTTTTTTTTTGATAAAAGGCTAAAATTAGGTTTTTCCCTTTAAAAAAAAAGGGTATAAAACATTGTTAGCAAAATAATAAAAAAAAAAACTAAAACTGGTTTAAAGAAAAGTCAAAACCCAGCCGTAGCGGACTAAGATCTGAACATGTAATGCAATCTCAGCCATCCATCTAAGTACTTTGACTGAACATGCGATATTACATAGATACGCGACACGTGTGCTTCAAACCAGAACCAGACAGTACGGTATCATTCTTAACCTCATCACCCACGCGCACCACTCTTCGGACGTAGAAACGACAAATCAAAACCATCCATTGAACCTAAGAAATAATCCTAGCCACCCGATTTCCTTGCGCGTGAAATGTACTCGCGAGTCGTCTTTTGGCCCCTATACAAACGGCGGAGGGGAGAGTACAATGAGGACGAAAGGTACGGCGTGACCGTGCGAGAGAAAAAAAAAAAATCCAATAACGAGAAAGTCTGGTCATTCCCGTAATTTATGAAAAGTTCGGACCCTAACTTGCAACCCCCTGATTTCCCGTTTATGTCACCCCTTTTCAACTAAAATCTCCCACGAAACTCACTCTCTTACTGTAGAGAGAGAAAAGCTCAGAACCACTCTCTCACTTAACATTCTCTCTCTTCTCAAAGAGGTACGCTTCAAACCCTAGAAACTGTATATTTGAATTTTTTGTGTTTTTTTTTTTTTTTTACTTTTTATTTTTATTTTTTTGGAGTAATGGAAGAACAATGATTTGTTTAATAAGGATGTGTGTATAATTTGATGTTTATATAGGTACACTTCTATATATGGTTTAGATAGAGTTTGTGTTGTTTTAATGGGGAAAGGTAGACCTAGAGCTGTTGAGAAAGGAGTATTGGGGCAAAATTCGAGTGTTTCCTCATCCGGGTCATTGGGTATATCATCTGGGCCTGTTTATCATCCCTCTGAGGATGAATTTAGAGACCCTTTGGAGTATATTTATAGGATCAGGCCAGAGGCTGAGCCATATGGGATTTGTAAGATTGTTCCACCAAAGAGTTGGAAACCTCCATTTGCATTGAATTTGGACTCGTTCACATTCCCCACGAAAACGCAGGCCATTCACCAGTTGCAGGTGCGGCCTGCGGCTTGTGATTCCCAGACTTTTGAGTTGGAATATAATAGGTTTTTGGAGGATCATAGTGGTAAGAAGTTGAGGAGGAAGGTGGTTTTTGAGGGGGAGGAGTTGGATTTGTGTAAATTGTTCAATGCTGTGAAGCGGTATGGAGGATATGATAAAGTTGTGAAGGACAAAAAGTGGGGAGATGTTTCTCGGTTTGTGAGGTCGGCGAGGAAGACTTCTGAGTGTGCAAAGCATGTTTTGTCTCAGTTGTACAGAGAACATTTATATGATTACGAGTGTCATTACAATCAGTTAAATCGAGAGCAGGGTCGGAGTGGTAAGAGGGTAATGCATGAGGATAGGAGGAGTCAATGTAGAATTGAAAATTCGAGTTCTAAAAGGAGACGAAGGAATAATGAGGGTGACAAAATAAAGGTTTGTAAGGTAGAGGAGGAGGAGGAGCATGATCAGATATGCGAACAATGCAGAAGTGGGTTGCATGGAGAAGTAATGCTTTTGTGTGATAGGTGTGATAAGGGGTGGCACATTTATTGTCTTTCTCCGCCTTTAAAGCAGGTTCCACCGGGCAACTGGTATTGCTTAGATTGCTTAAACTCCGAGAAAGATAGCTTCGGTTTTGTCCCAGGTAAGCGTTACTCAATTGAAGCTTTTAGGCGCATGGCTGATCGGGCTAAGAAGAAATGGTTTGGGTCAGGATCTGCTTCGCGGATGCAAATAGAAAAAAAGTTTTGGGAGATTGTCGAGGGATCTCTGGGTGAGGTTGAGGTTATGTATGGCAATGACTTAGATACTTCTGTCTATGGAAGTGGTTTTCCACGGGTGGATGATGAGAGACCTGAGTCAGTTGAAACTAAGGTATGGGATGAGTACTGCAGTAGCCCATGGAATCTCAATAACTTGCCCAAGTTAAAAGGGTCAGTGCTGCGAGCTGTTCATCACAACATTGCTGGTGTTATGGTGCCTTGGCTGTATATTGGGATGCTATTCTCATCTTTTTGCTGGCATTTCGAAGATCATTGTTTTTACTCTATGAATTACCATCACTGGTATGTATACTGATACTCTTATTTTCACATATGATTTTAGCCATTCTTCCTTTGGTTTTCTATTTGTACGCTTGTATGCCTCATGATCTACTGAGTTGGTTTTTTCACTTGGCTGAGTTTAAAATCCACTTGTTGGAGCGAGATGAGATGAGATGAGATACCACATATGTTATCATGGAAGTTTGAATTTGTGATGTAAATGAGAGATTTGTAGGAGATAGAAATCATTAAGATGTGCTGAAAGTTTGCTTCTGAGTTGGTTGTGTGAGGTGAGACAAGATAAGTGGAACGGGTGTGGTTTTTTTTNTTGTTGATTTGGCAGAATTACTGTGTTGGTCATCTGAAATGGACCATATTATCATTCGGTTAGTAAATTTTATTATCTAAAAAGATTGATTAACTAGTACAGTTTAGACAGTTGCACTCTTTGGTTGCTTAGGAGGAGGCAAACAGCTATTTGTTTGTTTGACCTTCTAACCTGGGTGTGAATTTCTAAAACCTAATTTCATTCGAACTTTATTTTATGAAGCAAATTTTGTTGGTACCAAATTTCAGGAGGTCTAAATTTTTCTAAAATTACATCTGCAATGGCATCTGGTGCATTGTTTCTAGCTTTGGAAGATTTTTGTTTTCCTGATTATTTCGTATCTTTTTGAATTATATTAACCCTAGCCTATTCTTTTTTGTTTTAGAACTTTGATTGAGTGATGTGTTTTTCTTGTGTTTATGATTTGTCAAAGTCTTCTGCTCACTCATTCTATTATGTTTTTAGGGGAGAGCCAAAATGTTGGTATAGTGTCCCAGGTAGCGAAGCCAATGCTTTTGAGAAGGTAAATAATTTACTAAATATGAATATGTCAGGTATCCAATTTGTAAAGAATATAGTGAATATATTGTTTCTCCCTTATTCATGCTTTTATAATTCTTGCTACTCATATTGGTTCCCCCTGCCACTCTCCTCCCCTCCCATCTCGTATTTTTTGGTTAATTTTGTAAAGTGCTTTGGCTTACAATGTTTATTTTTATCTAGGTGATGCGAAACTGTCTTCCTGATCTTTTTGATGCGGAACCAGATTTGCTCTTTCAGCTTGTTACCATGTTGAATCCATCCGTTCTGCAAGAAAATGGTGTTCCTGTATATAGTGTTCTACAGGTATTAAGGATGTGAACTTTATATTCTTGAACGTGATCCTTTTTCTTTTGCAGTTGACAAATTAAGATATGGATGTTGTTGCTAAACGTTGTAGATGGAATATCTAATAGTACTCTTATGATTATTTTGTGGAATTAAGCTTTATTTGTTTTTAGAAATGCAGAAAGGGGGTAAGGAATAAGTTTGATATCATAGGGCTTTTGAGCGAGTAATATAAACTTTTAAGTTTACTTTTGCGCGCCCATTTTTTCCTCTTCTTTTTAGTATTAAACCATTTTATGTGTCTTTTGTCCTGATGTGATTCTTCTCATGCTTGTTCTCTACCAGGAACCTGGCAATTTTGTGATCACTTTCCCCAGATCTTACCATGGGGGATTCAATCTTGGTAAATATGAGTTTTACAAGCTAAGCCCCGTCAATTGACTGGAACAGTGTCTCTGTTTTGGAATTTTCATGCGTGTGCAGTAGATAGACTTGGTTTTTGGTCTTTTCAGGTTTAAATTGTGCAGAGGCTGTCAACTTTGCTCCTGCCGATTGGCTACCTCATGGCAGGTTTGGAGCGGAGCTGTATCAGTTATATCGCAAAACTGCCGTTCTGTCTCATGAGGAGCTTCTTTGTGTATTAGCTAAGGTTATAAGCTTCTTTTTTTGTTCCCTCTGCTTGAATGATGTTATAATTTTTTTCCTTGTGTTTGAATAAGATTATAAAGTTGCTTACACAAAAAATCTGCTTTTAAGTTCTGACAGATTATAATTTGAATATGCTTTCATGTCATTGGATACTGGCCTATCCTATGAATATTGAAATTCTGTCTTTTCAGAAATATTTTTTTTCTCTTGGTATTGCTTTCGCATAACAGTATCCTTGATTTCTGGGGCCTAACATGAGAATTTTGTGTTAAGGATTTGAAACCTGGTGTGTTTTATGCCGTGTTGTGTTGCTTACTGCTTTGGTAATATCCCACAAATGACTATATGTTGGATCAAATTTATGAAGCTTTGACTTTTTATTTATTTATCTAATTTTATTTTCGTCATAAGAGACAGACATTGTGAATGAAAAGATGTTACAAACTAATTGTAGGATATGTTAACCTCATAAATAGACAGCGATAAGGAAATCAATGGACCAACAAATCTTTCCGGCAAAGATTGTTGTACTGTTTTTCTTTTAAGAAGTTGATGCGGCCTCCTAAATGGTCCGTGCATTTGTTCTTTTTAAATTGCTTTGCTATTTTTCTTTTTTGAATCACTTTCTTGCCCAGTTAATTATGTTTTCTGAAGTGCGATTCTTTTTAGAAGCGTTCATATTTGTTGCTCCCTTGACATCATAGAACGTCCCTGGGCTGTCAAATGCTTGCTTTCTTCCCTTTTTAATGAGTCTGATCTTCGAGCTACTTAAGTCAATCTTACTATTAGTCTCCTAATTCTCGTTTATTTTAGATTGAATGTGATAGCAGAGTAGCACCTTATTTGAAGAAAGAATTGCATAGGATATACGTAAACGAGAAAACCTGGAGAGAGCAGCTTTGGAGAAATGGCATTGTCAAATCATCCCCTATGTCCCCTCGGAAATGCCCTGAATATGTGGGTGTTGAAGAGGTAGTTACTGTCACACACTTACCCCTTTCGACTGGCTTGATACTTTTTCAAGATGATAATCAGTTCTTATGCATACATGCTGGTTGTTTTTCAGGACTTGACATGTATAATATGCAAGCAGTATCTATACCTGTCAGCTGTTGTCTGTCGCTGTAGGCCATCAACTTCTGTATGTCTGGAGGTTTGTACTTCTTGTTCGTACTTAAAGGAATTCAAATAATTTAAGTACTAATTGCATAATTGCATTTGAGGTAAAACTAGATGCTTACTATTTGTCATCATCCAAGTGCAAACTCTGGTTTATCATGTTTTTGTTTGAATGCATGCCTTGAAAAAGTTGTTTTGAAGAAAGGAATAAATATTCTTCACCCTTATCCTGAGATTGATTTACCATGATTATAAATTCCCAACATGCTGGTTACTTTGAATGTTTGGTTGTTCAAAGCAATTTCTAGTCAATGGGAAACAACTATTGTTTATCTTGTTCATAAATCCACCTTAATGGTTATTTAAGATCTTATTGTTCAGTTCCCATGTGTTAGAAAATTAAAGTGATATAGGGATTGGACAAGGACTGCTGTTTTGTTTTATAACTTTTCATACTCTTTGTTTTCTCGCCCAGCACTGGAAGCACCTTTGTGAATGCAAATCCAGTAAACGCCGTCTACTCTATCGCCAATCACTTGCAGAATTGAATGACCTGGTGCTTGCAGTGGACAAACATTGTACAGAGGAGACAACACAAAATAGGAACATAAGAAGGCAGATCTCTTGCTCCAATGAACCAAGTACTTTGATTAAAAAGGTGTATTTTTAATTTTCAGCTGAGTCAGGAAAGAAACGAACTTCTAATCTAATTATTTCTCATGGTGCTGGACTTTGCTACCGATATGTTACTTTTGTACTGCCCTTATCTGGAATATCCTGTATTAAGATTGATTTCCGTAAGTACTTGTTAAAAAATCACACCATTAATGCATTTAGGTGAAAGGTGGACAAGTTACTTTGAATCAACTTGCAGAACAATGGCTTATGCGTTCCGGTAAGATTTTTCAGAACACATTTTCAAAGGATGTTTATGTTACTGCATTGAAGGAAGCTCAACAATTTTTGTGGGCCGGTTCCGAGATGGATCCTGTGAGTTTCTTCTGTTGCTACTGAATTATCATCTAATATACGTAGTGTTTTATGCTTTTAATCAGTTTTATTTACTTTTGAATATAGGTAAGAGACATGGCAAAGAATTTGGTAGAAGCGCGGAAATGGGCAGAACGTGTAAGAAAATGTGTATCTAAGGGTGAAAAGTGGTCACGTCGTCAACGTGATGGTTTAGAGAAAGTTCACTTGGAATACGTTGATGAGTTGCTAAGTGCTAATCCTATGCCTTGTAATGAGCCTGGGCATACTAAATTGAAGGTTGTTACTTTTTCCTGTGAGTGATTGTATATTATACCATGTGATTTTAGACCTGCTAGTTCACACTCTTACAATTTATACACATGTGTATATAATTTCAGGGTTATGCTGAAGAGGCAAGGATTTTGATACAGGAAATCAATGCTGCTTTAATAGCTACCTCAAAGGTGTTTATATGTGAATTGTTGCTCTCGTCTAACTTATTACGTATCTTAATATCTAATGATGCTTCTCTTACTTCATTTAAATGATCAATATATCTTCTTATAATTGTCACTCCAGATATCTGAGTTGGAACTTTTGTACTCTAGAGTTGAAGACTTTCCACTTCATGTGAAAGAGAGTGAAAAATTATTGCAGAAGATTTCATCAGCTAAGGTACATACTGCATAACTCATTCAGGTTCTAATTTGTTGTAAAATATGCATGGTAGACTTTTCGATCTCGACGCATTGGCTGAGAGTGAAATATTTCAGTTATTTAAGATCTTTGTGCACTTCTGGTGAAATTTGCGAACTTCTATCTGTAATAGCATTTCTCATAATTTGGGGTTTTAGTTGGTTTTTCTAATTTGATTTTTCTTGTCCAGTTCTAAAATATCCTGGAAATTTTAATACACTCCAGCTAGTTAGGTATTGGTGCCAATATAATGTCCTGGCATCAACCATTGTCTTCTTGACCCTATGAACTTTGTAGTGAAGTCATTATCTAATGGCACGTTTACTTCGCTGTAATCAAATCAAAATAAATAAAAGGGGAAATGAATAAGAATAAAATAGAGAGGTATGAGAATCATTATTTGTATTATGTTGTTTACTTAGAACTAATAGAAAAGGGAATCATATTCATTACCGTTCATTTGTTTACTTAACCCAATAAAAGTAATGGGAATGCGATAAAGTTACTAAATTATACTTTTAATTGTATGTATGTTTTAAAATAGATAGATTTTTGAGGGTAAAATTGTGTCTTGTAATTTTTATAATTAGAAAAAGAGAAAGGAGAGTTTACGGGTAATTATATTCCTTAGGGTGTTGGTGGGAGAAGCATTTTCATTCTTTTCCCCCAAATTTGTGTGGGTCCCACATATTTCCCCCTTTCCCATATTTTGGTAAACATTTGAATAGGAATCATTACCCCATGTATCATTCCCATTACTTTTTAGCAAACATGCCATAAAGGATCTTTTTTTTTTTTTTTTTTTTTTCACATCGATTTTGGAGTGGTTTCTGGTGTTAATATAACTAATCTGCTTTTTTTGTTGGGGTAGGTCTGGCTAGAAAAGGTAACAAAGTGCGTATCAGAAAAATGCCCTGCTGCGGTTGAGCTTGAATCTCTTTATCAGTTAAAATCGGAGGTGATGCTAGTTTTTAATGTCCTGAGAAATAACCAATTTTTCTTTACTAGTTTCTGAATTTTTCTCAAACTAATGTTTTCACTTATTTAATGGATAGATTTTGGAGCTCCAAATTCAATTTCCTGAAACAGAAATGCTTCTGGATTTATTAAATCAAGCTGAATCATGTCGTGCTCGGTGTGAGGAAATTCTGAAACATCCTATCAATTTAAAGGTCATTTTATGCTTCATTCATGTTTCTTTTAGTTCTTTCAGTGTTTGTCGTTCTTTAAGTTCGCAAGGTGGTGAACAAATAACTTCTGCAGAATGTTGAAGTGTTTCTTCAAGAAATGGATAATTTTACTGTCAATGTACCGGAGTTGAAGCTTCTGAGGCAATACCATGCGGATGCTGTGTTGTGGATATCTCGCTTTAATAATATTCTTCTGAACATCTGTGAACGAGAAGACCAACATAATGTAGTTGCTGAATTAGATTGCATCTTAAAGGATGGGGCATCCCTGAAAATTCAAGGTTTGATATTTTCCTTTTTTCGTTTGTTGTCCTTTCATATAGATGTATTGTCCTTGTTCTTCTTTTAAATCGTTTTTCTTTAAAAAATTATTTCATTTTTGCACTTTTAGAAGGTTTTGGGTTGGTTTCTGAACAGTTGATGAGTTGCCTCGTGTTGAGGTTGAGTTGCAGAAAGCTCGTTGTAGGGAAAAGGCACTAAAGGTAAATGCTTTTCTGTTGCTTCTTTTGTTGATCTTTTTCTTCCCTTCTCCCTTTTTCTCACTGCTGTGGAATTTTTCTGTTTGTTTTACTGCTTGAGCTTTGACATTAGTTTAAAGTTTATATACTCAAACATTTAAGTCCAAAACTGATGCAGGCACTTGAGACTAAGATGTCTATGGACTTTCTTAGGCAACTGATGATGGAGTCTAGACAGTAGGCACTCTTCCCTTTTCTGTTACAAACTGAGGATGCTAAATAGTTTTATGTTTTGCTTCCTCTTATGCATTCGTTTGTTTGTTTGTTTATTTTTGTTTTTTGAGTTTTATTCCCTTTTACCTTTTATTTGGTTTACTTTTATCAGGTTGCAAATTGAGAGGGAGAAATTATTTGTTGATATGTTCAAAGTACTTGATGCTGCCGTACATTGGGAGGAAAGGGCAACAGACATTCTTGCACGCGATGCTGATATTTCTGACTTTGAAGATGTTATAAGGTTTTTAGCATGTTTTTCTTTAATGTATTTGATTTTGCTGGTATGAAATTTTCCATGTGAATGGTGTTTGTACTAAAATTGCTTTTGAATGTCTAGGGTTTCGGAAGATATATTTGTCATTTTACCTTCTCTCAATGATGTCGAGGAGGCATTCTCTATGGCTACCTCTTGGTTGAAAAACGCAAAGCCATTTTTAGCTTCACGTTCCTCATTGCTACCCTCCTCAAATTCCTTGCTACCTTTAAAGTTTGAAGCCCTGCAGGTTCTTGCCAACATATGTATGCTGTATTACATTTATCAAGATTTAATAGCCTTCTGTCTTACAATGTGATCTACATGTTGCAGGACTTAGTTTCCCAATCAAAACTTTTAAAGGCATCTTTGAGAGAAAGAAGGATGCTTGAAACAGTTTTAGAAGACTCTGAGGAGTGGAAGGACAATGTTTGTTCTCTACTGCAAGATACAGAATGCCTTTTTGATATGACTAACATTTGTTGTGGACTAATCAGTGATCTTACTTCAAAAATTGAATGTTTAGTTACTAGAATTGAATCCGTCAAAAAGAAAGGTTTATCTTTTGGCTTTGACTTAGATGAAATTCCAAAACTGGAGGATGCTTGTTCGACACTGCAATGGTGTAAAAGGGCCCTTTCTTTCTGCTCCAGTGCTCCTCCTTTTAAGGTGACTGATTTATTCTATATCTTATGTGCTTCTGTTCTGTGATTTATTTTATTGTACTTTATGAACTTTAATGACTACTGTGAAGCATGTGAACCTTATCATTTGTAATTCTTTTTTATTTTAGTCTAGATATTTTGAAGATTCAGCTAGTTCAATGAAATTTGGTACATATTTTAGTTGCTCTCACTATGGGGTTTTTGGTAATGGGGAAAACCACAGCTTAATAATTTTCTTGTCTCATAAATAGTTCATGATCTGGTTTTGCACTTTATGGTTTAACATTTGGGTTGTTACAACTTTTTCATGTGCATTTATTAGTTTACTTAAAACGTTGGAGAAAAAAAAACTCATTGTTGTTTAGGGCATTCTATTCCTAGCATCAGTTGTAACATTTAATGTCATTTCCTCGAAGGATGTTGAGAACTTAATGAAAGCAGCAGAACATCTTCCTGGCACACTTGGTTCTGGTAGATTGTGGAGCTCATTGATTGATGCAGTCAAATGGCTTAGGCAAGCCTCTGAAGTAGTTTCTGCCCCTTCCAACTCTAAAAGATGCAACTTGAGTGATGCTGAAGAAGTTCTCGCCAGTTCTCAGGTACTAGTCTGTATTATTTTATTGCCTTTCAAAGCCTTTAAATATCGATGTTTTGACTTGTACGTTAATTATTTATTTATTTTTATTGGTCTATTGTAACGACTTTAGTATTCTGTTTGCAGCATGTTAGTAGTATCTACCCGGTCATGGTTGATCAACTCAAAAATGCAATTGAGAAACATAAGTGAGTCTTCTATCCCAGTTCCTTCTTCCTCCTCTCACTTGTGTAAATGCGAACCACAATTGTACTCTTTTTAGAGAACACGACAACTTTCTGCCCATCTTATTCAATATGCATTGTACTTAGTTCGTTGACCAAGGTTGATATATTCAACTTGTATTACATGCTATAAATATGTTTTCTTTTTTTTTTTTTCCCCCGGTAAAATCTATTTGTTTTTCGAATGTAGTTGCCACATGATACAAGGGTGTGTTACTTAAACGAGGAAACTAATGAGGTTTCTTTTGGGTTGTAAAAAAGCTAACTCTTCTTAACCAGAAGCCTTTTTATTTTAAACATTGGTAATAACTCTTCTTAAATAGTGTGGAGTGTTTCCCACTATCCCACTTGGATTATCACATTGTTTAATACAAGTTCGTTGAAAAAATGTCATTTTTTTCAGAGAGCAATAAGAAATTCATGAACATGTTATTCTCAGTGATTTTCTTTTCTCTGAGCTCTGGAGCTATGAGTTTGTTGTTTTTCAATTTTTTAGCTTATTCCTAAGTTTTTCAGAAATTTCTTTCAGAAACTCGCTTGGTTGAGTATTTCCACAGTTGCACTGCTTATAGCTTATCAGAAAGTTTTTAGGAAACTATTTTCAAAACAGGGACAAGAAAATCCATCGCACTCTCCGCCCTTCCCTCGTTTTACTTCCACTCCTTTCTGTTTCTTCATATTATTTGGGGTTGTTCTTCTCTTTCCAAAATGTCTGTTTACTTTTTGCCTTTTCTGTTTTTCTATTGTTTAGAGTATCTTATTTTTTCCTGTACTTGATTGATAGTAATTAAGCCCAATGTAGGTTGTGGCAGGAGCAAGTACATCAGTTTTTTAATCTAGAACCTGGGAAACGAAGCTGGTCTGTTATTTCACAGCTCAAGGTATGTGGTCTTTGTCTGTGTTATCGGTTTTGAAATTGGATAATTTTATATTGTGGCTCTGCAAATGTAATGTTCCTTGATGAAAATGTGTTGCAATTTGGTGTGTACTGTGTATATGGGCACATTTGTCTTTGTACGACTACCCTTAAAAGGCCATCCTTCAAAGGAGCTCCTCCTACAACCACCACCAAAAAAAGGAATATAGGAAAAACATTTATAGTTGTGTTCTCATTTAATTGGTTGTGGAGTCTTGTTGGGGCATATTCTCTATGACTATTTGCGTTTTTGACTTTTGGACCTTTGCTTAGTTTACTGTGTTCCACTCATATTCTACTTCTGTCTTCGTGCTATGCGGCGTGTATAATTAAGTCTAGGTGCTGAGCTCTAATTTGATCAAATGTTGAAAGGTTTTAAACTTATACTTAATCCCAATATATAATGAATGTACTTCACTTGTAAACATAGCTAATATGTTTCAACCATATACAGGAAGTTGGAATTACCGATGCTCTTAATTGCTCAGAACTAGATATGATTTTATCTGAAGTTGTAAAGGTTGAGAAGTGGAAGCAATCTTGCATGGACATTTTAGGGACTTTAATTGAAAATGAGACTTCGTTGCTCGGTGCTTTTCAAAAGGTTTCCTTGGGAATTTCTCTCAGTTCTGTGTAAAGCTTTGTTGGTTTAGTTACAATTATTAGCAGATGTATTTATACCATTTTATCAACGTACAGATAAAGCGGACATTAGAAAGATCATTGTACATATATGACAAGTCATGTGGCTCGATAGCAAAGGATTATTGTCTATGCTGTTTTAGTGACTCATGGAATGAGGAATTCCATACTTGTTCCATCTGCAAGGACTGGTAAGGTGCTTCTTGCTGTGTTAAGGTTTCCCCCCTTTTAAGTTTCCAGAGTTTCCCGCTACTAATAGATAATCTTCTTGTGTTCGTCATCTTATAGAATTTGTAACGGACCTGTATAGTTGCATTATTTCAACTTGGACTTGTATATTTAGGTTACTACATGTTTCGGAACTTACTCTCCTTTTTTTTTTTCCATTTTTTTTTTCAATATGAACAGCTACCATTTGCGGTGCATAGGACCCACAGCAGCAGATGCAGAATGCTCAGAAGTATATAGATGTCCTTATTGCAAGTATTTAGTGGCTGGACTCTCTCTTAAGGGAGGTGGTCCTCTGGTATGTCTTCCTTTAAATATCTGAAACTTTGGGAGAAGCTTGCATACAGATCTCATTGTCTCATTTTTCGCTTGCAGAGATTTGTAGGGAAGCGTCCAGAACTTAAAATACTTTTTGAACTCCTGTCCAGTCATGAAGATTTCTGTGTGTGGTAACAAAATCTGATACTGTTGACTCAATTCTACTTGACACTGCAGATTTGATTTTTACTGCGTCGGATGTGTTTTGATCTTTTTATTTAGTGCTTATCTTGTGTCTATTTTGTTGAGTACCATTAAAACTATATTGAAGGGTTCTGAAAGGTTTGTGAAGATTGATATGAAGAGAAGAATTCTGAATTGTTCTTCTTATTTCAACGTAGGTAGAGAAGGAAATAAATAGGATAGATAGCAACAGGTCTGCTATTCAAATCCCTTAAGTCTAGGCAATAAATCAGTAAAAGAAATCTGAATAATAAAACCTAATCTCTACAGATCTCACAATATTCTAGGAATAAAAACAGAATCTTATAAACAAAGAAATAAAAAATATGGATAAATCTACATTCCCCCTCAAGCTGGGGAGTAAATATTAGTCATTCCCAGCTTGGAATTCATCTCTTCAAAGCTCTTCCTTGTTAATGCCTTTGTGAGTATATCAGCTGGTTGTTGACTGGTGGGAATGTAAACTAACTGAATGGCACCTCCTTCTACTTTTTTCTTGATGAAGTTCCTATCAATCTCAACGTGTTTGGTTCAATCATGATAAACCGGATTTCTTGCTATGCTGATTGCAGCCATGTTATCACAAAACATCTTCATAGGTTCTTGAAAGGGCATTTTTAATTCTTCAAGAATGCGTCTCAGCCATATACCTTCACAAACCCCATGTGCCAAAGCCCGAAATTCTGCCTCTACACTGCTTCTAGCTACAACAGCTTGCTTTTTACTTCTCCAAGTGACCAAGTTGCCCCAAACATATGTACAATACCCAGAAGTTGACCGTCGGTCCGTGAGAGAACCTACCCAGTCAGCATCTGAATATAATTCGATGCTCTTGTCAAAAGTTTTCTTGAAAAACAGTCTCTTTCCTGGTGTCATCTTAAGATATTTGAGAATACGGTAAACAGCATCAAGGTGTTCTTCGCAAGGGTCATTCATGAACTGACTTACAGTACTTACAGAGAAACTAATATCAGGACGCGTATGAGAAAGATAGATTAGTCTCCCTATCAACCTTTGATATCTCCCTTTGTCAACTGGTGTTTTCCCTTCTTTTTGGCCTATCTTGTTGATTGGATCCATTGGAGTATCTGTAGGTTTACACCCTAGCATACCTGTTTCTCTTAGTAAGTCTAGAGTGTATTTTCGCTGAGACATAACAATTCCTTGATTGGATCGAGCTACCTCCATACCCAAGAAGTACTTGAGACTTCCCAGGTCCTTGATTTCAAATTCTGTAGCCGGAAACATTTTAAGATTCATCATTTCTTCCTGATAGTCTCCTGTTAGGATGATATCATCTACATACACTATTAAAACAGCAATTCTTGAATCCTATGAATGCTTAAAAAATAATGTATGATCAGATTGACCTTGTGAATACCCTTGCCTCTTTACTGCCTTGGTAAATCTGTCAAACCAAGCTTGAGGGGATTGTTTCAATTTATACAATGACTTTCTGAGCTTACAAACCTTGTTTCTTGTGTCTGGTCCCTCAAGGCCTTGTGGAATCTCCATGTAAACTTCCTCTTCAAGATCGCCGTTGAGGAAGGTATTTTTGACATCAAGTTGGTTTAATTGCCAATTCAAGTTCACTGCAATGGAGATCAGTACACGAATTATATTTAACTTAGCAACTGGGGCAAAAGTTTTGTAAGTAGTCAATACCATAGGTTTGTGTAAATCCCTTTGCAACAAGTCGGGCCTTATGTCTCTCTATACTCCCATCAGTCTTGTGTTTAACTGTGAAAATCCATTTGCATGCCACTGGTTGCTTTCTGGGTGATAGATTTGTAAGTTCCCATGTACCATTCTTCTTTAGTGCTGACATCTCTTCATTAATGGCTATTCTCCACTCAGGTTTTTGTGCAGCCTCATGAAGACTTTTAGGAATTTCGACAGAGGATATAGCTGACACAAATGTTCGATAGCTAGGAGACAACTTTTCATAAGAGACAAAGTTAGCTATAGGATGTCTAGTGGTACATGATCTTACTCCTTTCCTTATGGCAATAGGCAAATGCAAATCATCACTAGTATCATCATTAGTAACTTAGGAATCAGTTGCGTTACCTGGTTGTGTTTCAGATGATTCAAGTCTCGGTTCCAACTCTTGGTTCTGCTCAGGTTGTGCATAGGCTTTTATATTCTCTTGAGTCCGTGGCCTCCTAGTGTGAACACGTAGCTCTTGGTTCACTGCTTCTTGTGTGTTTGGTTCAGGTGCTTTTGGTTGTGACTTAGATTGAAGAGGTTCGGATGAAGGGTTTTCGGATGAATGAGTAGGTTCAGAAGTAGACTCATCAGACACAGGAATAGACTGGTAGCTGGAGTTGGTAGGTAGATTTGGGATGATGGTGTTCTGAGTTTCAATACAAAAATGATATTCCTTTGTCTCATTCTCCCCCTGAATATGAGTTTTGGGATGGTAGGATTGATTCTTAAAGAAGGTAACATCCATGGAATGATAAAACTTCTTAGTGATTGGAGAATAACACTTATATCCTTTGTGGTTTGATGAGTATCCCAAAAAAATGCACTTTGTGGCTTTTGGATCAAGTTTACTTCGGTTGTGAGAATAGACATGAACAAATGCTGAACAACCAAAAATTCGAAATGGAATTGTAGACAATAATTGAGAAGAAGGGAAAGTTTTACCAAGAACATCATATGGAGTTTTGAACTGGAGAACACGTGAAGGCATTCAATTAATGAGATAAGTGGTTATGGGAACGGCTTCACCCCAGAAGTGTTTAGGAACATTTATTGCGAACATTATAGACCTGGCAACTTCAAGAAGATGTCTATTTTTCCTTTTTGCTATGCCATTTTGTTGGGGTGTATCTACACATGAGCTTTGGTGAATTATCCCATGTTTTTCTAAGTAACCCCCCAAAACAGAATTATGGTATTCTTTGGCATTGTTAGTTCTCAAGACTTGGATTTTTGTTTGGAATTGAGTAGTTACCATGGAGTGGTACTTTTGAAAAATTGAGCTAACTTCTGACTTTTCTTTCATGAGAAACACCCAAGTTATTCTGGTATGATTATCAATGAATGTTACAAACCACCTAGCACCAGTGATATTATTAACACGAGAGGGTCCCCAAATGTCATTATGGATCATGGTAAATGGACGTGAGGCAATATAGGGTTGAGTGGTGTAACTGTTTCTAATATGTTTTGAGAATTGACAAATTTCACATTGGAAAAATTGACTTTTTATTTCGAAACAGTTCAGGAAATAACTTTTCCAAATACACGAAATTTGGATGACCTAGTCTATAGTGCCATAATATAATTGTACTATCATTCTTATTCAAACCAGAAATAAACAGAGAATCCTCAACCCTGTGAGACTCTAAAGAAACACAATTAGCATTTTGAGCTTGTTTCCCAGGATAACTTTGACCTTTGAGAATATAGAGTCCTGAGCACTCTTCAGCATTGCCAATCGTCATTGCCGAACTCTAATCCTGAAAAACACAACCTGTATTGAAGAATTTAGCAACACAATTCATATCTCTAGTGATCTTGCCAACAGACAGCAAGTTATAGCTTAATTTTGGCACCAAGAGAACAAATTTCAAAACAATATCCTTAGAAATTACAATGGAACTTGTTCCAGTGACTTGAGAAAGGGTACCATCTGCTATTCTAACAAAAACATTCCCATTACTTGGGTTATATGAGTGGAATAAGGTCTTATCTCCTGTCATATGGTCGGAAGCACCTGAATCGACAACCCATGTACTTGTTCTTTCACATTTAGCATTCAATGCTTTTAAAAAATTACCTTTTTGTGCAATAGTACCCGAATCGACTACAGATAGTTGAAGTTGTCCAAACATCTTTTGCAAAATTTCCAATTGTTCCTTGCTAAATGCAGTGTTGTCGGGTTGGGGTTTGTCATCTGCAGTAGCGATGCTGCTTCGAATTTCTTTCCGGTTCTGGAATCGGGCTGGCTTCCAATCTGCAAGTTTGCCATGAATTTCCCAGCACTTGTCTTTTGTATGTCCGGGTTTGCGACAATGATCGCACCATGGGCGTTCCTTTCGAATTCGATTGTCATTGTTTTGTGGATTAAGTCCTCGGACTGCAAGAGCAGAATTCTCGGTTGCTGGAGAATTGATTGTTGTTGGAGTGCCCATCATGACCTTTTTTCGAGTTGCCTCTCGCCTCACTTCAGAGAATGTTTCTCGGATACTCGCCATTGGTCGTTGACTCATTATGTGGCCCCTCACTTCATCTAGATTCCCATTTAGCCCCAGCAAGAACTTGTAAATCCTTTCTTTTTCAACAATCTTCCGATATCTAGCGTTGTATCCTGGACAGTCCCATTCAGTGAATTCCAGGATATCAAGTTGCTACCAGTATCGAGTAAGTGTGTTATAGTATTGCTGCACGGATAGATCCTCCTGTCTCAGATCATGTAGTTTTCCCTTGATCTCAAAGACTGCTGAAGTATTTTCTCTGTCGGAGTAGGAGATTTTGACTGCTTCCCAGATGTCCTTTGCAGTGATATAGAACATGAAGTCCTCGCCTATGTCAGTGTTCATGGAGTTGATCAGCCACGACATGACCATGTTATTTTCGGTTTTCCATTTTCTGTAGGTTGGATCATTTGTTCTCAGAGCTGCCGCTGCACCAGTGAGATAATCATCTTTGTCTTTGCCGCTGATGAACATAAGGACAGATTGAGACCATTGGAGAAAATTATCTCTATTGAGTTTGTGTACTGTGATGGGTGTTGCTGAATTATCCGTCCCCCCAATAGAAATTGGTGTTGAGACATCAGGGCTTGAGGTTACCTCCGAACTCCCTTCGGTTTGTTTGTCGGTTGCCATCCCATATTTGGTCATTACGAAGGTCCTGGTTCAGAAAGCTCTAATACCATGAAGATTGATATGAAGAGAAGAATTCTGAATTGTTCTTATTTCAACGTAGGTAGAGAAGGAAATAAATAGGATAGATAGCAACAGGTCTGCTATTCAAATCCCTTAAGTCTAGGCAATAAATCAGTAAAAGAAATCTGAATAATAAAACCTAATCTCTACAGGTCACACAATATTCTAGGAATAAAAACAGAATCCTATAAACAAGGAAATAAAAAATATAGATAAATCTACAGTTTGTCCTGTAGGAAAAATAATCATGGTTTTGGTTGGATTTTGCATTTAAAGTGTGATTCCGTTTTTTGAGTTAAAAATTAAAGTCACAAGAACTTTGGCAGTGCTTGGAAGAATTTGAGTAAGCATGACATGTCAGTTGAACTGAAACTGACAAGGTTTGGAAATTAAAAAAAAAAAAAAAAAGACTTGAGATGTCTGTGTTGTCCCTTGAAGTTGAACTGGAACTCCATTTCTGTGTGAGTTTTTATGACAAGGTGGACTTCATGTTGGTTCACTTGCAGTTTGAAAGCAAAAAGAATGGTGTAGGAGCGGCATTGTTAAGACGTTTACGTATTTTACTGAAGTTGACACTGATATCATCTGCTATTTCACAACTGCATTTTTTCCCCTTTGCTTCTTCAGTTAAAAAATTTAGTGGTTTTTAAAGGCTTGTGAATGTTTTCATTTTGTACTAGGCTGAAGGTTCCTTTTTTTTTTTCCTTTCTTTCTTCTTGCAGTATTGAAGAAAGAGAAGTATTGAAAGAGCTTGTCGAGAAAGCTCTGGCAATAAAAACTTGCTTGACAGAAATTGTTGATAATGCGTTAGCTTCTGTTGATAAAGATCTGTGTGTAATATCTGGAAAACTAACTGCTGCTTTAAAGGTATGTTGTGGATCATTACTCTAGGGAACCGGATTTTGCTTGAAGTCTTGTAATTGTTAAACTTCCTCTGTGATTCCACCCAAGAGACATGCACACATAAAAAGAAGGAATAAGCTGTAGCCAAAATCTCACTATATAGCCATAAATTCGTGTTAACCTGATTGGAATTCCTTTGCTTCTAAAGGCGACTGAAGTAGCAGGTGTATGTGACCTGGAAGTCGATCGCAAACTCAAGTTGGCTTTGTCAAGGAACTCTTGGAAACTTAAAGTCAATAGGTTACTGGAGGGTTCACAAAAGCCCACGATCCAACAGATTCAACAGCATTTGAAAGAGGTACCGCTTTTTATGGACACTACATACTAGAAATGTAGATTTTCTTGTGCTACAATTCTTTAGACGCTTCCTTTTGAGAATCACAGTTAATGGGACAGTGAGTTAATACATCCTCTTTAATGTCTAATTTTACATTCTTTGTAGAGTCTCATCTTCAAAGTACAAGGAGCTTATAAAAGATCTTTATAATACATTTTATAAAATGTGGCAGGGGCTGGCTTTGAACATTCCGCCAGAAGATCACTTCAGGCTGAAACTTACAGAAGTGAAGCGTGTAGGCCTGCAGTGGGCAGATTATGCTAAGAAGGTTCAAATCATTGCTCTCTCTCTCTCTCACACACACGCACACACATTTCAAGCTGGTGTTTCTCTCTCTCACACACGCAAACACATATTTCAAGCTGGTGTTTCTCTGTTTATAGGTTGCAGCAGATTCTGGGGATCTGGGTTTAGACAAAGTTTTTGACCTCATCACAGAGGGCGAGAATTTGCCTGTTCATCTAGATAAGGAACTTAAGGTAGTATATTGGGTCTTAAAGCTAATTACGTTCCTCGCCTTCTCGGCTTTCTGTGAATTAACGTTTTTTTTTTTTTTTTGCCTTCTAATGGCTGCAGTTATTAAGAGCTCGTAGTTTGCTCTATTGCATTTGTCGGAAGCCATATGATCAGAGAGCGATGATTGCTTGTGATCAATGCGATGAGTGGTATCACTTTGATTGCATCAAATTAGTCACTCCTCCAAAGATCTACATCTGTCCTGCGTGTGAACCTCGAAAGGAAGAATTACCGATGCCGCCATTGATGGATCATGAGAGGTCAGCCTGGTTTTAGCTTACCGATTTTTTGCGAGTCAAAATGCGCCTTTTTATTATATTATTATTATTATGGGCGCGTCTACAGTAGGAGCGTCCCTACGTAAGGCCCTGTTTATATACTGTTTGATGGGAATCTGTGTATAAACAGATTCTCTACAGATTCCCATCAAACGGTGTATAAACAGGCCTTACGTAGGGGCGCCCTACTATAGCCGCCTCCTATTATTATTATTATTATTATTATTATTATTATTATTATTATTTTATATATAGATGTCCAGAGCGATGTTGGGCTGGTCTTTTTGTTCCCTTCCTTGATCAGTGAAAAAAAAAAAAAACATTTTCAAAGTTGACTGAAAAGTGCATCTTCTTCTAAATTAATGTATTAGTCGGAAATAGAAGTAGATTCTAGTAGAGAAGGTTACTTTCAGTGAGAAAGCAAATGACATTTGGGATAATGTGATTGGTATGAGAAGTGGTCTACATCTATTTCTGCTGTCATCGTATCAATTTGTTTTATGTTGCATTTCCAATAATTGGTCTGTAATGCTTTGACAGATCGTCGGATGCCAAATCTGTGGAGCCTAAAACACCATCTCCTCAGCACACAAAGTCGAGGAAGAAACCAAAAAAGATTGATTCCGGTCCAACACAGAAGGTGCTCACCGTTATGGATCAGAGCAACAAACTCGGGTGTTCTAGTGGGATTGAACGTCTATGGTGGTGTAATCGGAAGCCTTTTAGAAGGGCAGCTAAGAAACGCACGGAGCTTGAAAGTCTTTCATTTTCCCATTCACAACATAGAACATAAAATCCAGTAGTTACTAACCATTTGATTCATTCATTTTATTCATAGCATTTCAGCTCACTTGTCTTCTCCTATTCCTTTAATCAATAAAGGGGGAGAATTTTCATTTTGTTAATTGTCTTTGTTACATAGCAACTACAAAAATTTTGAGAATTTAATTGAGCAACCCCTTCATTCAAAACCCACAAATCCCCCACCCCCCAATATCATCTGCGGAAGCATGATCAGGCATATTCAGACTCAGTGTGGCAAGCATGCTTGTGTTAAAATTTCAGCTTCACTTCATTTTTTACAGGCGTTTAAATAAGAAGAAAAAGGAAGCTACTCAAAGCCAAGAGTTAGGTCAACATATTTAGCCAAATTTGCAGTCTAAATATGGTCAAAGTTCAACCGATAATTTCATCATGTTGATGTCGAGTGACCAAAGGCAAAGGGCCAAGTCTATGACCACCTCCATACCTATTCAAATTAGGGTGAAATTGTGTTTAATTTATATCACTAGCTTTGCTCAAACGGAAATGGTTAATTGGTTAACTAAAGCCACTCTACTCACGCTTAGATATTAAAATCCTAGGAGTAGTGTGAGGCGTAATACTAACGATAAATAATTGGCAGTGTGAAAAAAAAAAAAATCACTCATTCAAATCAAAAACTTGTTATGTTTGAAAATAACGGTCGTAGAGATGCCAATGTAGGCCGGCCGGTCAATATTTTGAAGAAAAAAGTGCGAGTGACCCGACTCGTTATATATAGTAGAGATCAGGTTGGGTTTTAGCAATAGGTCTATCGGTCCGGCTTGACCCACGTCTTTACAGGCCCACATTTAGTCATATTATATATAATATTAAATATATTTCTTAGTTCAAATTTTTAAAAATTTTAATTAAATATTTTCATTTATAAGTTTTTAATGTTATTTATTTACTTATTTTTGCATATTTTCAATTTATTCAAATTTTAAAAGAATATGAATAGGTTTTAGGCCTTATTTTAGCACACATAAGAATATATTTGATATTTTAAAGCATAGAACAACAATGAATTTATGCTCACATTTTGGCCCATATTTGGGCTGCATAGGCACGACCTACTTAGGCCTGTATTAACTGTAGGTTAGGCCTGTGGGCCGTGTCGGGCCGCTTAATAAGAATATGGGCTGACCTGGCTCACATTTAGGCGGACCGGGCCTAGGCCCAGTACAAAACCCATCACCAATAAAAAAAAAACAAAAAAGAGATTTACAATAATAAAATGTCAAAAAAGAAAAAAGAAAAGGAAAAAGAAAAAGACATTCAGTACTAGAGTATCAATTTTGTTAGGGTTAACTATATTTTTTATCTTTTGTATTTTGTGTTTATATTTACATAAGACCGTTGTATTTTAAGACATTTAATACTAGAGTATCAATTTTGTTAAGAGTTAACTATATTTTTTATCTTTTGTATTTTGTGTTTATATTTACATAAGACCGTTGTATTTTAAGACATTTAGTACTAGAGTATCAATTTTGTTAGGCTTAACTATATTTTTTATCTCTTGTGTTTTGTGACATCAGTTAATATATTGGGTATTATAGCAACCGATATTTAGCTATTTAGTTATGAAATCGAGAAAAAAAAGGACATCTATCATAATGTAATGAAATGAAGAGTCAAAATCAGCCATTTTGCTAAAAGCCCCAACATTCCACAAGCCCATTTGGCCAAGGCCCATAATACGGCCCTCAACTTCTTCTTCTTCTTCTTCTCACCAAAACCAAAAGCTCCAATCGCCGACCTGTCTCAGGCTGATCCTCTCTCACTGCTCTGCTCAGGTCCGTCCATGGGTTCCCTGAAATCTTAAATTAGGTTTTCTCTCTCTTTTCAGCTCCGTTTCTTTCATGGCTTCCTTAAAATGTGAAATTGGTTTTCCTAATACAGGCATTCAGCTTCCATTCCAGGCTCAAGCTTAACCTTTTTTTATTTAGTTTAATCTTAAATACCTCCACAGATGAGGTACGTGAAGCCATTGAGCTTATTCAAAGACGTGCTCAAGACCGATGGCCTTGAACGCAGTCGCTTGCTTGGTTTAGACGTTGGGAGTAAGTACATTGGCTTGGCCGTCTCTGACATCAACAACAAGGTTGCTTCACCTTTAAGGTACCTGAAACCTTTTTCTAGTTATATACTTGAATTTGAGGACTTTTTGAAGCTTTCACACCATTTAAGGACATGGGTGTTGTCCATTTCTTGATTTTGCAGTGTTCTACTAAGGAAGAAATCTAATATTGAGTTAATGGCTGATGATTTTCAGTGTCTGGTCAGTTCCTTTCTTAGTAGATTATAGTTAATTTTTTGAGCTACTTGTGGTGTTTTTGAGACTCTGATAAGTGGTTTTCTTTTGTTTTGTGTATTAGATATCTGAACTTTCTTTGGAGGGATTCGTTGTGGGGTTCCCTTTTGACAGACAAAGGGGTACTAGTGATGTGAGTTCATACCCTCAGTCATATGAATTTTAGGCCTTTTTGTTTATTCTCTCACTATCTATGGCTGTTTGCTTGGCTTGGCTTTGGTTTAGTCTGTGCTTGTGAAGCTTTTCGTAGACGAACTATGCAACACAAACAAACTTAGAGGGATCAAATATACATATTGGGATGAGCGCTTTACCTCAAAGGTTTGGAACCATATTTTTGGATGAACCCAATTCTCAACTTGGTACCTTGATTCTGTTTTAACTGGTGTATAACCTGAAAAGTTCATTGAATTGTTTACAGAACGTGGAATTGCTGTTGAAGCCTTTGAATTTGCACCCAGTTCATTCGAAGACAATTGTTGATAAGTTTGCTGCTGTTGGCATTCTGCAGGTGTTCTTTTGTTCTGTCTATGCATATGTTCCATGAGATTTGATTAAAGGGAAAACGAAGAAGTTTGTTTCTGTTTAAACATCCTTGTTGGCGAACAATAAGAACATTAACAAAGGAATTCCAAGTCTTATCACACTAGTAGTTTTGTTGGTCTGGTTACTCTGGTATTTATTGATTATTTTTTCTGTGGCAGGAATACCTGGATTACGTGAACAGGAAGCTCAAGGAATGAAAGTGTGTTCGTGTTAATGCGAAGCTTTTGTTGTTAACATTAGAGAACTGTTCACAGTAGATTCCTTGCATGACGCTTCTGTTGGCCTTCATAATTAGATAGGCCCTGATATTACAGAACCTACAGAATAGCAGAGCTTGATACTTTGTAAAGATAGTAAGTTCTTTCTTCATATGGATCAAACTTCTAGTTTTCTCTAGCTTGATGAATAATGAGTTTTATAGATGAAACAAGCATGTAGAAAGACAATTGAGCTGGTGAATTTGCAGAGTTTATGATGAAGCCATTGACAGCTAAAGTGTAACTACTACATCTTTTATTGTCCACGCTATGTCTCTTGGTGTTCACTCCAGCTGCCTGGACTTAATGTTCCCAAGATGACTTAGGAATCTGATTAACAAGATGAGTTTGATGAAGATGCAAACTTAGCATTAGTATTGTGGTCGATATACTCATTTGAGATTTTATTTGTCATGACGGATTCTGTTGACATGCATTTTTGTCCACAAACAGATTTTGAACACCATAGTATGATAGAAAGATCAAAAGGAAATAACAGCAAGAATAGAATTGGTTCGGTTAATCTTTTTGCCTACCTCTATAGAGGTTTGCCAAATGATTTCAATGGCTGAATTAGTGGTAGAGTTCTCTATTTATAGGTGAGGAACTCTCACGATTTTCTTCACCGTTTATCATCTAGTCAATTAGATATTTTCCAGATGACTTGCAATAATTCGTATTAATGGTAAAAATGAATTTAATGCATTTTACTTTGAGGAATTCAAGTTCAAATTACTGATGAAGTCTCTGGTTTTATGCAATCTGGTGGGATTCTGTAGTCCACCATTGTAGTTTTGGAGAAAGTGAGAAACCGGTTGCAGCTTGCTAGTGGGGATGAGTACCGAGTACGAGCTTTACTCGTACTCATGCCGTTTTTTCTTTTGAGCCAATTTATCTTGTAGCCATCTCATCGAATCTTGTATGACAGATGTCAGGTTGTGATTGAGGATTTCTTATCAGCTCGAAATCAGTTACAACAAATGCCAACACTTTGATCATCATGAAGGTAATTAAGAGTTTTAACTAAAAATACAGAAGTAGGGAAGGAGACACCAACCTTCCCTCCCTAAAGACCGAACCAAAACCAAAGTATATATGATGTTTGATTTAGTATGTGCACGATTAAATTTGTCTGGTTTTGATACTATTTTATTATGATAATATGACCATACGTCCATATTCATCCTTTTGCCACTTTTGTAAAGAATACTATAATGACATTCTTTCTACTCATTCGTTCTCCTGAAATTTTTTTATTTGTTACTTTTTATTTTTTAATATTTTCTCTCACCTCCTCTAACTGCTACTAAAGAATATGGTCCATCCAAAGCATATTTGGAATTTTTCTCCATAGACAATGTACAATTAGATACGGAATTATTCTGATTACCATCTTTACGGTTTTTCGGAAGTTGGTTGGATGCATAATTTAAAATATCAACATTTTTGGTATTTCGTTTTTTAGGTAGAAAATTAAGTGAAATTTCAGTATTTCATAAAAAATTCCGCTTTTTTTTCAACTTTTTTTAACAACGTAATTTTTTTTTTTTGGGTGAAATACGTCAATAAACGTAATTTTTACATAGTATCAACAGATCTGTTTGAATTTAAGATTTTGCTTATTTGTTTGTATTTTAGATTTTGCTCAGGAAATAAAAATAATAAGGAAAAACAAAAAGAAAAAAGATGAAGAATATATTTTCTTAGAATTCTATAAAATATTGTTTTTATGGAAAACTTTTATCTTTTTCAGCCTGTTTGTAGTTATTCTTTTTTTTTTTTTGTTTTTAACGTGAGACTTAACTAATGATCTCTATTTATTGTAAATTAAAGAAAAATAACTCACATATTTTGGGAGTTGAACTCTCAACTTATTACTCAATCCCGACCCTTATTACTCAAAAAAAAAAAATACTCAATCCCGACCCTAACTCATCCACTGAGTTAGCCCTAGTAAACTATTTGTAGTTATTATTACATTCTCCAAAGTTAAACAAAAAGAATTTTTCCAGTTTTTCTGCAACTCTTTTTTCCCCTAATTTCTTTGTTAAAATCCAAATATCAGAATGTATTTTTACTCCCTAAAATCTGAGCTAAGGAACAATGGAATATCCATCAAATTCGCTCAGCAAAAATGTTGAATGTTTATTCTATTTTCTTTTTTATTTAATTTTACATTTTGAATATATTACTTAGTTCATTAAACCAAACAATAAGTACAAAAATGAATTCACAAAGATCGAATCATATGCAATCTACAACAATAAACAATCGTCCATAACTCATTTGACATATGAATGATCAGATAGAAAATATTTGTGCATGAGATATTAAAGACGATATGAACGGAATTTTCGGGAAACAACTAGAGCATCATAAAAAATGCTTCTTCGACTCTTCAAATTCCATATAATGCAAGGAACCCAAACAACTTAACAAAAATTTTGGAACAAAAAGGGGTAACTTTTTTTTTTTTTTTCAGTGGTTAGGAGGAGTGCTGGGGTAGGAATTGAACCCTACATCTCTTGTTTCTCTAAAAGAAAGTGCTAAGCAGCTCGTGGTCATAGATGCTAAGCAGCTCGTGGTCACACGTGGTTACTTTTCAATTGGTGGTATAATAAAACTTATAATAATGAATTTAAAACTATTCACTAATTATGGTGAGAACTCACTTACTACATAGATTACTATTAAAAATTTGGTAAACTAGTTAGGATATCTAGATTATTCCTTTTAAATTTATCTCTGTCACCTAAATTGTCTCTTTCAATAAATAATGATAGATTCGTTGCATAAGTTGATCTAGATATGAAATATAGAATCTTCAAATCTATCAATTTTGAAGCAATTTTTTTTTTTTGAAAAAAAATCTTCAAATCTAGAAGAAACGAATAAAAAGTAAATACTATCTACACATCTCTGATTTTAGGTAAGAGAAAACCTTAATAAAATAAAATAAAAAGAAGAAAAAATAAAATGTGGATATTTTTATTATTGGATTTTGAATTTTGTTGACTCCAAGGTCTTGTTGGATTTTTCCGAATTTTGAATAAAATTTTCTTTTGTGCACAGAGCTGGGTATATCCTATGAAATAATTAAAATGAGACAAAGTGGAGGTAGTTGGAAATGTATCATAATTGCACATACAATTGTGAAAAAGAAACAAAATGGGAATGCATTTAATTCACCAAAAGGCCATAAACGACTCTACAAAATACTTTATTTCCAAAAAAAAAAAAAAAATCCTTTTTATTAAACTGAAAAAAAAAACCTCTTTATTAAACTGAAAAAAAAACCTCTAACTTATTCTTTCCATTCACTTCAGAAAAAAAAAAAAAAGAAAGAAGAAAAAACTTGTTATCCATTAAAAATATATAAAAAATTACGTGTATGTGATAATACACCTATATATATATATATTTATTTGAGCAAGAGAGTAACGTTATAGTTTTTTTTAGAGATTTGTATTTATTTTATTTTTTTTGGGGTGGGGTTGAGATAAGTATTCCAATTTAGGGTTTAAGAAGTTTAGTATTTTAAAGATGTCTCAATTTACTTTTTACTTGGTATAACTCTTCAATTTTTAGTTTGCTCATTTTCATTTTTCATATTTTTCAACCTTAAAAAGAAAAAAGAGGTTCTCTTTCTTGATCCGCACACCGCACATGGAGCCCAACTGGTCCTCACTCCCCGAAGATCTCCTAATCGCCATCGCTAATCGCATCTTGTCTCTCGAAAACTACGTCGTTTTCGGCTCCGTCTGTCGTTCGTGGAGATCAGCGGCACCCAAGGAGAATTTCAACTCCTCCAACCACCAGCTCCTCCCATGGCTGATGCTCCGCCAGACCCACCCCGACCTCCACTCCCAACCCCAAACCCCCAAAATCTACAGCCTCACGAACCACAGACTCTACCGGATCCCTCACCCGCCTCATCGGTCTTACTGTACGGCCAACTCGATTCTCTCCTCCCTGGGCTGGATAATGGCGGCCTCCAACCACCACCGAAACGACATCAGTCTCTTCCACCCCCTGTCGCCCGATCACCAAATTCGGCTGCCGCTTCGGAACATCAATGTCGTATACAAGTTCGCGCTGTCGTCGAGGCCGTCCCTGGCGCCGCCGAGGGATTTCGCGGTCGTGGCGATCGATCAGTCCTCGGACTCGGCCGCTAAGAATCAGTTGTCGTTTTGGAGGCCGGGGAGGTCGTCCTGGGCGAGGATCAGGGCCGAGGAGCCGGTCCTCTTCCTCGACGTGGTCCACTTCAACGGCCGATTCTACGCCGTCGATCGGCGCCGGAGGGTGCTCGCCCTGAGTCCTGATCGCCAGGATCGTGACCGTCGGATGGTGTCGGTGGTCTCGGAGCTGAATCTGCCGAAGTCGGAGGCGCCGTTTCTGAACCCGTACGACGTCGAAATGCTCTACCTGGTGGAGTCGGAAGGGGCCCTCCTTGTCGTTCAAGGGGATCGGCAGTGGTGGGGCCACGGGAACAGAGAAACGACGGAGTTTAGGGTTTTCGAGGTGAACGTAAACGACGGGTCGTTTTGGAAGGTCGAGAGCCTGGGGGATAGAGCCCTGTTTTTGGGGGACAAGTCTTCGTCGTTCTCGATCAAGGCGTCGGACTTTTTGGGGTGTAAGTGTAATTGCATATATTTCGCGGACGATTTCCGCAAATTGGATAATTTCGGGGTTAGAAGTAAAGATATTGGTGTCTTTGATATGAAAGATGGAAAATTGGAGCGTTTCTTTGGATTTGAGAATAGAGAGAGTGAATATCTGACTCCTCTATGGGTTCAGCCAAGTTTTCTTTGTGAGTAAGATTGTGATATTTGACATCAGCCAAGTGTAGCTGTATTATTATTGTAGTATGAATATCTGCTTTTTGTTTAACATTTCTTAAATGTTTCTGAACAATGCGTGCATAATAGAACACTATTATTTTCTATGTACTTTTGCAAGTTAGAGTTATTAAATTATTTGGCTTCATTGATATTATAGAATATAGTTGATAGCTTTGCATTCATGCGTGTATCAAAATGTGCTCTATGTAATGGTGGAGTCAAACCTACATTGTATTTATCTATGTATGTAGGTCTATAATTTTATAATAAGTGAAAAACTTCGTATAATTTTATCTTAGTGTCAAATTCTCTTTTTTGGATGTGGTTCACAGAGTTGTGAACTTATAGTAGATCCAGTATCACTAAGTGGTTTACTGCCACTTTCCATACTAGCAAATGCAGTTTGCTCGAGTTGCAGGGTTGGAAGACGTTTGTCATAATTGATACCTAATATCCAATATCATGTAATTGTCATTATTTTTATGATAAATTCTAAAAATAATGCTCGGGATCTCACCACCTATCTATCCCTCGATGTGGCATGTGAGTTTTTACCCTTTGATCGAATGAGTTGTCATGGTGAATTATAACTTATCAAAAATAAAATAAATAACATTTATTAATTAAATAATAGTAAATCATATATCACATCAAATATTACTATTATTCTAATTTACAAATGACAACTCATTTCACATTTTAGGTATCAAAATGGTCGACTAATAATGAAATAACCAGAATTATTAGAAAAGTTTACTCTCCTCCACATAGTTCCTCATTGGGCCCCTCCCTTCTCAATTGCACATCCAATAAGGCAACACCCACTTTACAAGACTAACGAACCTTCTTGTAATTTGTGAGAGGTAAACTTTAGCGAGGAAGTCTTAGTGCTCTGTAGTTTCCCTGTTTGTTTTCAATGTGTGATAATTTCAACTTTCTCTTTCATTTCCCTGATTGAATATTTATTTATTTTTTCAGTGGAAGATACTGAGAACATTGAAAGAGATGGGAGAAGAATCTTGTTAATTGGGCTTTGGACATTGCTGATTGGGTTTTTGTTTGGAAAGATTGGCGTAATGATCCATAGCCTCTGTTTATAGTTTTCAATTTGAAGAAAATGGAGAACAAGTTCACCCTCGATCAAGTTAAGTGAGAGTGGTATCTTTAGTATTAAGTCTTATTACCTTGTGCTTCATCGTGGATATAACTCGTCATTTAACCTGAAATATTGACCTCAAATATTTTAGGATAAAAGATCTATCATCATTACATAATCATCAAAACTTAATGAACAACTTTTGTTCATTAAGTAATATATTAATATTAGGGACATTCGATATTTTTTTTCCTTTTTGCACATAAAATTTTTTATCAAATAAGGGTGAACTGCAAAAAAAAATACTTTCAAGTTGGAATGTTCTGCAATTTAAATCTTCAAGTTTGAACTTTGTAAAATAATTCCCTTAAGATTAAGAATTTCTGAAAATTAATACAGTGAAATGACTTTTTTACCAATCTTAATAATGAAAAAACGATAATATCTTCCGTTAAGACTAGAATAATTCTTACTATTCTCCTTAATTTTGAGGATATTATTGTCTTTTATCAGTTAAAGTTATTCAAAAAGTCAACTTAGGATATTAAGAGTTTTTGGCACAATTGGTCCCTTGACTATGTAACATGTGATGATTTGGTCCCTATGGTTTCAATTTTGGCAATTTAGTTTTTTGACGTACTCATTAGTAGCAATTAGGTCCAATGTGAACGGAGATGTTAAATGATAACATATGCACATATTTTGCACATGAGAGTTATCTTTTCAGAGAAAAGAAAATAAAGGAAAAAGAGGAAAGAAAAAAGGAAGAAATAAAGAAAAGAAAACGTAAGAACCCAGAAAAAAAAAGGAGGAGAAAAATCGAAATTCTAAAAAACCAATTCAACAAATTCAATCCCTTGATTTTTGCATAAGGACACCCAAATTCATTACTCAAAACCAAATCAATTCTTGTATCATAATCCTAGATTCATGATTTTTAAAATATAATTTCACAACATACTCAACCATTGATGCACTAATAAGATGAATCTACCAATAAAAATGGCACAATTTCTTAGAGATGAAACTACAATTAGAAATCCAAGCGAACAAAGGACAAAACCCCCCCAAAAAAAAACCTCGCACAAATAAATAAAGCAACATCTTATAAAGTAAAAAGAAAAAATAAAAACCTCTGCATGTTCAGAGAATGGTCCTGGAGCCACGTCTTCACCGAAAACTGCTGCTCCATCTTGTCGGAGATCGAGACTTGGCTGTCCTCTAACATCAGAGCGTGACCTTAAAAGGAGAACCTTTGTTCTCGGGCTTCAATTTGATTCCGTCGAATTGGGAAGCCAATGTCCAATCATGGCTATTAGTTTTAGCCACTAAGTACCACATCTTGAGCATGTGAGGCTTAAAAGAATGGTCGTTAATTATGAGAGCTTGGAGTTTCTTTTCCTTGAGTTGATATTGATTTTGATTCATGGATCTGAACATTTTTATGCAAAATTCATGGTTTGGATTATCGAATCATTTTCTGGGATTTGGATATTTACATATGTAAATACAAATATGGAGGAGGTTTCAATGGTTACGTCTCCATGAGTAACCATCATTAAAATGAATTAGGGTATTATTAAGTTGATACAAATATAAATATAGGGTACCAATTCAGTGGGTATTTTTTTTTTTACTTATACATGGGTATCGTTTTGGCCAATTAAAATTTATCATGCACAAATAAGAGAGAAAAATAGCATTAATAGTGCACGTCTTTTCATGCACATCATTATAGCCATTAGATCACTATTAGATGATGATCCAACGGCTAAAAATAAATACCTATACATAGGTAAAAAAAAAAAATACCTACTGAATTGGCAACTATATATATATATATATAATATTTTACTCTTTTTTGAGGAGTTCTTGCTTTTTCTTTTTTCTTCTCTTTTTTTTTTAAATTTTTATTTTTTTCCTTTTTCCTACGTTTAAGCTTTTATTTTGTACGAGAAAAATAACTCTCATGTACAAAACACGTGATTATCTGTTTTTATTTAACGTTCTCTATTCAAGTTGGACCTAATTGCTACTAATTGGTAAGTCAAGGTACCTAACTGCCAAAATTGAAATCATAAGGACCAAATCGTCATAAGTTATATAGTCAAGGGACTAATTTTGCCAAAAATTCAGGAATTTAATTTCAAAAATTTTTAATCTCAAGATATTATTTTGTAAAGTCCAAACTTCAAGATTTAAATTGAAGAATACCCGAACCTCAACATATATTTTTTTTTAATTTACCCTATCAAATAATGTGGATATATGACATTTTAGTTCACATTTTATTTTGCAAAGTCCAAACTTCAGGATTTATATTGAAGAACACCCAAACCCAAAGTATTTTTTTTTTTCAGTTTACCCTATCAAATAATGTGGATATATGACATTTTAATTCACATTTTATCATAAAACAGGATAATCTTATTTAAAGTTCTCTGAAAAAAAAAAAATCTTATTTAAAGTTGTGTTGTAAAAGATATGCCATGTCATTCTATATACACGTGTGTTATGAATATATTCTATAGTGGATATTTTGCCTTCCATGACCCCAATTTCTTACACTCCATAACCTCCATCTGATAATATTTGGTATTCCCATAACCTACACATTGATATCTCCACTTATAGTGTTTTCTTATTGCAATTTATGACTATTTATATTCCTTACTTTTTGATTCAATGCCTATATATATATATATATATAGGCCATGTAAGATAGATGACCTAAGTATTATGCTTTCAAATTTCGACTTCTATCCCATTTGAAATGCTAGCCTCTGGGTATCTAAAGGGCAATACAAGTGGCAGGCGCAAATAAATTCTTATTTTATTAATATCTTTAGGAAATCTTTCTATTTATTTAAAATAATTTCCATAAAAGAAAATTACTTGCCTACAAGAGTTTTACAATATTACAGCTACTATAAATAGAAACTACAGAAATTATCTAATATGGATATTCTCATTCAACGCTTTACAATATATTTAATAAAAAATACAAAATATATTGAAGCCACTAGTGGAGATTTATGGACTAATCTCTGATCGACTTCGAATTTTACAAACCTGTGCATGACTCTTTGTAAGTCTGTATCATGTTTATAGATCAATCGCGTTAGTACCCATAATGCGTCCGCTATTGCAGTCCAATTACAAACACTTGTTGCATCTGTCCCTGTAATAGGTCACGTAACTAGAGTGTATTATTAAGTGCATAATGACCAAAATACCTCGTAAGGGCTAACCTAATAGTAGATAAAAGGCGGTTACTTAGGTATGTATCTTCATGGGTAAAGATTGAGATACTAAAAACTTGCATAAAAAAACTTATATCAGTAATATATAGTATTATTTTTAGTCACATAATTTCAAATGGTGTGGTCTCACTTTGAAAAAAGAAGTTGTTGAAATGGATGCCACTTCATGTGGTGTAAGTTTTTAGTATAAAATATTAATGTTCCTAATATTACTCCTTATTCTTTAAGCATGCTCAAAGTACTCAGAGACCTACTTGCTTGAGAGAAAGTAGGCCAAATATGCTCCCTAATACCCCTTTTTTGGCTCATATGCACAAGTTAAAATATTTGAAAAATATGTGTGCGGACGAAAATACCCTTACTAATATCTAAGAGAAAATATGCCTTACTTTCAAATGAGTGTTTGTCATTCTCTATAACCAAGCCGAAATCTCTTCTCTTCCATGCCGTCAAACTCGTTTTCATTCTTGAAAAAAGGAGAAAAAATAATTTGAGAAGAAAATTCCGTTTTCATCTCTCATATCGCTGTCAAACTCATCGTTTCACTCCCTTCTCTCTTCATTCTTCTCCAATTTGTTCTGGGTATAGTTTAAAATAACATATTATCAAATTTCGAGATTTTATGAGATCATTTATGCATTGAAAAATCATTTTCATGTTAATTTTTTGCAAATTTTAACAAAAAATCGCGAACATTTTCGATGATTTTCGATGATTTTTCGTTTATATTTCGATGAAAATTATATTCTCAATAAAATTTCGATGAAAATGGTATTTTTGATAGATTTCGATGAATTTTCGATGAATTTTCAATGATATTTTGATGAAAATGGTATAATATTTCAATAAAGTGGCACTTTTGATAATTTTCGATACAATTTCGATATATTTTCGATAGTATTTCGATGAAAGTGGTATTTTTCATAATATTTTATCGAAAATATCACATCATAGAAATTATATCGAAATTCTGTCAAATATTATGAAAAATACCACTTTTATCGAAATATCATCGAAATTGTATTAAAGATTATCAAAAATACCACTTTATTAAAATATTATCGAGAATACCATTTTTGTCGAAATATTATCGAAAAGTCATCGAAAATGCATCGAAATTGCATCGAAAAGTATCAAAAATATCATTTTCATTGAAATTTTACTGAGAATATAATTTTCATCAAAATATAATTGAAAAATCATTGAAAAGCATCGAAAATATTCGCGATTTTTTGTTTAAACTAGTAAAAATTAACCTAAAAATGATTTTTTAACACATAAATGACCTCATAACATCTCGAAATTTGATAATATGTTATTTTAAACTATACCCAGAACAAATTGGAGAAGAATGAAGAGAGAATAGAGAAAAATGATGAGTTTGACGGTAATATGAGAGATGAAAACAAGATTTTCTTCTCAAATTATTTTTTCTCCTTTTTTCAGAGATGAAAACGAGTTTGACGGCATGGAAGAGAAGAGATTTCGGTTTGATTAAAGAGAAGAGAAACATAATTGATTAGGGGTAAACATGACTTTTCACGTGATACATGCATAATTTACATATTTTTATTTGGGAGAGCATACATACCAAAATATGCCTATTATGATACATATTTTACCTAATTTCTCTTGCTTAAGCTACACATCTTTGTTATAAGAGAATCAGGTCAAACTGCTCACAAGAGTAGAAGTCTATATGTCGTAGCTGTCAGATGACATATGACCCACTTTCAAACAAGACTATGAACTGTGTTTTAGTCTGACATATGAGGTAGAATTTCTGTGCGCGTCTATAGTATATGCGTTCTATATTTCGGGATATTTATGCACCTGATTCACCTCGTTTACAGAGAAATATACGATCTATATATAACTAAATACTCTGATGCAAGATTTTTTTATTTAATTTGCCACACTTTAGGAGGATAATGGTGAAGTAAATACGGCACATATTGCGTAGAAAAAAATAGTGGCTGGAGGATATTAGTGCGAAGGAATAAGATGCAAATGTGTTGTATCTAAATTTTGCACTATTCTTAAAAAAGTGTAAGAATACGATAAAAGCTAGAAGTGTTTGTACGTATGCTCATGAACAACTTCCCAGAAAAACTAGGATCAATTAAGGCAATTTTGAATATGAGATTTTTGGCTTTTCTGAGGAAGCATGGAGACAACAAAGGCTTTCTTGAACTGGTGGAGATGAGGCCTCAGCATGAAGAGGACCCGAGAAAAAATCCAAGCAATTTATGATGTTTGATTTTCTTACATTAATTTCAACTGGAAAAGAAACAGTGTGTGAGAAGGAATATGAGATAAGATAACCATACAAGCGAGGCCCAATCTTCCTCCTGTTCATGAGAAGAGCAGTTGGAAATGGTATTTGCAGATGTTGGACTTTGACTCTAGTTTTGTTGAACTGCCGGTATAGTGGTATATCACCTAATAATCCTATATACTAATGTGAAAGGATATAATATCCAAAATAAAGCGAGAATATTGGCATTTATTTTGGTATTAATAAGAATATTACAGATTAATTAATGACATGCAATCCAAATAAAATATAAGCATATGCCAAATTTCTGATAAATTTGAGATGTAAATACGCTACATTTGAATGTGGCACATTCAATATTTTGATACTACCCCATTCACTAAGGCTATGTTTGGTAGGAGGGATGGAGAGTAGGAAGGATGGAGAATTAAGGGAGGAGAATGTGAAGGAGGGAGAGGAGAGTGATAATCATCTATTTTGTTTGGTAAGAAGGATGGAGAGTAAGAAGGATAGAGAGTAAGAAAGATGGAGAATATTTATTCATAAAATTACTATAATACCCATTTTATAAGTATTTAAATAATTATTTTAGAGGATATATATGTCAATTCATTTTTTTTTCTTCATTTCTCTCCAATTCTTCCAAAGTTGGAAGGATGAGATTTTGTGAGCTTGGAGGGAGAAAGTCTCCCTCCACTTCTCCTCCCCCTCCATCTCTCTCTCCCACCAAATAAAAGAAGATCCACTCCTCTTCCTCCAACCCTCTCCATCCTTCCACTCATCCCTCCTACCAAACAAAGCCTAAGGAGTGGAGGAGTATTACTTTTTAGATTGAGAATTGATAGATATGTTTTGGCTATGTTTGGTAGGAAAGAAAAAGGGTAGGAAAGAAAAGTTTTCGTGGAAAAGTGGAGGCAAAAAAAAATTTGGGTTGTTTGGTAGAAGGGAAAAGGGAAGGGGAAGAGAAAAGGGGAGGGAAAAAAGTGGTGGGACCCACTCAAATATTTTTCTCCAAAAAATGGAGAGAAAAAGGGGAGGAAAGGTTTTTTACTCATGTTTTAAAGTGAATTTATCAAATTAACCTTGTATACTATTTTTAAAATTTTAATAAAAAAGGCAAAACAGTCATTTTAAAATATACTAGTTTTCTTTCCTTCCTACATACCAAACAATAATGAAAGAAAGACACTTTCCTTTCCATCCTACATCTTTTCTTTCCTTCATAATTTTTTCTTTCCTCCTACTTTCTTTCCTCCCTACTGAACATAGCCTTAATAATTGATGGATAGACAATATAGAGACGCTATTTCTATCCTTTTCTCCTTGTGCTAAAGTTTCTAATTGAGTACTCTTTAGTTATGGGTATAGTGATTGTGTTCTAGTAACACTTATCACTGCAAGTAGTCAAAGGAGGAATAAAATTAATGTGAGACCCCTAAGGCCTTTCTAAGACTGGTACTTGTTTGAAGATTCAATTGGTATACTCATACCCATGCTTCTGACATTAGTATTGAGCTGCTCTTGGTGGTCTTCGTCCTCGGCCCAAAAAGGCGGCCGGAGGTATTTGTATACTAGACCGAAAAATACCCTTATATTACGCTATGTGTTTGGTTTATGTAGTTGTGTTTATCATTTGGACCTGATGTTTAATATGTGGTAGATGCTGATATGTATAATCTGTGTCCTTAAAATCTTGAAGTCATTTGATTTGAAATTTGAAAGATATTTAGGGTCAAAATTGTTTTTTTTTGTTATATTTTTTTTTGGGGGGGAAAGTTTGGCTGCATACCAAGATTGTATATAGAATCTTCGTGAAATTATCTATCCAACCATATATTATATGTTTATTTTAGTTAATTTCATTCAGCAAGGTTTCAAATCTGAAATGTGGAACATCAATACCAAACTGGATATATTACTATATGCCTTCAACGCTTATACTTACTTGGTTAATTATTTTATTGTTTTTAAATATAGAAGTTTTGGGATTTAAACTCGACTACAAATTAGTATAATTGCCAATGAGAGGTAAATCTAGACTAGAACCATTAATTATACACTTTTATTAGACTATATTTAATTAATTTACTTTAATATTTATCACGACATGTTACGTGTTGGATTGGACACACGATTTTCATGCAATTCGATTTATTTCATCTAAAATTAAACTTTTTGCTGTCAATTATCATAACAATATGAAGATTATCGTTGATATCGGAATGTCAATATCTATGATAAAATCTCAAAAGTAACCTCATCAAAATCAAATTTCCAAAACATAGACGATGTTGATATCCTAATATTCTCACTTTTATCTAAAATCATCTTTGGAATAAATAATTAGATTCCAAAAAACTAATCATCATCGACTAAACTCCACTGATCAATAGTCTAATTCTTATTATCATCACTTATCCTTAGGATAGCTCATAGCTTGCTATATATAGACTACTAGCAAAATATATAGCAGCATATATAAGAGGTTAGTTGCAAAGTTATATTTTAATCACATATATGGACCAAAACCACATGTGAATACGATATATGATAACTGGGTTGGAGTCCAAATACAAATCTTTTGTACAAAACCAATTGAAATTTCGTCTTAATCTACTGATTTATAGTTTTTTAACATTACAATAGAATTAATGATTTTATATTAGTTACTTCAAAATTGCCAAGTGCTTACTGCCTACACTATATAACTATGTTAAAATCTTTTTTCTTTTTGAAAAAAAAAAATTTAATGTTATAATCACACATGTAATTTTCATAGATACGGAGATTTATTCGGGTTCAATATCTAGATCTTATACGATAGATATCCGAATGTCAATATCTATGATTAGTAACATTTGTCCCTTGGAGTTGGTCTCTACTTCATATTTGGAATAAGTGGAAAACATAAGAATTGTTGTAGTACATATGTTGATTAGTGACATATATAGTCATCACTTTGTTTTGCTGTTACATTTCGATAAAAATACTTGGAACGTTGAAGAGTTGCTATTTTTAGTAAAAATACAAATAAAAATCATGGGATGCTATAAAGATTGACCAACAATGTTTAGAGGTACTGGGTACGTAATGCCTTTTTTATAGTTGGTATAAAAAATGTGTGTGAAATTATTAAAGGCACTAAAAAATCTAAGTGAAAAGGAGAGACGCACTGAAATATGTGAGAAATTGTTCAAAGGAGCTTAATAATAAATAGCAAATAATATTGGAAAAACAGAAAAGAAGAGCTTGATTAAGGAGAAATAATAGGTGCAGCTAATGTGAGAATGGCAGAAAACTGTTCTATGCTTCTCTAATCTATTTTTAGCAAAATAGGACCGCTTTGTGAAAATGTAAATTTTTCAGACAAAAAACAGTCCTCATCAAATGGCTCCCTTGAACCAAATGAATCTTGAGCTGCGAAAAGGTGATACAAGATTTGCATCTTCCTGTAGAATGAAGAGATGACATGCTAATATATATAACATGAATAGACACTACTAATAATTAGTATGCAATACACAAACCAAATAACCCTTTAAGAACAATAAATTAACAAAGATTTTTAACTGGATCTTTTCTTGCCAATAAAGAAAATGAGAGTCTTTATGTAAGTTAATTTTATTCATAGCATAATTTATTCAAATGTGGTTTCCAACTTACTGTTGAGCTCTAAATATTCGAAACAGTCAAATTGCAAGAGAAGGTATCTCTTCCATTCGCCAGTTTCTCTCGTCATAGTCATACCACTTTAGAAAATCCTCTCCATTTGTTGGAATCTTGCACAGAGGGCATGCCTTCTTGCAAGAGAGAAACGTCTTGAGATTTGAGGCATTTTTAATGATTTCCTCTTCAATTTCTCGGTATAACACAAGGCAGCCAGCTTCCCGATTGTGACTCACCATAAGGCAGTGAGTTAAGTTCAGAACCTCCAAATGTTGCAAGTTTAGCAACAAGAATAGCAGAGCGTCCTTGAAAACTAGTGTGCACCGAAGGCTCAAGACCTTAAGTTGTGGGGTCTGCACGACTATGGCATGCGCAAAATCAATGTCGAAAGGGCACATGATTTTGAGCTCTGTGAAGTTCTTGCAGGAAGCACCAATAGCTTTCATCATGACACAAGGAGCATAAACACACGGAATACTCAAAGATTCGAGGTCTTTCCAATCCATGATAGCATCTTCGAGTGCCTCTATATCTAATCTGTTCCGTGCAGGTAGGACAAGTCTTTTGAGATTGCGGAACCTGCACAAAGTAGGTGATGTAGACATGAAGATTTGTATATATATATATATATATTAGAAATTTATATTACTATTATTTAGGATCATTTAAATTTACTATTAGGTGATATTTAATTTCGGATAATCAGATTTATGTTTCTATTTTATTTAGTTTTCTCCTTCTATTGTTCTCTTTCTCTCTATATTGCTCTTCTACCCATTTATCTATTTCTATCTGATTCTCTCTAATTTTTTCTTTTGATTTTTTCTCTAATCTATCTGATTTCTTATCTATCTTGATTGTCTCTTGCTATTATACCTATTCTCTTTATTTCTCTATCTTTTCTCATCTTATCCTACATCAAACTGTAGGACCTTTGGTTTTAGTCTTTGTTTTCAGCCTGACTAGATGGTTCCTCTTGCGACATTAATGAATTAACATGTTAGTGCTATCTGGGAAGTGAAAAAGCCATTACCTTTCAGCTGTCCAAACTATATCCTCATTCCATAAGGAGATATGGAATGGGAAAATCAAGGAAGACACGTTTCCACGACTGAACTTCACAATACTCTTTAAGATTAGCATTACTATGTTGCTTGGTTCGTCTTCAAACGAATCATCTGCTCTCATTGGAATCTCAACCAAATCGGTTTTCACCGCACTCAAATCGATCTTCCTCCAGAGGATTGGCTCGAAACAAGCAGCGCGCCATGCACTACACACACGAGAGACACCAGTGACCAAATCCAAGATGTCGAGAGCCACAAAAATCTTTACGAGGATATCACAAGGCATATCATTCCAGGTGGTGATTGTAGAGTTCTTGTTCTTCATCTTTCAAAAGAAGTTGTGCCTACAACACGAAGGAATTGAACATGACCAAATGGAATATCAAATGAAGATTTACCAATATATTTTATGTGATCATAGCAAGACACTAAAAGGTTGAATGAAAATGTAGCATCAATATTAGTACTCCATCTAATTGATCTTTCCATATTTATAGTAGCAAAAAATTTTCAGCATGAACAAAATATTAAGTTATATGGAATTATATACTGCCTAGCTACTCGACTGATAGCTACCAACAAACTTCTGTATGCATATTATTTAAAGCAGAAGGAATCTGCTACTTTTACCTTGCACGTCAGGCTTCATAATTATGATAAAATCACTAAGAGAATGAGATGAAACTCAAAAAACACCATCACTAGAAGATTGATAGGAAGATTTATGATTTATATTAAATGTACCATGGGTCATGGCAACAACTTTGAACATAACTTGATTGAAATTGAAAATTAACTTTAACGAAGAGGTATTCGGTTCATGTGGAACTTCAGTAAGATCTATAAATTGTACTTCATGCAATTAGTTCATGCTTCAAGAAACTAATCAGAGAAAGATACTTCAAGCAATATCTATTAATTTATCATTCTAACACGATAAAATCTAAGGATGTATCAGAATTAATGCCTTAAAATGCAATTCTCTAATCTAGTTACTTGTAATATAAGAGAATAAGGTACAATATAGAAACCTCAATTACAAGAAAGAAAAAGAAACGAAAAGATTATTGTTAAGAGTCAGGAGTTAAATTCAGAATTTTAATCTTCGGTGTAACATGACGACTAATAGAATGTTCTTACGCTATGTCTATATCTAAGTTCAAAACTTTAAGACAAGCTGCCTAGATAAAATTTGATACATTGTCCCAAAACCTTTAGAGTTCTAGATATTTTATCATAAGATATCGCTATGTAAATTAAAAAAAAAGTTGTAAGAAAAAAGTCAAAATTCTACCTTTTTAGCTTTAATAATAAGCCTGGGTTTAAAAACTCCAACATGTATCTCTATTTAGATATTTTGTCCAGTGACGATCACACATGAAGTTGTACTTAATATATCATACTAGCACAAGCTAGTTGGGAATTTTGATGACTTTAAAACGAAAAGCCTCTTGAAACATCCAGAAGAAGACTCATAAAATTAGCTCTGTGAGAAAAATGGTTATAAATGGTCCTGATCTGATCTACGTATTAAGTGTCACTGTACAAAGACATAGAGGTGTAAGGTATAGCCAAGAAGTTTTCCTCCAAACAAAGTAATAAAAAAGTTTTACAGGTTATAAAACAATAAAAACCTATGCCTAAAATAAAGTGGAATCAAAACACTTGACTAAAGATCCCCTTCTAGTCCTTGAAAGCTACATCCGACTACTTTTTTATTTATTTATTTTAGGTGTAAGACACTAATTAACACAAATAATTAAAAATATCGAGACTGCACAAATTATATGAAAGAAAGTATCGAGTAACTAAAAAACTTGTAGATATATATATACACGACTCCATAAGAAGTAGAAAGAATAGATAGGCAATCGAAAAACTAATGCCCTATTGGCATGCACTAGGCATATTTATTTATTACCAAATCACTATATATTATTCCTGATTACTGTAATGCAAACAAGTTTAATTTCCATTACAAATGTCAAAGAGATTATTACTAAGAAGCAACAAAATATAACGTAGTATGAATGTTACGTAAAACATATGTTATGCATGAAATAACTAACAATAAGAGAAGTTTTTATTGACTAGACATTTAGAACATGCTGTAACAGTAAACAAAGCTTCGCGCGCGAAGGTTCTATACTAAATTCAAAAAGAGTTGAACTCATGATCAATAAAAATTGAGGAACATGCCAGAACTGTACTATAGAAAGAGAACAGGTTCACTAATAAAAATAGTTGTTCGATCAACTATAATTTACCGAATATTTGATAGACTTTAATATCCAATACCTTCTGTTAGAATATTGTTTGAAACTTTCTTCCGTACTAATCAATGGTTTTACTTCTCAAAGATGGTAATCTATAGAATATCAACAAACTACTCTATTATAAACCTAATAAATCTATACATATGGATAGGATAATCCCTATCACAACTACGAACTATGGAACATAACTAAATTAATTGTCCTCAATATGAAGATCAGTTAATCAGAATCATAGATTTCCTCATTTCATCCAACCATATTCAACCTTTAACAAATAAATGAGACAACTAAAATTACAAATTTAAAACTAAGTTCTTTTCCCTAGTTCTGATCTAAAAAAAACCCACGAAGGACTTGACTTTGATCACTGTGAGAACTATAACTTTTTCAAAAAAACAAGAGTACATCAATGTTCCTAGGATCTAACATATGCAATCTCAAAGTACTGATTTTGAAGTCTCCTATTTCAACCTAATGACTTTCGTTCGTTTTTTTTTGGGGGAAGGTTTTACCAAAGAAAAAATTAAGTTCAAGTGAACTAATATGATGCAGTGTGTGGCCAAATTATCCCAAAAGAACAGACAGTGCTTAGAAGTTTCTATCACCATTAACAAGAAACCAAGATCCTTTTTATAAAAACAAAGTTGCAAGAAGTCACGGTTTTAACTCCAAAAAATTCCACTATAGTTTTTCTTATAAAAAATATAAGGTTTTTGCTTGAATCTCATAGTTGGAAATAAAAATTAAGAATAAAACTTCAAAAGGTAACAAAGCATTGTGATCAGACCAGGAAGCCCTTGTGTGGCCGAACAACTTTTTCGTTTTCAACTTTTCCAAACAAAAAAAAAAAGTTGAAAACTTCTTTACTATTACAAAAATTCTAGTACTAGTTACAATGAAAGAACTGAAACAAAAAACAAAAACAAAAATAAAAAATAAAAAATGAATGAACACCTTATTGAAAAAAATGAGTTTACCTCCTTTGAATGTATGCTGTTTGGTTCTACAAGATGTTGAAAGAACTCGGTGAAAGCAGTAACTTCATTCCGAGTACATTAGTTCTTATAGAAGTCAAATTGTTAAAATTACTAAAAACTCCTTGCCATATGTAACGGATGCATGCATTTTGTCTTTTACTGAAAAATTACCAAAATAGATACTTCTTTTATCAGTTATTGAAAAAAATAATATTAAAATTCTTTGAATTTGACACTTGTCAAGAGTAGGCCTGTTCTGCTGATGTTGTGATTTTATTTATTTATTTTTTTTTTTAGGAAAGCTGATTTTGTAATTGGCTGTGTATGATTGAGACAAGTTGTCACTTGGCAAAGTTTACTTTAAAATTGTATAATATTTAGAATTTGGTTAAACCTGAATTCTTAACCCTTCTAGGCTTCTTTCTCCTCTTACACCAAAAAAAAAAAAAAAAANAAGCTTGTTTTCGTTGACAATCTGTCTCTCAATAAGGTATTTAGCACAGGATATATAATCTTCTATAGAATTATTCTTCTTTGTACCTCTACCATCACGATGCCACTTCTTACCCCCACCTCCTCCACCTCTGAGAAGAAATCACATCATAGTTAAGCAACAGGCAAAGGAAGTATCATTTTAAAAGAAGGGAAAAAGAAGAAAAAGCAAGCTAGCTTTGCAATGTATGAAAGACAAAAACAGTATACTTGTAAACAACTATTTATCCCAAAAAAAAAAAAAAAAAAAAACTCTTTTTTTGCCAATCAAAATAGACAAAAATGTTGTTCAGATCAAGCATTTTTCCCCCTTTTGTCTAGGTTTGAGTTTTGAGAATTAGTTCAAAACATTAAACGCAAAAACAATACTACAAAATATGGACTGAATATGCCAAAAGTGACAAAATAATTAAGGCCTTCAATATGCCAAATCTAAAATGATTTCTGACAACCATATTTTCATAGCATTTATTAATTTGTCATGTTTATATAATTGAGGATAAACATGACTAATCAAATTAGGGGTAAAAAACAACATTTATCAAATAAGGAAAAGAACATATTTCAATTAAGGGAAAGAATACCATATTTCTATTTTTGAAGGCGAAAAAAAAAAAAGCACGCATATTTCGAATTAGGAAAAATAAAAGAAAAAGACAACCTATTCCGTAGAAATTTATACTGTGTCAATTGTCACATATTCCTCTTTTGGACAATTTTCAGTAATTTGTCCCTGAACTTTGCTAGATTTTCTCACTTAACCACTTCTATAGACAACTTCTATAGACAATTTTGACACTTAATGCCCAAATTTCATCTTGCACATGGGTGAATCTTTTTAGCAAAAAAAGAAGCTATATTTGTACCCCACGTAATTGTTAAGGCACTCCTAAAATAAATAAAAATTGATAAGTCTGGACAAGAAAACAAAAGATATTTTAAAACTAAATTTCTTTCCTACAAATCTAAGAATTAAAACAAATTAGTACTTTTAAATTTAGGATGAAATGATTGAATCATTGAACAAAAAACTATAAAAAAAAAAAAGAAATAATTAACACGAGAGAATGAAAGACAAGGTATTAGAAAATAAAATTAAAAATAAAATATAATAAACTGGGTATAAAGCAAAGAAATTTTACCTCTTGCTTCAATTTAATATTAAAGAGATTATAAAAAAAAAAAAATAGAACTGAAGGAGATGAATTAGGCATAAAAAGAAATTTTTTAAAAGATAATTAGACAAAAGATGAAAGGGAATTTTGAATAGGAACATTCTTGTAAAATTGAAAAAGAATGAGAGAAGAAGAAGTGATTTTTTTTTTTGTCTTTTTTAAATTATTTCTTTTAATTATTTTATTGATGAACAGAGTTTTTTTATGAGAAATTGAGGTATATATATAATCCTCTAGTAAAATAAAGTTCGGGTCACTAAATTTATATAGTCTATTCTAAGTATTCATATGAATGGACCTTCGTTATCTTAACATCGTAAGCAAAAATTAAGAATAGACAATAGTACTTTCAACTGGAATATATCAAAAGGCCAACCTGGCTTGATCAACTCGATTCAAGGTGCATTTCTGGTCATCTTTGAATCATGTACCTCTAACTATAATGTTTGGACTCCTATTCCACCATGGAGGTACAATCACCAAAACATTAATTGGCCTCTTCGGCTATATCTCACTTGCAAGTGTGAGGCACTATACCCGCTGGACAGAATTGCTATTTAAAGCCATATATGAAGTTGTTTGTGTTTAGCAACATACTAGGACAAGATAAAAAGTAAATTGCTATTTAAAAAAAAAAAAAAACATTTTTAAAAGAAAGAACAAGGCAAATGACAAATGTGTACAATTTAGAAGCAAAATCATCACAAACTAAACTGCTACTATACTTTTATCTTTGGTAACAAGAATCACAAAAATCATTTACACAAGCCAAGCAACAATAATAACAACATTAGCTAATTAAAACATTATCATAATTACTTAATCAAAGAGCACTTGTACTGATCATATGAACAAAGATCGATATTTCTCTAGACGGTCAGATTAAATTAGTGTTATTGTAGATCATAACGAATTAGCTCCTCGGTCGCCTTCTGCTCTATCGCCACGTACAGCGTTTCGGAGTTAATTTCCTAGCCTCTCTTTTCTTCCTATTAACCCTCGTGCGCATTACCATGGCTGCTGATGATGCTGCCTAATCCGCCTTATGCTTTTTTTTTTCGTTTTCCCATATCAAACATATATAACAGACTATATACATATTTTTCTTCTCTTTTCTTTCCTTCAAAGTCTAATTTTCAATCCAAATTAATATGAGGCCATGCAGCCCCAGGCCAGACGAGAGAGACCCAACTTTTATTTATACACTACTTTTTTTTTTTCTTTTTAATTATTAGGGTAACTTTTGAAAAATGTCAATGGAATTATTGAAGATTTCAAACTTTCACCTTATTTTTTTTAAATTAAGGAGACAATCCACATTTTAAAAATCTTCTTTATAAAAAAAAAAAAAAAAAAAAACTTCTTAATCACACCCTTCATTAAATTTTGTTTTTCAGATTATCCAAGGTTTTCTAAAACTTGTACGTAAACTTTCATATACTCACGTAAAAAGAATGCAGAATATTCTCTCCATTTAATTTAATTTATTCTATTGAACTCCAATTCCTAACCTACTAGTAAACGAAAATAGAATCACGAAAAGTTATAACTAATATCTGAAACAATAAATAAGTAGATTTTCCAATTAAAAAAACTAGTATTCCTTCTCCCTTTACCCCAGCATATATTTTTTCTCAACAAGACTATTCTTTTCTACTTTTTAGCATATCCCTCGAACACTTGATATAAAGCAATCATCCCTTTGAAAAAATCTTTAAAAAATAAAATACTTTTCGTTATATCAAATTTTTCTAATCATAGTCCATGGATGAATATATAATAAATTTTAATTTTAATTCATTTGATAAATTGAATTAATCTCTCTAGCTCAATAATTCTAAAAAATATATAACTCAAGAACTCTTAACTTTTTAGGGGGAAAATTAAGAACTCTAATATGGGATTCTAACTATATAGTCTGTGTTCTTTTCTGCAAGTTGTAATAGAAGGTTACGCCATCTCTTTTAATCAGGTGAGGAGCTGAATAAACCAATAGCAAGAGGTTGCCCCATAATTACTACATATACCTTTATAATAATTTGCAGTTAATCATCCAACACTACATAAAGAAGTATAATATACAAAGATCGAAAGACAGAATACGTACGTTTTAATGCAGCATATTCCTTGAAAATATTTTAAATGACGATGTTCTTTAGCAATCTACTTATTCTGTGAATTAACTAGACATTGTGATGACAATAAGGCCAACAACTCTTGTCAGAACCACAACAAGACTTAACTATTTAACATTAAAAGAAAATGGGACGCAGAAGTTTAGATGCATGCTTGGAACATTTAGCTGTGTTATATTCAGAAAGATACCAAGTTGAATTAGGTAGATTTTCATTCTGTGTTGGTTGACTCTTCCCCGGCTTATGAGGCCAAATTCAGGGGCACCTGACCATTAATGTACTGTTGCATGCACATCCAATACTGATGAAGTCAACAGAATCCAATTTTGTTCAAAGGTAAGGCTACTTAACCAGCAGGCATTCCACCCACCAGAAACACATTACAGAGGCCTCTTTCATTGCTTCAATTCTTAAATTTTTTTTTTCGTTTTGTTTTGTTTTGGTTTTTTTTTTTTTCTTTTTTTTTTTTCCAGTGGGGGACATTGAGAACGTTGAAAAAAGTAGAAGAAGAATCTTGCGTCAAAGGGCTTAGTTTGGACATTGCAGATTGGGTTTTTCCGTTTCCAAGGATTCCCATAATGATCCATAATCTCTTTTTATAGTTTTCAATTGGATTTGGCGAACAACTCCACCTTTGATCAAGTCAAGTGAAAGTGGTATCTTTAGTACTAAAGTCTTATTACCTTTTACTTTTGCCATTTAACCTCAAATGTTTTAGGATAAAGTTCTTTCATCATGACATAGTTGGACTTTTTTTCGCTTTTAATTTTGTCCACCTTTGACTTAATCAACAACTTTTGTTTGACAAGGTGGGTTGGCTCAAGTAGTAAAAGTACTCACTACTTGGAATTTCGGTCCTAAGTTCGAGTCACATCGGGAGTAGATGTGAAAATCTATGATCCTTAATAGGATAGAGTATAGATTGGGTAGTAGTAAGTATTTTCCTTTAATTTGTAATAAGTGGAGGTAATTAGTTAAATTCCATATTTTTATTAAAAAAAAATCAACAACTGTTATTCAATAAATAATAATTGGACATTCTTTTTTTCATTTTTTTAACAATAAATTTTTAGGGAACAATATGACATAGTTTTAAATCACATTTTTTCTTAAAGTGAGAACACATTATTTAAAATTTTATGATGAAAAATTGATGCAACAGCTTATTTACAAGTGAATGTCATATATATATAATATATATATTTCAAGTGAATGTCTTATATGCACACATTGGTAAATCAATTATATACTCCGATAAATTAATTATATACACTCATAAATTAATTATGTATGTGGATAGGTTAAAATAACTTATATAGGAGTATAATGGTAAACTTCAAGTATTATAACTTAAATGGATATAGAAGTTAATAAAATGAAAAAAGGATATTCATTAAAACTTAACCTAGAAAAGGGGTATAGAGTAGTTTTCTCATAATGTTACAAGTTAAAAGTGAAAGACTACTTTGGATCCAAAGCTGTGAAATTCGGTTTCAAGATCTCAGGAAATGAGGTAATCAAGCTGGCCCATGTCAAGATGCTGAGTCCCATTCAAAGAGGCTTTATTGGGTCTCAGCCTCTCAGGCCCATGTCCACGTCCAGCCACTGCTAAAGAGTAGAGAGTAAAGACAGGCAAGTCTTTGATGGTGTCACGAGAAGAAAACAAAACAAGAAAGTACCGAAGGAATCAACAATGAGTAGACTAATACTGTAAACTGCGGCTGAAAGTAGACAACTCATCTCTTAGACCTTGTGTAAAATTTTTCAAAAAAATAACTTTCATTTTAGCCATTAACAAAAGTCACAACTCAAATTCCTATCTTAGAACTAGAATATCCTTCGAGTGCTACAGTGGCGCAATTAATGGATTATGGCTGCTTATTGAGTAGTTGTCATGTGAGTCTTATTATCATTGGAGTTCGTGTTGATTGATAATTTAGATTGCTCAATCGTATCTGATTGTAGCAAAATTAAGTGTTCAAAAATACAGTTTTGAATAGTTTTAGAAGTCAGTAATAGTATATATACGCATAATGCATTTAGTGGTACGGGACAATTTGAAAAGTGCAAATGTAGGTCCAAATTTTGTGTATTTACTCTTCTGACTCAGGGCATTTTCAAACATTAATTATAACACTTTCAGACTGAACAATTAAACAGAAACTCATTGACCAGTCTAGTCTTGCATTGACTATAATATTAAAAAATAATAATTAAAAAAAAATAATGTTTGCTGTGAGCTAATCATCTAATGCCCATTTGCACCAAACAGACATTGAATCCAACATGAATCCATGCCAGTTTGCATCATGTAAAACGACATCGTTTCTAAAGATTTTCACAGTACTAAGACCACAATACGTCATTTTCTATCATACTGAGCAACAAACTTTCCATGTAGCCATCACATGGATTTTTCAGACCAAACACAAAACAACATCACATTCATTTTGTTTATTTATTTTATTTCAATATTGTCTTCTCTTATACTTAACTATAAAACAACAAACCAGAAGGCATATTTCATCAAAAAACTAAAAAACAACAACCCAGACAACAGAAGTATTTTATATTCACAAATACACAAATGTTAAATTTTTATTAATTTTTTTTAAAAAAACTGAATATTGTTTTTTTCTTCCTTGACTAGTCAGGACCCCCTAAAACTCCATCCCTTTCAGTAATTAAAAAAAAAAAAGAAAAAGAAAAAGGAAGGAAAACCCTTTTCTCCTTTCTGAACTCTGTTTACATCAGAATAGTAATATAGCAAAGCTCAAAGCCAGAAGAGGTGTCGTTTTTAGTGAGAGAGAGTATAAGAAAAGAAAAGGGCTAACTGTTCTAAACAATGGCAATCTGATAAGTACTTGAAAGTTGGTACTTTGGTAGGCCACAGCCTGTCCAGCCAATGACATTGGTCTTTCCTTTCTTATAGTCAGATACTTAGACCACATCCTCCTACCTCTTATATACAATAAAGAAAAGAGAGAAAAAAAAAAAAAAGAAAAAAAGAAAAAGAAAAGAAAGGTCTTGTCTTGATAGTAGCTCACAGTTCACACATACACACACTTGCACAGACACACATACCACCTTTAATTCAAAAGCTCAAATTTTCAATTCATTTTTTCCTCCCTAGCCCCTCCTCTCCTTTCTTTGTCTTTTACTTCCTTTCTCTTTTATTTTTTATTTTCTTTTTCCTCCTTTCCACCTCCCTCCTGCATTTTTCTCTGTCAAAACCCTAGATTTGAAATCTAGGGTTTTGTTTTTCTTGCCGTGTTTGAGGGCATGATTGAAGAGCTGGTCTGGGTTGTGGTGCTTTGCTTTGCTGTAACTCTGTGAGCTTCTGATTTTTCCACATTTCTTCTGGGTACCCTCTGGTTCTGGGTTTGGTTTAAGCTTTGGTATCGGTCCCTTTCCTTTTGATTGTATTTTTTCTTGGTGAAGATCAAAATAATTTCTGGGTTTGCTTGATTTTTCCTCAACTTGAGAAAAACCCCTGTAAAACCCTTGTCTTTGAATTCCTTGTGCCTTCTTGCTTCGGGCTTTAGGGTTAAAGGGGTTGTTTTCTTTCTCATATAGTTGATTTATAGGATCAGATTTCCAAAGTCTGTTTCTTTCTAAAGCTTTTTATCTCCATACGTGCTTAGACTATTTGGTGGGAAGTTGTTTCAGTTTTGTTTGAGTTAGAGATTTGAAATTGGAGGTGTTTCAGAACTGATTCTGTAGGCAATTAGGTGCTAAAAGTATAGACCTTTTTCAGTGACTTATCTCTCACTAAATGCATGGATGGGAGAGAAGCCATGGCATTGTCTGGTGGGTCAGCTTCATACTACTTACATAGGGGAGGGCTTGGTGGTTCTGGGTCTGGATCACAGCCTACTGGACTACATAACCCATCTGGGTTCAGACCCTTGTCAAATACTGGCATTCCAAGCCAAGCCAATGTCCGGAACAGCTCTATGGGACCGTCATTCTCAGTAGAGCCTTCTCGTGCCAATTTTCCTCATGGCACTAGAATGGTCGTCCCTCCTGGAATGCCTTCCAGTGAGCCTGTAAAGAAGAAGAGAGGAAGGCCTCGGAAATATGGTCCTGATGGGCCTGTTTCTTTGAGACTCTCTTCCATGTCTGCTAGTCAAAATCTTACACCAGGTTCAGCCCCGCCAGGTGGGCCGAAGCGGAGTAGAGGGCGGCCTCGTGGGACTGGGAGGAAACAACAGTTAGCTAGTCTTGGTAATTGCTCTTTGCGAACTTTGTCATTTGTTCTGATATCTCTATAATGATCTAGCTTAACTGCAGTCATGGATTTATATTTATGTTGCTGGATTATTTCGTTTATTGTACTGTTTTTGATACTCCTGCAATGCCTGTATTTTTATGCTGAACTGATTAGCATTTTCTTCCCTTTGAAGGTTGAGGTTATGTGATCTTGTGTCCTGTTGAATTACTCTTCAAAGTTGTAATGATTGTCATTTTAATGTTTCAACTTTTGTTTGTGATGATTTGTTTACATCATTACGATCCATTTTTGTGAGTCTTAAATCTCAACTACTTTGTCTCTTCGTATGGCTTGCTCGCCTCCTTGATGTATAAATGTTTGAGAAGTCCTTTCGGTTGTAGTGTAATGGTATTGGTTTTGAGCTGTGTCTACGAAGAGTAATTGCTATCAGTGTTAAATCCTGTCATTGTTTGTTTCTGAATCACTGATATATAATGAAGTCTACGAATATCTTTGTTCTTATGATAAGTTGCTTGATAGGTGAATGGATGAACAACTCAGCAGGAATTGCTTTTGCACCTCATGTTATCACCATTGGAGTTGGAGAGGTATGTTGTGTATTTAAAATGAGATGTAAATTATGTGGATACATATTCCCTCACCAATATGATGCAGTGAAATTTGGGTCATCAATGTTCTATATCAAGGCTTACTGATTGACGTTGTATATGTTCATAACAATATATTGTTGAATATGCTCAGATGCTGCCTGAACACTTGAAATCCCTTCTCATTGAAGCAAGAAAACAGAAAGAAGCAAGAGCTGAAAAGTCCTTGCTATTGTTGTTTTCAATAACTAAGTAGTAATTTGTGATTAATAATCCTTTTTACATTAATGGTAGCAATAATATTTCGGCTGATGAGTGTCAGGGACTTAAGTATGATGCTATGAGAAAACTCTACTTTGAGAAAAGTATAGTGTTTGTATTCATGTGAATAATATTCCCTAATATAGAGCCTTATCATTTTTTATGTTACTTATTGCTCTATCTACATTCTACACTGCGTTATATACTTAAAGTCTCTTTTTACCTAAATAGATAATTGTTTATCTGTTTCTTTGCAGGACATTGTCGCCAAACTTTTATCATTTGCACAACAGAGGCCAAGGGCTCTCTGCATATTGTCAGGCAGTGGTATAGTCTCCTCAGTGTCACTACGTCAGCCTGCTTCTACTGGTGTCAGTGTCACATATGAGGTTCTGTATTTTCTTCTCTTGTGAATATAAGACGTTTTCTGTTGACAGCAAAGATGCCACTCAAATTTGAATTACTTTTCTGAAAAGGCTATCTATTGTTGTCATGCTGATTGATGGACTTGTTGCAAATTTTGCGTGAACATCGGGTGGATGCTTAGTTGTGGATTTTTCTTACTTCAGTGCTTTCCAATAGGTTTTATTTGGTCGTAAGGAGATTGTTGTTGTTGGCTAATGAAGATGATGAATGGAAGTTTTGACGAGTTGTATGATCCGAGTTCTCGGAAATTGATGTGATAGTGTAATGGTTTGGATGTTTAAGATAAGTTGGTGGTATTCATAGAACAGTGTCCAGTTGGTGTTAAATGGTTTGGTATGATCTCATGTAGGGTGATTGATGGTCTGTATGATGATGGGTTTGCCTAATTTAATTTAAGTGCTAATTAGCTATCAATTGAAAATAATTGTGAAGTATTTGACATTTTCGAAGGTGCTAGCTTAGTCAATAATGTTGTACTTTCATGATATTCTCCATAGTCTAACTCATGGATATTCCTTCCAAAAAAACTAAAGGTGCCAGAATTTGATTCTTCGTAATGGTGAGATCCGTAGAAGGGTGCATGATTTCATTTTTGTGGGAATGGCGACTGATTCACATGCTAAGCTTACAAGAGTGCCTCTGCAAAGTTCTTTCTGACATTGTTTATTTTGTCATTATTTATGAATGTTTACAAAACGCACATACAGATTCAAAACTAATCTGTTTTGTCTGCTTGAACTGTGGCAATACTGCAATAGCATTCTAAGTTGATACCTATCCTTTTCCTGGAATAATTTGGATTTTTGTTCTCTCAAAAAGTACTGATTTCTGTGGAATACTTTGAAATTTTTTATTGTTTTTATCAGACATTATTTTTTGAGGGTCATTCAGTTTCTGTGCCTGCTTAACTGAAGCTCATTTTTTGCACAACTTTACAGGGCCGTTTTCAGATACTTTGCTTGTCTGGTTCTTACTTAGTTGCTGAGGATGGTGGTCCCCGCAATCGAACTGGGGGTATAAGTGTGTCCCTATCTAGTCCTGATGGTCATGTTATTGGCGGTGGTGTGGTGGTGCTTATGGCAGCTAGCCCAGTCCAGGTATTTTCTTTCATATTGCATCTCTCCTGTGTTGTCATCTTCAGAACTTTATTTATTGAGTTCTGACGATAGAAACAAGAAAAGAGCATTGAAACTCTAATCCTAGTTGCTTGCTACAACAGGTAGTAGTTTGCAGTTTTGTACATGGTAATGCTGCCAAGGCCAAGAGCACTCCTAAGCAAGTAGCTGGTCCCAAGAGTGACGAGAGTTCTGAGCCTCACCATATTGATAGATTAGCTACACCTTCTAGTGCTCCACCTACTCAGAATTATATCCCCTCTGCTACTGGAGTTTGGCCTGGTTCACGGCCAGTTGATCTGAGAACTCCCCACCACACTGGCATCGACTTGACTCGTGGATGAAAAATTTGCAAATGCAACAGACACATGGCAATTTTGTATATATGTGTTGTTGTAAATGAGAACTGAATCTGTGAGAATTGTAACTTGTACAACTCTTTCTTCACCCCTACGGTGGGCAACGGGTTTGTGCTAACATATCTTGTAACAAAGCCATCATCATCGACATCATTTCGAGGTTTGAGTAACAATGTTAACTTATTGGAGAAGTTTCTGGTACTTTGGAGGTCAAGATAAACTCATCTGTAGCTTAAGATACATTCATTTCAGGTCAGCTTTATTTTCAAATCAAATTTGTGTCTTACATTTATTTGCAATGGTTTCAGTTATCAAAGTAGCATTATATACTGCACCAGGTTTCATGGGCATGTCTCAAATCTTGGAAATCTGAGTTTGGTTCTCTCTGGCTAAACATTCTCTTTTCTTAATGACAAGTACTAATGGCAGATGCGTTCGTGGCATGATCTTAAGTTGAGTTCGATCTAGTGCGGATTTCAGATTTCACATCCGATCCGAATAAAACGTTTAAAACAATCTAATTTAATACGCAAATGTGCGAATTGGATCGGTTATTTTAGATCAGTTATTTGGGCTTGATAAATAAGATTTTCAAATTGGGATGTCATTTTTTGTCTTAGATTATTTAATGGGTTTCTATCACTTTTACATATAAAAAACTAAAAGAATTACGAAAATACGGAATTCAGGTTTTTTTCAAGTTTTCATCCGGTTTTCATTAGAAAAATATTATTTTTAAAAAAATATTTAGAAAAATACTTTTTAAAATAGTCACTAGTTACCGGTTTTTAGAAACTTGTTACTGGTTACTAGTTATTAGTTATATACCAGTTTTAAATACATTTGGTTACTAGTTACCAGTTTTCAGAAATTGGTTACCAGAAATTAGTTACTATTTTAAAAAATAGTATTTTTTTAAATAATTTTTAAACAATGATATTTATCTAATAAAAACCGTACTGCACCTTAAAAAAACTCAAAACACCGTATTTTTCAAATTTTTTTCAAAAGTACCGTATAATGTCTACTTTCCCCTTATTTAATTTCAGCACAAATTTACGTTTTTTTACAAATTTGATCGATTATTGATCATATATATATACATATAAAATTAAATATACTCTATTAAAATTTAAAATTAAATTTAGTTTAAACTTAAAATATTAATAATATATGTTTTATTTAAAAATTTATTTATTAAGTGCAGATTGGATTTGATCGGTTTCATTTTAAGGTAAAAAACATAACCGATCTAAAAAATATCCGATTCACATAAAAACGGATTTCAATTTTTAGATCTAATCCAATCTGCACAGTGCGGATATCCATACTTTGCGGATTAGATTAGATATCCGCACTTCTACAGACTGGATTGGATTAGATTGGATCGTGCAGATTTGATTGGATTATGTGAATTTTGAACGGCCCTAACAGAATGTTGTTTATTTGAGAGTAAATATTAGCTAATGTGATGAATCACAGTTGTTGATTGGTGTAAAAACTGAATTGGTCCATCTGAGGTTCACTTCGGACGCATATTTACAGAAATATGATTGATAAAAGAAAAAGTACATGACACAAAGAAATGGGGTTAAGTAGGCAATTGCCACTTTTTTCAAATATTTAACTAAATTTATCACCACCATTAGATTTTGCTACTTTTGGGAGGGAATTAGTCAAGAATCTGTCAAGAATTCATCAAAAATACGTCAAGAATCCATCAAGAATCTGTCAAGATCACCATCGACGTCAAGAATCTGTCAAGAATCTATCAAGAATCTATCAAGATTGTCAAGAATTCATCAAGAATCTTGAACGATATAAAAAATCCATCAAGAATCAAGATCGTCAAGAATTTATTTTAAAAAAGTGGTATGGTGGTAGATTTAATTAATAAGGAAAAAAAAGTGGCGTTTAGCTAATTTAATGAAAGAAATGAAGGCTTACTCTCTCATACCATAGTTGTGTATTATAAAATTAAATTAGAACCTCAATGAAATAAATTGGTTTAAAAATTTTGTATTTAATTAGAAAAATATCACTTTTAAAAGTATTTTAAAAAATACTACTTTTTATTTTATTGATGAGATATTTATTTTAAGTAACTTAACGGGATACCTCAAGTAACCTGATTAGTTACTCCAAGTGACCCAATATATTACCTCAAGTATTATTGAAAAATACTAACTTTGAAGAAAAAATTGTATTTTCTAAATATTTATTTAGTGCTAATGTTCTAAAATTATTTACAAAATGATATTTTTCTAAATCAATATGTGATTTTTGAAAAAGTTTGGCCTATGATTTTCAATTTTTGGTGTTTTGACCCTGGAATTTTGTAAAAAGCCCATATCAAATTTGGTCCTCTCTAGCGCGTTTGTGTATGATCCCAACTTGAGAATCTGAAATTTTCTTCTTCTCCCTACCTTACAGATTGTTGTATTTAGGAGTAAATGTTTGTGACTGTGATGGATCACAGTTGTTGATTGGTGTGAGAACTGTATGGGTCCACGTGAGACTCACTTATGGACGCACACGTCCAAGAAATATGATAGATATAGGGGGCAGGAAAAAAAGTACAGACGCACAAGAAATAGAGGCTTACTCTCATATCATAAATGTGTACTGTAATATGAAATTACAACCTCAGCAAGAGAAGTTCTAGAAGGGGGGGGGGGGTGGTGGGGAAAGAAGACATTTAAAGTTGATGCCGCTAAGATCATAAGTTTCCCCTGTTTATTGCTTCACATATCAGCAATCAAGCAACTCCCAAGAGCTTCTTTATGCTGGTCTGCAATAATGTCATAAAGCAAGATTAGATGGGTTGAGACAACTCAACTTAGTCAAGAGCCATAACCCAAAGATTAAAAGGAAAAACCTTTACAACTTTTCTTCTTCTTGTATAGAACTTTGACTTATATATGGGAAATAATAATTATAATGACACTTTACCTTTATCTAAATCCACAGATTCAAACACAACATTTCAGATTACTAGAAATTTTGGTTTTTACCTCAAGGCCAAGTGGAGGGGTGTTGGGGTAATAACGTTCAACAACTTTGCCATCCGTGTCAACCAAAAACTTGCAAAAGTTCCACTGAATATTGTCTCCAAAATACTTTCCTGACTTTGAGAACTTGTATATTGGAGCAGCATCATTACCTTTCACTTTAATCTAATAAAGTACCACAGAAAATGAATTTAGCACCCCCAAAAGGGGGAAAAGAAAAACAAGAAATTGCTACAAGGTGTCTTAGACATATTCAATACATACAATTTGATCTTACTATTTTCGGACCTACCTTGTCAAAAAAGGGAAATTTTGACTTGAAATGAGTGCACACAAATTCTATTATTTGTTCATTACTTCCTGGTTCTTGCTTATGAAACTGGTTGCATGGAAATGCCAGAATCTCAAAGCCTGTATATAATGCCCCAAAATGAGAAACCAGGTACCAAAAAATGAAACGAAAACTCTCAATTAGTTTATAATGGATGTGTAATCATAAACGAGATTTATTAACAACGAATTGGTATAGTATGAGTTTTTATAAGTTCTAAAAGGAAAAATAACTAGAAACCAAGTATAAGAATTAAGAACAACGTTCGGTTGTTAATATGATAGACTTGAACAGACCTTGATCTTTGTACTTCTCGTACAATTGGTTCAGCTCTGGGTAATTTGAGTTGGTAAGATCACTTCAATAGTAAAAATATTAGATAAATTAACTAAAAAGGTCAAGTTACGATCATCACCTTAAACTCAACTTTTTTAAATTAAAAAAAAAAAAAATGAGCACATTGAATACCATTGGGAAGCGACATTGACAATGAGCAGAACTTTTCCTTTGTAAATGCTAAGATCAACATCATTTCCCTTAGCACTCTATATCCATAAAAAAAATCACAAGATATCTAAATTAATAAAAAATAGTAACTAAACCTTAAATGAAGTCTCAAAAAGACTGAAAATTAACATGTGACAATCATTCCTCCGACAAGAAAGTAAACAAGAAAAATCCTAGGCCTTCAAAATTCTAAAATGGCTAAGAAGAATCACAAACCCTTCACAAACTTATAGAACAACTAAAGACAGTTTTATTAACATGCCTATCATTTTGTTTAATAGGTCCAAATTTAAGAGTAGTATTCGGGGTCTATAAAGGGGTATTATATGTATGCTCATCTTGTTCTCCTTCGTAACAAAACAAAACCATTTTTCATAAAAGGCTATCCAACCCAACATCCAAAATTCCTACATGTTGAATACATTCAAACAATTGGGTCCCAAGAAACACACACTAGTGAGAAGCCACAATATCTTAAAGAATAAGAGTTCGAGATCAATATGAATAGATCTTTATAACGTTAATATGGAAGAGAAACTCACCTTGACAGTGAAGTCATAGATTGTCTCTGGTTTCTTTTTGGGTTGGCTCTTCATCTCTTTGTTATGGTTTGAGGAAAAGAAGCAACGAAAGAAGACCATGACATGACCAAGAAGGCACACGAGTTTGAAAAACAAAAGGATACCTTTTATTTTATTTTATTTTTTAATTTTTATGAGATATGTCCCTTGATCTTCACAAGTAATGATCTCTAATTGTAATATACACGGTATTATATATATTTACATCTGCTTGAACAGAAATCATCTCCCTTTAATCCAGGGAGTCATTTATTTTCCATAAAAGGAGTCATTTATTTATTTTTATTAATGCAATAAAGGTTGACACACTAATTATGGAAAAGTCAATAAGCAAACGAGTCATATTATATATTTTTATGGAGGACGGCGTCTATATATTTATATTATGGAACTCAATTAAAATAATTGAGTGCAATCGTAATCTAAAATTAACTAAATTTCTCTTACATTACATAAGTAATTAATATTATTATAATTAGAATCAAAAGATCTTTTTTTATATCAAGGAGTTGTAATTAAGAAGTTATACTTATAATCTTAAATGCGTTGAACTTCATAGGAGCGTGGGTCGCCACCATCAGACGCCGAACAACTAGTGAGAATGGCATCCTGAGGATAGAGGAAGGGGCATTGGACTGGCAGGTAAGTACCCTCACATTTAAGATTTCCGAAAGAACCACCCAGATTCGAACCCGCGACCTCCAATCTCCAAGATAACCACGTTACCGCTAGACCACCTGTTCGGTGGTTAAATGCGCTGAACTTAAACTAATAAACTTTCATACTTTAAATTGGCACCAACGAAATTATGTCGTGTGATTTTCAAATTTTTACTCTTAACAATATTTTTATATATACATATATATGGCCAGTTTTCTAAGGCACTTATAGCCCATATGTAAAGTGAAGCACTGGTGCCCCAAGTAAAAAGTAGAAAAGAAGTATATTTCTCAACGCTCATGCTCCCCCAAAATTCTTAAATTCTTCGGGCTTCAAGAACTCTCTTTTATCTATGTGCAATATTTTTACTTAGACACGTAACATCATACTTAGGGATTTCGCTTCAGGCATGGATGCCTCACTTTTCAGGGCATTGTAATAGATCCATGCATATAACAAAATATGTTTTACTAATCCATAGTGATTTCACAAAAATCAATATATATATAGGTATATATATATTACGGAGAACAGAGAGAACAGTAAATTCAAGCTTATGACCATTCATATTACAACCTTGAACACCGGAAGTTCTACATATCACAAACATTCAAAAGTTAATTGCCTATGTTCACTATTCATTCTGATCAAGACAACCCACAAGAGCTTCTTTGTGTCATGCTGCAACAGCAAAAAGCTAGATGAAATACGTAAGCACAAGGAACAGAGGTTTGCATTTATTATATAACATGTAAAATTACAACCCCAACAAAAGAGAAGTTTTTCAGGCTCCCAGACACAAAATTCATTATTTTTCCCTATTATGCCACCACATATGAGCATTCAAGCGATCCCCAGGAGCTTCCTTATGCTGTGCTGCAATAATTAAAAAGAGAGAGAGAGAGGGAGAGAGAGAGAGAGCTAGATAAGTTCCACATCTCATATCATCAATCAAGAGCCATAACCTTGGGTTTGTTTTGGGGGGGAACCCTTGATTATTTTCTTTTTCTTATATAGATTTGCGATACGCGTAAGGGAAAAAATATTGGCGCATTCTATATTGATCCAATTTCCTTCTCTGAATCCAGAAATCCAGACACACACTTTAGATTACTAGAAAATTGGGTTTTACCTCGAGGCCGAGTGGAGGTGTTGTGGGGTAGTAACGATCAGCAACTTTCCCGTCCTTGTCAACCAAGAACTTGGTAAAGTTCCACTGAATATTATCTCCAAAAAAGCCCCATTTGCCTGCTTTTAAGAACTTGTATACTGGAGCAGTATTCTCACCATTGACTTCAATCTAATGAAGTACCACATAAAATACTTTTAGCACCAAAAAGAAAAGGAACAGTTTGAGTTACAGAAAAGAAAAGTACCCAAAAAACGGTTCTGAGTATACTCCAATAGTCAATTGCTACAATGTAGGGCTTAAAAAGTTTCCCTAATCAATACACAGAATTCGATCTTACTATTACCTTGTCAAAAATGGGGAATTCTGACTTGAAACGAGTGCAGACAAATTCTGTAATCTCTTCATTTGTTCCTGGTTCCTGCTCACCAAACTGGTTGCATGGAAATGCCAGAATCTCAAAGCCTGTCAAGTCCCAAGAAAAATGAACCAGAGGCCAAAATAGATAAGAAATTAATTAAACGTAAAACAAAGTATATTGACTAGAAAGATTAGAATACACAACTACAAGAAAAATGTTTGGAAATCTAAGCTTAAGAATGATTTTTCTAGAGCTGGCTATGTAATACATACTCAAGGTTGTTAACATGATAGGCTTTAGAAACACACACACACCTTGATCTTTATACTTCTCGTACAATTGATTCAGCTCAGCGTAATTTGAGTTGGTCAGTCCACTTCAATGTCAGCACAAAAGAAACAATGGTAAACAGAGGGATACTTTCAATAGTTTGAGAATCTATGAAATACGAGGAATAAGATGGGGCACTAAATTGGTACAGCTGAAACTATGTAAATGGTAATGATTTAAGCTTGCAAAACAACGCAATATTAGAACATCAGAGTTATATAATCATCTAAAGATTCAATAAAAAATAAAACAAATTAAAATAAAAAATGGGGAAATAGTTAGACGTATCGAGTGGAGGAATAGAAGGAATACCATTTGGAAGCAACGTTGATGATGAGCAGAACTTTTCCCTTGTAATTGCTAAGATCTACATCATCTCCCTTAGCATCCTGTATCAACATAGAAATGAGTGTAAACTTCACAAATGTAACATTCATTCCTCGAAACAAGAAAGTGCATAGTAGCCAGGTCTACCTTTGCCAGTATAGTATTTATACATAAAACAAGAAGAATCATAAATTTTAAACCATATAGGAAAAGAGCATAAAGCAAGCTCTATAGTTCAGAACACAGAACTTATGCAGCGTATATTCTTCCTCATTTGAACCCAACTCTTCCGGATAATCTATATGATCGTAAACTGCAACTGACCTACCATATACATGCCAAGCAATATGATAGTCTTTAACAAGTTATCCCTTTACCTAATAATACTATTCCTACACGAAGAAACACGGTTGACCACAGACCCTTTTTACACTTTTAAAATAACTAAATATTTAACAAGACTCTGAACTAAGGTTTCTTAATATTTGGGGTCCCAAAGTGGAACGAATTCTCAAATTACAAACCTTTTTAATGGAAAAAAGGTAGTTGTACAAATAAAACCTTCCATTTCCTCCTCCTACCAAACAAAGAAGAGGATTTTGCGCTTCTCTCCTTCCTCTCATATCAGACACAACTAAAGAAGACCGCTCTCCTTCCTCTCTCATTTCCTTCCCCAGCTAATGTTCCTCTCCACCCTTCCTTCCTATCTACCTTCACTCCTACCAAACATAGCCTAGAGTTTCTTAACATTTGGAGTCTATAAGTGGAACGAATCCTGAAATTACAAACCTCTCTTTTGATTCCATGCTCATCATGTTCTATATGGTAAAACACACACAGAGAAATTCCCGTAAATCAATAAACCAAACCCAAGATTCAAAATCATCATATGGGTTATTTTCAATGCTAAATAAGAACAATTTCTACCAAAACAATCGTACCCAGAAAACAGCCAAGTAAACAGTTCAAATCTTTAAGAACATTTTGAGACCCAAAGAAACAAAACCCATATGAAAAGTTCAAAAGTTGATGAACGAGAAATCGACCTTGACAGTGAAGTCGTAGATTGTCTCAGGGTTCTTTGAGAGCTGGCTTGTCATGCTTGTGTTGTGAACTGAGTAAAGGAACAAGCAAAAGAAGAACAGGACTTATTACAAGACCAGGTACACGAGTGAGAGAGAACTTTTGCTTATATGGGGAAAAAAGTTGCAACATGAAGAGGGTTTTGTCTCTTTTCGTTTTATTTTTAATTTTTTATTCTTTATTTTTTTCAATTTTTATTGGTTACACCTGACTCCGCATTAGACCCGCGTGTGAAGAAACGTCACTGATTTGTGAGGAGAGTGTCCGTACGCAATCATTCATTTGTTTACTCCTCGTACATGTATAAAATATTAAAATTAATGGCTGAAAAGGAATGCTTGTCCTAGTTCAACACAACCCATATGTTAATGTTAGGTAATGCATCAATTCATGGTTCGAGACTTCGAGTAAAATTAGCTGGAATACAAAGAGGGACAAGGGAGTGCGAGCGATAGAAAATATATTGGATTTAGAGGAAAGTGATTTTGTTTTATAGTTATTTGGTATACTTCATTTTAAATAATTATTTTATTTTTATTATTAAAATTTTAAAATTAAATGTGCAAAATTATTTAATAAATTCATTTTTACACATTAGTAAATAATCTTTTCTTTGCCCTTTTTTCTCCAATTTTTAGGGAAAAAATATTGTATAAACCTTACTATATTTTTTTTTCGTCCTTTTTTCTCTGTCTTTTCCTTCCCTTCTCTTTTCTTTCCTACCAACGTCACAATTTTGTAGTTTCCCACCACTTTTCCTTCGAACCTTAATCTTGTGCTTGGGGTGTATTCTAATATATTTTACCTTAGAAATCTCTAAGAAAATATCAAAGAGAAAGACCAAATAAAACATCTCAATAATGATTCTAACTTCCAAGAACCTGAAAGCATCCTCAGTCTTGCGTCTATAATCTGGTGCCAGGGATTTAAGATACTATATTGTAGAACAACTAGTTGCTACTATTGATATGTGAGCAGAGGTCCTATTGGTGTTGGGACACCTCCACCTTAGTTCAACCAAAGTTTCTGGTTTCAAATGTCTGCAATATAAAAAAAAAAAAAAAGACTCTGAGGTTGGTCTATAAATAGAGACACCCAAAACAGAAAAAGGGGATTACTTTGAGGCAGTACAAAAAATACACGACAAAAGAAAAAAGGAGAGAAAAGAAAGAGTGAAAATACAGAAACTCTTGCAACAAATATGTCCTGCAAAAAAAAAAAGAGTGTTCTTCAGAGTAAGTAAGAACGGGTTTTCTCCTTTCATCTCTTCATTTTATTCCTCTTTCTAAATTTCTCTTTGATTACCCTATGATCTAAGGCAAAATATGGCCAATAGGTCGCCAATGAAGATCAAGTTGTAATCAAGGTGAAATTATATTCATTATGTGATCTCTCTAAATAATTGAAAATTCTAGATTTNTAACCAAACTGGTAACAAGTAACTAGAAATTAGTTATGATCTGGTAACTAGTAACGAGAAACAATTTTTCATATGGTAACAATAACTAGTAAACTATTCTCATTTGGTATATAGTAATAATCTAGTAACCAATAACTGGAAACTATTAATCAGTTACTAGTACTATACTGCATATAATACTTGCAGTAACCTTATAAAATGAATCTAATTACACTACATATTTTTTAATTCAAAAAGTGCAAGTTCACCAGGTAAATGAAGTTTTATTCAATATTATAGAGGGATCATCCTCATTCGTAGTGAATATAAAAGAGAAAATATGCTCAACTGGTTATTAGTTTCAGTTTTTTCGGTTAATTTATTACTAAACTGGTTACTATTTTCTGATTTTTTCTAAATTCTAGTTACTGATTATTGATTTGGTTACCGATTACTTTAGTTATCAGTAACTAATTTTGTTAGCAGTTGTTGAAGTTATTAGTGACAAATTTAGTTACCAATTTCCAAATTGGGTTATTAGTTATTATTAATCAATCTGATTATTGATTATTAATTTAGCTACTAGTTACCATTTACTAAATTAGTTACTGGTAACTAGCACCAGTTACCAATAAGATATATCCATAGCAATCAATATCTCAAGTTTTATTATTGTTATTATTATTATTGGGACATTTTATCAAGCACATAAGGGTCACCTAAGGAGAAACATTTAGTCACTTCAAATCATATTAATGTTTATGATGCCGCAGGGTGTTTGATCAATCCCCATTCACATTTAAAGCCTTGCATTTCCAAAAAAAGAGCAAAAACCTACTTCCAAAACAAATATCAAAGAATACCCAGATCAATTAAATCAATAAAGTCACAATTATAATCCAGATAAACAGAAGTGAAAATGCGGAAACAAAAACCAATACGCAAAGAAGGTGACTGAGAAAATTTGTGTACACAATTCAAATTGTATGCTTCATAATGTTATAAAACCATAGTGTTCCTCTTCTTTGTTGCATCCCATCTCGGAGGTTCAATCCTTTTCGAGTCTCTCAACCTCTATAGCTCTCCTTCAACTGTGGATGTAGAACCCTTACCATTATAAAATTGAATGTTATAGCGGTATTGACGCAGAAGGCCTCGACCCAATCTACTAAAGTGCAACAATGGGCACCCTATTCCTTTATTCTCTGATGACGAACTCTGACTCTACAATTCACTATTTCAAATCGCTAATGTTTAGGGACTGTATGCCCGTATGGTCGAGGTGTTATTTTTCTAAAATATACCGTATAGAATGAATTTATTTACGGATACTGTATATTTGAGATAATTTATAAAAATACCGTGTTTTGCCTAATTTTCTCAAAGAAAAAAGGAAAAAAAAGAGTACACCAAAGGTCCAGACTCATGCCTAGCCCTTCTACTTCCTCTGAAATCTATCCTATCCAAAACTCAAGTTTATTACTTCTAATCTCTTATTCCTTACATATATGTACTCTTTTATTTTTTTCGAAAACCAACTTATAATCTCTCACTATTTTGGATTTTGCTGAGAAAAAATAGTGAGAGAAAACAAAAAGAAAAAAGAATGACCAAAACATTTTCCTAGAAAGCAAGTAGCACCAGATTGCTCCAAATAAGAAAGTTTAAGGGCTAATTGCTACAACTAGAACTTTAAAGACTAAATTGCCATAAGTTGGATAGTTTATGGACCATTTGTGCCATTGACCCTACTTTCATCTAAAGAACAAATTAAAAAAATAAAAAATATAAAAAAAAAAAAAAAAAAAAAGCACATAACAAAAGCATATATTGAGGAACAGAGAGCACTAAGGTACAGCATCCATTATTGATGTTAGACAAACTTCTATTCAGTTTTGTGGGAACTAGGAAGTAGTAGAGAAAGGGAGAAATGATAAATACAAGAACATGCAAAACTAGAATAATGAGGATAATCTTCTACGAATCCTCACTGATTAATTATAAGTTCTATGACAATGCACATTACAACCTTTAGCAACAGAAGTTCTACAGCTCACGAACATGCAGAAGCAAGCGTACTAAAAGCACCTAAACTCAATATCGACCAACCATGTTCATGCTTTTGCATTTCAGCAGTCATGAGACCCCTAAGAGCGTCTTTATGTCACGCTGCAATAACACGAAGCTAAATGAGTACAAACTTGAAAATTGCCAGCTAAAGCTTCTCATCAAACAATTTGCACCCGAGATTCAAATAGAAATACAAAGTTGGAGAATCAGAAATATGGAATGTACCTCAATGCTAAGTGGGGCAGTTGTTGGGTAATAACGATCAACAACTTTGCCATCCTTGTCAACAAGGAACTTGGCAAAGTTCCACTGGATATCATCTCCGAAAATTCCCCATTTGCCTAACTTTAAGAACTTGTATACTGGAGCGGCATTATCACCATTCACTTCAATCTAGCCAAGTTCAGCATATAATGGCTAAATAACAATTCACATTTAAAATGCTACAATTCCAAAGGCAAAATCAACAAATAGACCAGTTTCATTGTGATTATACACTTCAGACGTCTATGCTTGTAAATTTTTAATTTAGAAGTAACATAGGGTCATTAACACCAAAAGCAATATGTAGAAGGTGTCCATCTTCAAAGACCACTAGCTTTCTTAGTAAAGGGCTTTTCCCTTACTAATCAATATGCATTGACCTCAAACTTTTACTTTTGAAAACAGATTATAAACCAGTTAAACATAGAGTCAGTTAGGCTAGTAATGCATCCTTGTGTATGGAAAATCACATGATGCATGTCTGCAACCAAAGTTTACACAAAGATGAGAAATCATATTCAGTAAAAGGTGGGCTTTTACTTCTAACTTATAACAAACTAGTAAAAGGAAGAAGGAAAGATGTCTTGGTGCTCAAGGTTGACCAATAAGTACGATTATGATGATTAGAAAGGTTAACAAACATAATCTACCTTATCGAAAATAGGAAATTCTGATTTGAAACGAGTGCAGACAAATTCTGTAATCTGTTCATTACTTCCTGGCTCCTCTTCACCAAACTGGTTACATGGAAATGCCAGTATCTCCAATCCTATTAAGAGCCAATAGTATTATCGAAGGGCAAAAGGTGAAGGAAAAAAATTAGAACAGAGAGATAATCTTAAACGAGTTAATGAATGTGTGTGTGTGTGTATATATGACTTTTTCATTCTCAGGAAGTTAATATAACAGAGAAATTTCTGTAAAGTTTATTGAACAATAAGCTTTAAAAACAATTTTAGTTTAGGATACAAACCTAGATCTTTGTATTTCTCATATAATTGATTCAACTCCGTGTAATTAGAGTTGGTCATTCCACTATCACAGTCAAGAAAACATGAACATTAGTAAATAAAAAGAAATTAAGAACAAATAATATCAGCGTAACACAAAGGAGAAGATTAATGCCAAAATTTTACTTGCAAAACATTGTAAGTAGTATATTGAGTTGAGATCACAAAATCACAAAATATTTAAGATTTGGAGTTGGATCATAATCATTCGGTTGAGTTGAAAAAGACTAAAATAAATATTGAAGGAAGGGGAAAACGAATACCATTTAGAAGCAACATTGACAATAAGTAGAACTTTTCCCTTGTAAGCGCCAAGATCAACGTCATTTCCCTTAGCATCCTGCATTGACATGCAATAATACATTGCGCAACATACAGCACACATAAAGAACAATGCTCATATCTACTCCAGGAAAGGAAAGAAGTAAACACGGTGCACATTTGTCTAATGCTGTATGGGATAGTAGACAATTCAAGATTTGAGTTTTACTTGTGAAATAATATACTAATTTTAGGATTACCATTACTTAGTCGTAGAGTTTTACTGTAGTTTAGTTTCCTATATGTAGATAGAAAAATTCGTCACCAGCTCGAAGAACAAGTAAATTAATGTAAAGACAAATCTTAGAAACCTAAAATCCAAAAGGGAGTGAAAAGTATCTAATTTAAGCCAGAAAGACCGAGATTATAAAGTACTAAGCCCTATATTGAGTAGCTATGAAGTACTATCCTTTTAAGTGTTTCCAAACAATTTAAATTTTTGCACCCTCAATTCGGATTGTTAAACATATTGCAGTGCACATATGCAAGCTTTCAAGAACAGATGATTCCATTTTCCTGAATATACCCATCCAATTAGATTATTCACAACATAATACTACTCAAATCAAATGCAAGAGAAACCACAAACCAAAAGTGTTCTATTGGCCCCTTATGATCAATGAAAATCAGTTTCAGCTAACCGGAAAAAAAAAAAAAAAAAAAGAATGTCCAGAAAATATATATCCCCCATGTCATAAAGGCTTAAAGCCTAAAGCTTTTATAGGCTTCCAAAAAAAGTTTTCCTCAAATCATACCATTTAACCCAGATGCATATTCTCCAAGTGGGCCAAAATCTAATAAAAAAACTACGAGAAATTTCAATAACATGGCAATTTATGAGCACCCAACATCCAAAATCTAATACCAAAACTACAAGAAATTTCAATAACATGGTAATTTATGAGTACCCAACATCCAAAATCGTTACACGGATGGGTAACAAAGCTTAAAATGTATCGAAAGGTTTAACTGATTAATCTATGCAATTAACTGATTAATCTTCACCAAAAAAAAACAGCCATCTGAACTACTTTTACTAATTACGCAACATGCATCGAAAGGTTTAACACTAAACATGTTGATGAAATAGACTAACCTTGACAGTAAAGTCGTAGATGGTTTCCGGATTCTTCCTGGGTTGGCTAGTCATTCTTCGCTATGGTCTGACACGGACACTCTGAAAGTCCTCTAGAAGTCTCAATAGCGTAATTTCTGTGTCGTTTTAATAATGAGATTTTTTTTTTTTTAATCTTTTTCCCTCCACAATTATGTAGATTGTCTGAAATTGCCACCTACTTATGAAAAGTTTCAATTTTCACCCTATATAGCTTACAGGTTACGTTTGGTAGAAACAAAGTAAAATAAAATAAAAGGAAAAAAATGATCGGGATAAAAAATAAGAGTGGTAGAAAGAAAAAAAGATATTTTTCTCTTATGTTGTTTTGTTTGGTACGGATGAAAGAAAATGGGTGAAGAATTTAGTTAAACTTTGCTGATGAATTAATTGATTACTATTTTTGTTGTTACGTTAATTGATTGGCTGTAGAATTGAGACTGCGGGTGTGGTAGAGAGGGTGAAGAATTTATTCAAAGGACATCCAGACCTAATTTTGGGTTTTAATGCCTTCTTGCCCAAAGAAATCTTGAATTTAGAGAAGCTATTAATATTTTTTATAACCAAAAAAAATTATAGGTGGCGTATTAATATAATCCCGAGTGGACCAGCTCGTATTGATGAATGGATCCCTCTCGAAGAATTGCCCATAAACTTTGGACCATCACGATGGTGACAACTCAAATCTAAGACTTCTTGGTCGAGAAAATAACTGCCTTACTATCCACTGTTAACGTGGTCTAATAACAGGATAATATTTTGACGAACTTCCTAAATTTTTTTCCTTAAAATAGGCAACCATTGATTTTTTTTTTTCTTTTTGAGGGAGGACTTGGGCAAAATGATGACCACGTGAATTAGTAAAATTAGCATCATTTTCAAGAAGATACTCGATTGCTCATTTTGCAAGTAAAAACTTTTGATGCAACTAAAATTTTACTATGTGCAGTATAGTTTGTCAGGGTTTTAGATTATTGTCGTTTGAAAGGTATGTTATCGTATTTATAATTTCATATTTATAACCAGTATCATGATATGACCATCACGTAGCTAGCAGACTTATAAAGTCGTCATGATCATCATTCTTGAAATACTTAAAGTTGTCATATGTGTCCTTAGCTTACCATGTGTATGTAAGTTATAATATCCTACCAAAAGGGGAGACCTATCAGTCTCTCTCATTCGATCTTCATAATTAGTTATTTTATTGTACATTTAATTTATTCTTTTCATAGTAGTTATTTTATTTTCATAATTAATTATTTTATTGTACATTTAATTTATTCTTCTCATACGTCATATCATGATGTCACGATAAAACTAATTTGACATAGTTGCTACTGTATGTAATCACTAATTTAATAAAACGGAACTTTCCGATGGTCGTAGAAGCAGCACTAACAGCTATCAAGTGCGTTTCCAAGTTGTCGTTTAATATACTATTAGCGCTTTAGTAACATTTAGCGCGTAGAAGCAGCACTAGGAGCATTCAAGGGTGTTTCTAAGTTGTTGTCGTTAATATTTAGTACATTGTCGCAGACGTTTCAATATTGTCGCTTTCTAGTTATTCACGTTTGTTAATTAATAATTATTGTCCTTGTCGCTTTCTAGTCGTTCCCTTCTGTGTATTATTGTCGTTTTTAAATTTCTTGTCGTCTGTATTGGAGTTACCGACATGTACGACCGAGATAGCTCCTCATTCCTTTGTATGAGTTTGTGAGTATCCATTCATTGTTTTGCGGTGTATGGACACAAGAATCTCAAACACGAACCTTCTGTAAGATAAGCCCCCCTAGCAGAGGTCAAGCTCTAAGAGACATTATAACAAATACGACAAGTATATAATATGGCTACTCGAAATCTTAGCTTCATTTGAACTAAAGTCACTGGTTTAGCAATACACAACAAACGAAATCCAAGCTCAGTACATGCCCTCAAATGGGGATCCATTACATACAGTAAGCGATGCTCATCAAAACGCTTATTCAAAGTACTACCAATACGTTATTGATCAAGAGCCAATTCATGCAATTCCCAGAAGTTTCTTAACATCCTTCTGCAAAATAGGAAAAGAAAAAACCAGGGTAAGGACAAGAGAAACCCAGAAATTTATTGGTCAACCTGAAAAACTCAATTAGATGAATCTGGGGGGTTATTACCTCAATGCTAAGTGGAGAAGTTGTGGGTGCATAACGGTCAACAACCTTCCCCTCTTTGTCAACAAGAAACTTAGAAAAGTTCCACTTAATGCTGTCACCGAAGAGACTACCCTTGCTTGACTTCAAGTACTTGTAGATCGGAGCAGCATTGTCACCATTCACATCCACCTAAAATTTGCAGCAAAAAAGTTAAATTTTTCTTTTCGCAACTTTAGAAGCAGTTTACTCATCTTTATGCAAGCAACTCAACCCTCTGGAGGGAAAAAAGATGGAACGTGGAATCTCATGGAGCTCCTACCTTGTCAAAGATGGGATATTCAGCCTTGAAGCGAGTGCAAGCAAACTCGACGATCTCTTCATTGCTCCCTGGCTCCTGAGCTCCAAACTGGTTGCAGGGGAATGCCAGAATTTCCAGTCCTAAGAATTCAGAAAATTCTATTAGACCTTAAGTGTGCTTTGTGCCTTAGAAAATAGGGAAAAGATCGGGACAAAGGCCAGCCCTTTGTGGTGAAAATCAACAACAAAAGTAGCTACGAATCACTCTTCACTAAAGGGTATCAAGGTGGTAGCATTTTACAATGTGTGTCCATAAGCAAGAGTGAGAAAAGAGCAAACAAGTCTTAACAGCAATTAACATCGAAACAGTAGTGTAGTAAAAACAAACCTTGGTTTTTGTATTTCTCATACAATTGACTCAGCTCAGTGTAGTTTGAATTGGTCAAGCCACTGCACCAAAAATAAAAAATGGAACTGTCTTAATGAAATAAGTTCCACCAAAATTAATCATACGAATACTCATCTAAATCAACAAACATATATCTCATAAAATGCTAAGCTTCAATTGAATAACTCGAACAATTACCCTCCATCCCGAAAAAGGTGATGGCAAAAACAGGAAAAAGAACCAAAAGACTCCTTAAAACACCCCTTTCTGGGTCTTTTGAGGTAACACCTCCAAACACCTGATATGTAATGTAATCAAACAAAGAGAAAGATAGTTGTGAAAACTCAAAGGGTGTACCATTGTGACGCAACATTGACAATCAAGAGGACTTTCCCCTTGTAGATGCTGAGATCAACATCTTTTCCCCTGGCATCCTGCGGATAGAGGCATATACGTATATACATTAACATATGTTAAAAAATGGGAAACTTAAGGACAAAATCGAATTATTAGCTAAGAAAAGCAGAACCCATCAAAGAAAAATGCGAAACAATAGAAATGAAGTCAATTTCGAAGCAGATAATCAAAGCCCAGATTACTTTTGACACCATTAATATTGAGCATCAATTCCCTTTTACTAAAACTCCCATTAATATATTTTCATCAGACAAAATCGAACTTTTTCCTTTGTTAGGATTCAAATATGATAACAAGCTACATATCACGCTTCTAATTAAGCTTAACACCAATACACATATATATAGCAAATTTCAAAAGACAAAATATTTGTCTCCAAGAGGCAAGAACAAGATCAGGGATGATTAAAAAAAAAAAAAAAACTAGAAGCAAACCTTAACAGTGAAGTCGTAGATAGAGGCGCTATTGGATTGGCTAGCCATTGATGGAAGGAATGGTTCCAATTATTCGTTACAGCACTAATATAATATATAATGCATAGAAGTATAGTCCTATTCCCTTCAGCTTTATTTTCCTTCTCTATTTTTTCAGTTTTTCATTTTTATTTTTTGTCCTTTTCGGATATCCGATAAGATATAAATTTTATTTCCGGGAGATATTTTTTTTTTCAATAATTTTTGCGAGTGGTTTTGACTGATTCTAAAATATCAGTTGTTTATTTATTCTTAATAACAAGTTATCGTCGTTTTTCATATATGACGTTGTTAAGAAGGGCATATAACTAGTCGTTTTTCAAACTATTGTCGTTTTTCGGACGACATAATGGGTTAAAAAATAAAAATAAAAATAAAGAGGGAGAAAAGGCAAAACCTTGACAGTGAAGTCGTAGATGGATCCGGGGTTGGATTGGCTAGCCATAGTGTGTTCGGATCGCGAACCGCACCAGAAGATCCTACGAAACGACGTCGTTGGAGACGGACGAAACGACGAAACCTGCTTGAAACTCGAAAGTGTCGTTGGGTTCGACTTGGAGGATAAGAAGCGCTCAGCGAGATTGAGAGACCCGGAAACGGCTGCTACGTTGAGATTTCTTTGTGCTAGAAAGCGAGTCGAAGAACAGAGCATTTGATTTGAGAGACCCAAACAGAAGGATTGCGCTTTCAAATTTATGGTAGAGCCCCCACTCTTCTTTTCTTTTTTTTTTTTGGGTTGCTCGTGAAGATGAGAATTTACACGTGGAAGTATATGAGTTTTACACGTGGCTTTTCTATGACCAAATGTCGGTTTTCATGGGTTGAGGTGGACCACCGCTAGATCGTTGCATCAGAGCATGCGTCACAGTCACAGAGTTGTATGGTGATCCGATGGTGAGGTTCGGTCAGGTCAAAGTTGAGCTCATCAAGGTGTGGACACACTGAATTTTTTTGTTTTTTTTTTTTGTTTTTTGTTTTTTTTTTTAATTTATTTTTAATGAGACGTACTTGCATTGGGAAGAAAATGTTTGCAAATGTGGAAAGAATCTCTCAAACTATATTAAGCTAAAACTTCTATAGTTATAGGGTACATAAAATTTAGGAAGATTTTTACTTTTTAACAAAATTGGATAATAAAGTTTCTCTTTTATTATCTAATTGAGAAAGGGGAGCCAAACTTGGAGATCTCCTCTACATTTGGAATATTTGTGAATTCTCAGTGCCTTTTACTGCCATAATTTTGTTTGCAAATAGATTTCTACTACCATAATTATATGATAGAATTGAGTAATAATAATAATAATAAATTAAGTTTGCAAATAGATTTTTACTACCATAATTAGATGATAGAATTGATTAATAATAATAAGAAATTAAGATAGATACCTAACACACGGAAAATGTGACAATAAACATAGACGACTCATCCCTAAGGAAAAACATCCATAACTCATAAGGAATAGAAGAGGTCAGAGGCCTAATGCAAAGATAAATATACTTCGAATCTTTAACTCTCAACATTAGACGTGTAATGTCATTATAATTTATAATCAAGCTAAGAATATGCCTACAAGTTAAGATGAATATACTTAATTATACCATCATAACAATTAAATGGGGGTGGTGACATATCTAGAGTATAAACAATAATTTCTTAAAAAATATTTGTCTAACTAGATAGAGGGGGGGAAAAATCTCAATATTTCCCAGTTGGGACTTGAGAAAGGAAAAAAAAAAAAGAATGGAAAATCGATATGTGAATGCGGCGACATCCACAACTGTAAGTGGTACTTTTCTTGGTCTTTACTTCTCTCTACGCAATTAATGGTCTAGTCTTCAATTCGTCTTTGCTTGAGAATACATTTGAGTTTTTGGCATTTTATTATGATAGAGACAAATTTGGATTTACAAGGGTGTCTTTGGCAGCTTCAAATTGTGTCCATACTATCTAGAACATTTGATGGATAATGATATTCCTACTGTCTTAAATCTTAATACCCCGGATGTGATATGGTCCACATCCATATTGATAAATGCGCACCATTCATGGATGGTTCTAAAGTAGCGGTGCCACACCAGTATGCTGTACAAAATCACTTTTCACATTAAGACCGAAAAAAATATTCCATAATGCGATATTCTAATAATTTGGATTTGAGAAAGATCAGCATATTCCTTCATTCATCCTTTGTCAGTAATGTGAACCTTGTCACCAGACAGCGCAATTGTTCTGTTTTCTCTACACCCAAAAAAAAAAAAAAAAATAGGGGAGAAAAAAAATGCCGCCTTAATAAACTCTATAAGTAATTCCGCTTAATACATTAGTAATAATGTCATGGACCTCATAATAACCTACAAATAACAAGTGTCATGGTTGGAATAGGAGTTTAGGAGGTGAAAAGCAACAGCACATGAAAAATAGCCAAAAGAAATTCATTTTGAATCCAGAACAATATACCGTTTCTATAAAGTTGCAAGTTTTAAGCCTTGACCTTGCACTTTTGGTGTAACAAAAAAGGTGGGGAAAAAGAGCCAAAAGATGTTAAATACAATTTTGTATTGAACTTGTTGCTGCTGAGCAATTAATCAGCTTTGTTCCGATCTGTTCACCCTCTCAAGGAGATTATTCACTGTAATAGAAAATGAATCCTGAAACCTCTCAAGCTGAGAATCTGTATCCCCATATACCAAACCAGGCAAGAGTTCATAAACAATAAACCTTCTCATGTCATCCCTTTCTTTCTTGGAAATCTTCATCAACTTCTCAACCACATTCACCTCCATTTGCCTCACCTCTTTCTGGTCTATGAAAACTGAGTACTTACCATGATCTTCTGGTAAATGCCATGGATACTGATAGTAAGCTGTGAAAGGGTCAAACAGGACTGGTATGCAGCCTGATACTAGAGAATCAAATACAGATTTTCTAGTTGGGCTGTCCCCTGGTGGCTGCAAACAGAATTCGGACTCGACGAAGAGCTCGATTACTGATTCGGGTTGGCTACAACCACCTGAACGGCAATCAAGAAATTGGCATTTTTGATCGTCTACTGAAGTACATTGTTTGATCAGAACAGACCTTATGTTCCCCGTTGCCCCAGGCCGCTCTGCCCCGGCGAAGCTCATCAAGTGTTCTCGAGATGAACTGATGATTTTGGTCTGCCAGGATAGGATGTCTTCATCTGAATGAGGGTGGAAGTAGGTTGGATGTGGGATCCCAATGTCGTTTAGACGCCATGGGTGTCGTTCGATCAAGAGCTTTATTGGGTTTTGCATCTGTTCAAGCTCTAAGAATCTGGTCCCCCATTTCCTCTCATTTCTCCTGAAATCCCACGAGATTTTCCCCAGAACAAATACGTGATCCTTTCCTGACTTCCGAGCCCAAGGCCTTTGTCTCTCAAGCCACTTCATTAAGTCCAACCCCAACGTATCCTTAACATCACTGGAAACATTCCTGAAATGCCATCTCAAGATGTCCAAGCCACCATAGAATGGCACATAGAAAAGTTTGGCTTGGTCCTCATTGTAAACTCTGCATGGATGCTTCAAAACTCTGGCATGGAAAATAGGCTCCAACGAGTACTGATGAGTCCGGTACCACGCCTTCCCGAGCTTTGGAATCGGCTCCCCCAATCCTTCATTGGTGAAATACTTGCAGAAGTCCATCCATGGAACCATGTCTCCGCACTGACCAACCAAGTCCTTATTGAACTTTGATGGCAGATCATAGACATAAATTCCCCTGCCATCGCACCCTTTTCGATTCTTGTCCGATTGCCATAACCGGAGCGCTTGAACTTGTCCTTCAACTACTTTTATAGCGTTTGCGATCTCAGCTTCTCTGTCTTGGCCAAAACTGTCTCTGAAAGTAGGATCGGAACCATCTTGGATAGCTTGCTCAAGAACATTGGCAATAGTAGTACTAAAAACAGAAGAACTACTATTGTCAACCGCAGTGGCAATAGTCGTAGTACTAACAACAGCAGAGCTAGTATTGTCAACCAATAATCTATCCGGGATTTGGAACTTGGGATCCGAATTGTCTCGGATAACTTGCTCAAGAACATTTTCTTTCTTCAATTCCACATTGGCAATAGTAGCACTAACAACAGAAGAACTACTATTGTCAACCTCATTGGCAATAGTAGTAGTACTAATATCAGCAAAACTACTATTGTCAACCACTAATCGATCCGGGATTTCGAATTTGGGCTCTGTACCAGCGGATAAGCAGTAGAGATTGTTGAGCTTTCGCGAAGAGATGCAAAGATGAACAATTTTGCCGGAGATGATGGTGGTGGAGGAAGACCAAAGGTAGATAAGAAAAAGCAAGAAAATGGCAGTGGGGATTTTGTATAGAACTCTGAATAGAATTGAGCATGAAGAACAACATTGTTTTTTGGATTGTTCCACTTTCTTGGAAACTTTGGGCTTCTTTTTGGACACAGAGAAGGCCATTTTGGGAGGTAATGGCCACTGTTGATGAATGAATTTGAGTCTTTTTCTTCTGGCTTTTCTAGTGGGGGAGGTTCCATTTGTGTTGTTCAATGATTGGAAAACATGAAAGCACGTACATTAGAAGTTGCACCATATTTGTATGCACGTTTGCCTTTTTATGACTTAAAACTATATCGTTGACCAGGGGAGGAGGGAGAGGGATTTTGGGGAACATATGTGTAGATATAGTATATAATCTTGCCCCTAATAGAAAAAATATAAGTACATATATGTTTTTGAGATACTATTTATAATAAGAATATATGTACGTATATTAAATAATATTCCCCAGATAGAAAAACGGGGATAATATATATATATATATATATATATATATATATATGGGTGATGTTTCAATGGAGATTTTTGTTTTTACTCCATGGATGGGTACTCTAATTTGGGCCATTGGATTGTAATCTAATGGCTATAATAATATTAGTAGATTTATTAAAAATATTATTATAATTAATAAATATATAAATATAGAAAGTTATTTAAAATAAAAAAGATGGGTAACCTGATGAATTGGTTAATTTATTTTATTTTACTTTATTTTATAAGAAATAAAATTAGAGAAAAATACTTAATAACCCTAAATTACTCTTAACTATCTTATTCGTAGGGAAAAAAAAAAAACAACAACAACAAAAGATGTACAAATTTTAAGCTATTTGACGCATAATTTTTTTTAAAACAAATTTTCTTTCAATGTAGTTGTTTTATTCATTTTTTATTATTTAAAAAAATAACTTATTCATAATATGAAAATTATCCTACCTTAGATTTTACCGATAAAAAAAAAAATTATTAAATATTGAAGATACAATAATACATATAGTTTTAAATTAAAGGTAATTAAAAAATTAAACTTTAAATTAAATTTTCAAAAAAGAAATAAATAAAAAAAATTAGAAATTAATATATTGAATAAGATGACTTATTATTGTAGGTTTGTTTCCAAATTAGTCAAATTTACCCATCCATGGAGCAAAAACAAAAATACCCATTGAAAACTCACCCATATATATATATATATATATATATATATATATATATATATATATATGTATAACTCCACGTTTAGCCCTTTTTAAAAATACCACACACTTTTTTACTACCATCAAATAAAACCATTTTATTTGTATTTTTTTCTCAAATCTCACCCGACCAACATATATTGTGAACATATCAGAGTTAACATTATCGAAGGTAAACATTTTTAATTTTTAGAATCAGATAATAGGATTCAGAAAATGAATTTATGTGCGTTTGAAAGCTATTATAGTCAAATTCCTAAAAGTTACAGACTAATTATTGGTATAGATGGTTGCTCTTCCGCTATTTGTGTGGATATCAATCAACAACTTCATTTCTACGACAATTTTAAACTGCAATTTTGAATATATATTGTGAATTTGGTGATATTTTACCGGAAGAAATAAATAAAAACTTTTATTTGATATTAATAAAAATGTGCGGGTTTTTTTTTTTTTTGCAAAAAGGTAAAAGGACATGGTGGTTTTTTTTTTTTTTTTTGATATTATTCCTAAAAGTGCATATAAATATTTTTGAGATTTATTTATAGATAACCTTTATTTAAATATTAAAATAACTTTGGGTCACTTCCTATCATAGTGCCACATTCTCCAACTAGTTCAATACTCTTTTATTTTATACCTTAGAAAAAGGAAAAAAAAAAAAACTTCTATTTTAGGCCTCGACAAAAATTTGAAGCGGGATGATATTAACATTCTCATGAGATAACTTTCAAAAACATTTATTTATAAGTAGTATTCAAACTTATTTGGAAAACTATTAGTCTTTTCTTTACTGACACCCTACACCCTCATAATTTCTCTTTGTAGAAAACTTCATAAGCGTTGAACAATTTTTTTGAAAGAAAAGTTTTGTTATGATAGTTGAGATTAATTTGTTTCAGATTCTTTTTTTCCCCCTTTTGCTCCTGCTTCTTTGATTTTTTTCGTTGACTTTTAGTGAACAATTATTGGGAGAGATTTTTTTTTTTTTTTTCAAAAAAAAGTTTCTCAGGTAATATGAAAACTAATTTTGCCCAACTTCCTAATATAGACCCTCAGCTATGAACTCAAAAAATGCAATTTACTGTTAATACTTGAAACTAAAATTGAAAAGCATATACATTTTTAAAATTAAAAAAAAAGTCCTTGTAAAAATTGTGATGTATTCTAAAAGATCAATACTACATATAATATTTTAAATATTTTTGTAATATTATCTTAGCAGTTTCTTAATTAAGTCATGCCCTATTAAAAAAGTTTTATGGCTCCGCCAACAGGTTGACTAGCTATATGTGTACGTGTTCTATTATCAGCCATATTCAGAGAAATTCATTAAAATATTTAAAGGATTTGGTGTCTGTTTAGTTAGTTGACTTGTTGGTTGGACGTTCTAAAAGAAAAGCAATGTTCATGCATATATACATATCATCGCCTAGAATTATTAATGTTGATCCATGATTGGAGAATAGTGGAGTTTTAATTAAGAAGAATTATTTAAAAGAATGACAAGAATATGGAGTACATGCATTGCTCTTGAATATATGATTAGAGAATGTCACGTTATGCTTGCGGAAGTCTTCCCACGACTATGTCTTTCCCTCTAAATTTCATAACAAAGTACTGTCTTGGCTAAATTGATAAGACAAATTGGGCCATTATATATTATAAGATTGCTAGCTATAACACTTGTGCCATGTTTTCCTAAGATAGGTTGAACGGTAAAAGCAAAAGACTTCTTTTTTTCGACAATGTGTTATTCTTTGATATGCTAACATGGCCCAAAAAAATGTATATATTATTCGTATAGTACTTCAACCAAAACAAATAAAAGATACACCGTAATACTAACACATAGGAATAATAATAATATTCATATTAATAATGTGATCAAAATGGGCGAGTTCTTACAAATAACACTTGACATGCACCCACGAAATAAAGAAACATACCATAATCATAATCATCACCATCTCCTCTCAGTCCTCTAATTTACAACATACTATCAGTCCTAGCGGGCAACCGGCGGAAGAAGTTGACGGGCACCGGCGGCAACCGATGTCGAAACCTCGGGTGCCGCATAACATAAAATCCGACAAGAGCCGCCACCACCTGAAACGGCGTAACGTACAAAACCAAAGCCGCCACGAGGCAGAAACTAACAAACATGGCCGTAGCCCTCGGATCCCTCCAGCTCAACAAGGCCTGCACCCTCTCCCCCTGCGTCGCCACGTCACCAACGACGGTCTGTATCCTCCCAGCGACACTCCTCAGCCTGTCGTACCTCATCCGAACAATATCCGGGTTCCGGCTCGTCGGGAACGTGTCGAACTCCTCGTCCATCTCGTCCGGGTGCGCCGCCTCGGCCTGCGAAATCCGAGTGTTCATATGTGGAGGGTACTTGGCCCGGTACCGGTAGTTCCAAATCCCGATGAGGAACATGTAGAGGAACACCGTTGGCAGTATCAGCTCCGGGAAACAAACCAGCATTAAAAAGAGCACGTGCACTAGAACCGTCGTGATCGGATTTCTCCACGTGCAGATATCCCCGAACCATTTCCCGACGGCGAAAACTCCGCCGAACACCGTCATGAGCCGGAAGAAGTTGGCCTTGCTCCGCCGCATGCTCCACAGATGAGAGTCCACGTCAGACATGTACTCCACCACCTCCTTCCTCAGCGGCGGCTCGGCTCGACCGAGCCGCGCCGCCACAATGTTTACGGCTTGGTGGCGCAACAAGTCGAGCTGCATCACGCTAAACGGCCTGACGTAATGCATCTTGGGGAGTAGCGGTTTCGAGTAGGCGTACAGCGTGTTCACGAAATTCGTGCAAGAGAATCTTATCGCCAAATGGAGCTCACCCATTTTCTTCACCCCATTTGGGTGGAGCACCAGTAACGGGTACGAATGGGTGTAGATCCGACCCGTTTCGAGCGTCGAGATTCGGATCCGGACTTTCCCGATTTTCAGGTCTTTGTTGCTACCCGAGCCTTTTTCGCTGATCTGGCTATTGTCGAACACACCCACGGTCAAAACCGTAGCCGGGTCGAACACCTCCCACGTGTACTGCTCGTTGTATTTCGGACTCAAGTTATCCACCAACGTTCGGGTCCTGACCCATTTGTGGCCGTACTTGGCTACGCAGTACGTATCGGAGGTTCCTCTCCCGTCCCGGGTTTTCATCGGGTGGAGCCCCACGGCGTTCAGGATCCCGAGCTCCAAGACCCCTATCGGCGGCTTCCAGAGCTGCTTGGCGGTGGGTCGGAGGTCCGAGCTGTAGTGAGTCGACTCGTCGAGCACGTGGTAGCCGCCGTCGAGGCAGACTCGGAGGTGGATTCGGCTCGCGAACTTCTCTCTCTTCAGCTGGTCGACGTCAACGGCCACCGGCTTCTCCAGGTTGAACCACCTGGAATGGATCGGACGGTCGTCCGCGCGTCTGTCGATTACGCTCAACGGTATGATCACTCTCCCAATTATCTCGTCCTTACCCGGGCCCACTCGGTCTTCGACCGAAATTACCAAATGGTCCTCGAACGGCTCGGACGCGACGAATAAGAGATCCTCGTTCCAGAGGGCATTGAGCGTCCGAGCCTGAAACGGCTTCGTTTTGAGAACTTGGTGACCGATTTGGACTTTCACGTAAGCGTCGGGAAAGCGATTCCTTTCCGTTGGGACCAAATCTTGCGCTTCGATTACGTTGACTCGGACGTACCATAGTCTCGGGGAGTGGTAGACTTTGGAGCGAATCACTGAGGAGATAGCTGGAGCCGAATAGTCAACGGGAGTGGCCGCGTCGGAGTGCCACGCGTCGGAGAATGATTCGTCGGCCTGAGTCCCGACCCAAACAGCGAGCATGAGCTCTCCTTTGATCTTCTCTCCTTTCTTATCCTCGAGTCTGTACCATTCCGGAGCCAAAGGACTATCTGGTGGGACCCGGAGTGGGATTTCGTTGATATCAAACCTCACAATCCCAACGAAGTCATCTTTGACTAAATCTTTATCTTTGACCACGACTTCCAACACCGAAGCTTGCATTCTCTCTTTCGAGAATGCGAAGACCTGATTCCATTCCGGGTTCTGTTTCTTCTCGAAGTGTTTGGTGATCCCTTTGTAGTTTCCGATTTTGACCTCCACGAATGGGTCTATGCTCCCCGTGACGTCCATGGCGGGGAGCTCGCGCGCCTTCACGACCCTCACGTAGAGGAAGTACATGCGTTCGACGAGGTCGTAGGTGCTCGAGGTCTTGTCGCCGCCCCGAACGACGCGGCCGCCGACTACTCTCCCGCCTCCGAGAAAAGGGCTCGTCTCTTTGAGAGCGTAGTCGACTGGCTGCACCGCCGAGGCAGAGTGCATCCGGACCAGCTTCGGCGGTTGCTGCTGCTGCTCTGGTTGCTTCGTCTCATCCATTACGCCGTATTTGGCGGCGTTATGATGGGCTTGAACAACTTGAGGAAGAGGAGGAGGGGCCGCCGAAGCGGCCGAGGAGTGATCATGGTGGTGAGCTTGATTAGGCAAGTGGTGAAAAGTGTGCCTTGCGGGCTCGACTTTTCGAGGAAGCGCACTCGAAAAGGCAGGGTCTTTCGCAACCAAACTCGGATTCTCCTTGCTTGATTCGATGGCCGCATTTGAGGATTTCAAGGTTGCTTCATCGGTGACGTAGACTTTGAGGCCGAGCTCTCCTCTGACACGTGACAAGAGGTGGCGCTTCTCTAAAGGGTAGTGCAAAACGACGGCGTCCGAGTAAGGGACAAAGGAGGTCCCTGTGAGGCTGATCTTGCCGAGGAAGGAGCGGGAGTTGGTGGCTCTGAGGTTGTTGTACACGTGGACTTCGAGAGGGAGGTAGTGGAGGTTTGAAGGGTCGGAGATGTTGAAGAAGAAGGTCTCGTTCCAAACAGGGTTGAGGTCTCTCTCTTTGATGGTTGTGCGGTGCCTCTGTCCGTCGAAGTAGAGCTCCACGAAGGCACTTGATGAACCTTGACCATCTTTTGGTAGTAGATTGTGGGCACTCACTACTTCTACTCCAAGCTTAAGATTGTTATACATGGTGATATTGATGACGATGATGATGTAAAAGAAGCTATAGAGAGATCGAGAGACGAGTTATAATAAGTACCTTGGAAAAAAAAAAAAAAAGCATGTTAGTATGACACACTTACACTTTTTTTTTTTTTTTTTTTGTGTTACTATATTAGAATTTGAAAAAATCAGAACAAAAAGAAAAAAAAAAAAGAGATAAATATATGTATATATATATTGAATGTTTATGGACTCTACTTGGGAGATACTAAAAGGGGAGACTTGGAATTAAGCAACTTTGCGTGGATTCGATCGAGAAAGGGAAGAAGCTAAGCAGAGTCAAATTTTTCCGTGCAGTATGCATGTGCATTGCTTTCATCGTAGAAGGATCTAGCTATCTAATAATATTAATCGTAGAAATAAAATAGAAGCATGTAAAGAAAAATATTTAAAGCTCCATGCTTTAAGGTAAAGATCCAAAAAGCCCGGTTAAGACACATGGGCTCTTCTTCACAGGTGATTGTGATTCCACATTTTCACTTAATAATAAAAATATAACCACTGATAAAAAAAAGAAGCTACAATATACTAAAAAGAAAAAAAAAAAAATAAGTACTCCTTAATCTTTGTGGGATCTGTTTGATTGGGATGAAAATGAGGCAAAACAGTAGAACACTTATGAAAAGTACACAAACCAAATTAAGTAGGTATTTACCTCATAGAAAGTGAAAGAGGTTCACATATTGGTCATTTTGAAGAGCTGGCCAGAGAGACCTTTCCACCTTGTAATGTTATTACTTATTAGTTATACTCAACCATGCATGAAAAGACAAATAACCTTCAAACTTATTATTTAAAAAAAAAAAAAAACAACTTCAAACTTATCCAAACTAAGAGAGAAGGTGTGTGTCTTGTGATATTTGGCGGAAAAGGATGGGCTCACATAACGAGGAAATGGGAGGGAGAGGTTGGGATTGGATTTTTATAGGCTGAATTATTGAATGCCATAACGTCCTCTGCGCTTACATCTAGATTTAGTGAATTAGGTACTCATTTTAGAAAGATGGCTGTTTTCTTTTCCATTTGTTTCCGCCATTTCTGATTACTGAGTAGTCGTCAGTATACTCACTCGTCCCGCTTCTTATCAATCTTGGAAATGATATAGTGCGGGCGGTTCCATTTTGCTTGCATGAAGCTCTAGTCCTGATCCGTTTGCGCAGCGGATTATTGAGTTTGACTACTCTCTATCTACTAGCATACTTGTTTGGCCCTCTAACCAACTCTATTAAATGATCATACATTATTCTATTGTGGTGTTAAGCTCTCGCACTTCGATTAAATATCAGTAAGTAGTTATCCTAATCCTAGACTCACCAGTGAAAAAAAAGAGGGAAAATCAGTAACTTATATATAATTGGTCATATTATGAAAATTTGATATAAATATAATTTTTTTTTTCCTGCTAAAATTTTTATGTGAAATGAATGCATGTTGTGCGTTATAATTGTTCATGTTACTATTATAACAAGTAAGACAATTCTAGGGTTTTTTTCCTTTTCGGTCTGTTTTTCAAGTGAGACAAGTGCTAAGGTTGGTCCGAGACATGACATGATTAAATGTTGACAATGACCAGTGTCTAAAAGTTTTTTCTTCCGTCAGAATCAAATAAGTACGATCATATATACTTATTGTTGTATCATGGGTTAATTAGCTAATAATTACTAATAATTATATTGATTAGCATCCACACTTTTCCCCCCCTTCTACAACAGTACTCTTTACAATTACACCACAACGTACGCACGTACAGCTATTTTCGATTTTTTTACTGATAATAAAATTTATATTTAAACACAACTTTTAAAAAAGAAAAAAAAAAAGGAAAAAATAATCCACATAGAAAGTAAGAACTATATATTTTTTTCCATGAATTACTCAGTGAGATGAAATGTATATATCTTTCATGGTACGTATAGAATGCATGAGAACGTACTGCGTCGTATTAAACCACACATTAACTAGAGCGAATTCAATGGATTATTGGATTTTGGAGGCGCGTCATTGGAAGTGGGCCCATGACCATTAACTGAGGTCATAGGCGTGATCAGTGTGAACGCGACCTCACGATCTCTCCACGTGTCCAGAGAGTTGACCAAACGATGTTGTCAGCAGTCATCACGGGCGTTCATTAAGTGTTTTGTTTATTAATATTTAATTTCGCCGCTGAGTCACGTGGGCCCACATGAGCTGCTACCTCTGACTCTGAGACCAAGTCTGTATTCAATTCATTGCCCGATTAATGCCCATTGCAGGCTGAAAGAGTTTGGGCTGTTTCTCTAATGGGCCTATAAGATGGCCCAAATAATCAAAGGTCTTCGTCCCCATGATTAAAGATTATGAATTCTGAAACGTCAGAACTCAGAAATCACAAAAATGAAGCTCAAGGTATACGCAGATAGGATGTCCCAACCGTCCCGTGCGGTCCTTATCTTCTGCAAGTAATTATTACTTCGTACTATTCAATTCTGGGGTTTTTTTTTTTTTTTTTTGAAATTCTATTTTATTTTGTGATTTTTATTATTGTGTATATTATATTATATTATATATATATATATATATGTATATACAGGGTAAACGGTATAGAATTTGAGGAGGTGAAAGTAGACATATCCAAGCGTCAACAATTAACCCCGCAGTACAAAGGTATCATCGTCGTTTTACTCAGATATACATACTAGTTTATGTCGTTTATGAATGGAGGGAAATATGAATTAAAAAAAAAAAAAATCTGTAATGAGCCGTAATGGGAATAATAATAATGATGGAAGTATTTTGTTTTTCCATCCATTATGTGTTTACTTAACATGAATTTCGAGGAATCTTTCACATAATTAGTGAAATTAGAAAGGGATGACTCAAACTTTGATTCTTTATTATTCCTCTCCAAACCCTTTGTTTTTATTACGGATCGGTAACATGCCCAAGAGTGCCAATTTTTGGGTCCTGCTATTACTGTCCCTTATTAGCACCTTTTGATATTGAGCGCAAACATCCATTCTATATATTATATGAAAGGACATTAAATGCATATTTTGACTTTAACTACTAATGGGTCCCTAGTTTATATGAAAAGAACCTATTTTGTGATTAGTAGATTGGGAAAATAGAGCTAATGGAATAAGGGGTATGGTTATATGATTTTAACAGACTTGCTCTTTTCGTAGGAAGGATTATGGAGGGGAGAGGAAAATTTGGAGGTTTTAAAAAATTGGAGCGAACCTAAATTATTATGTCAAAAATTGAAGAGATTGAAAGCAAGATAGATAAGGAATTTCTTTTAGTTTAGCTATAAATTATAGCTCTAATCTAACTTTACTATATAATATGACGATCTAAGAAAGGCGTCAGGGTCAATGAGGTGGTGTCTTTACTTTAATTATTTGATAATTCACTTAAGCATTTTCCTTCTTTCTTTTTGAACTTTAGAAATAAATCCTATGGGAAAAGTTCCCGCTATTGTTGATGGAAGATTTAAGCTGTTTGAAAGGTAATTCCTTTCCCTTTTTTCTTTTCTTTCCCCTCCCTCCCTCCCCCGGTCCAACTTGAATTGTCGAGTTTATTGTAATCTTCTGTGTAGTTTTTGCATTATGTATTTCTCTTATATTATACTAGGAGTCCATATGGAAAGAAGGTATAAGAACATAAACATACAATCCTTTTTTTCTGTTTATTGAGATTGAATGAGTTTACTATCTGATAATATTGCCAGATTGCCTTAGCATATGTAATTAAGGTTCTCTTATAACGAAGATGCAAATGATCCTATTACTTTAGGCTATGTTTGGTAGAAAGAAAAGAAAATAAGAGGGAAGGAAAAACTAGAAGAGAAAGAAAATGTATAGAAATGCACTCTTTTCTGTGATACCTGTGATCAGGCACTCATGTTATTGTCATAAGTGCACTCTTTTTATTTGCATTCCTTCAAAAGCAGAAAAAAGATTTCTTAAACTACAAAATATGAATGGTAGATCTTTTGGTTGTTGTTTATTTCATATGCATAAGATAACTTGGTTGAATTTTTGCAGTCATGCAATTCTCAGGTATCTTGTTTGTGCATTTCCTGGAGTTCCAGACCACTGGTAAAATATTTTTCTCATTATTTCTTTAAATGTTATTTTACCTAATCTTAAAAGCATCTCTAAAGAATATTGCATAGGTAATTTCAATAGAGATTGGCATGGGTAGGATGGTGAAGAACATTGAATGTGTTTACCGGTAGTATGTTGATTTGTTAACCAACAGTTTGAGTATACAAGCAATGCCCTTGTTCGCTTTCTTGCTTTCTTTTATGATTTTTCAGAATTACACATAAGATCTAAAGGGCACTTGATGTAGGATAAGATGAGAATTTAGAAAGAGAATAGGTAGAAGAGCAAGGGATGATAGAATTTAGGCAGAAATAGATGAATGGGTAGAAGAGCAATAGAGAATCAAGATAAAAATTCAGAGAGAGAGATCCATAGAGGAGAAAACTCAATAATCGTTTATTAATTCATCATAATCTGAAAAGTAATTACATAGTTAAGCCTATTTATAGATAGGTAATTGGACACAACTAGGAAAGTAGACAAATTCTAGAGACTAATAGAAACAGGAAACATAAATC
>JXTC01000160.1:633985-651183 GCA_002914845.1 Trema orientale
TAGGTAATTGGACACAACTAGGAAAGTAGACAAATTCTAGAGACTAATAGAAACAGGAAACATAAATCTAGTTACTCAAAATTAAATAATACCTACTAATAAATCTAAATAATTCTAAATAATAATAATAATAATATAATTTCCTAATATATTGTATTCCATGTCTATATTAGCACTTGACCCTCATGAAGGCAGGAGTATAAAAATTATGAAAGCTCAGAAAGTGTGTGATATTTGTATGGTAGTATTTGGAAATTATCTGGATTCTATAGCTAAAGGAATTCCCACAACTTAACATATTTATTATCTATATATATTTCACTATGTTGATTTTTTAGGTATGTTGGATCATTTATTTAGTTGTCTATATTTACTTAAATTCCTGTTTTTATATAGTAAACTATGATTCATTGAGAAACTTTCCTGCCACTTCTTTCAGGTATCCTGCCGATCTTTTCAAGAGAGCTAAGATTAACTCAGTATTAGATTGGCATCATTCTAACTTACGCCATGGTGCAGGTGCTTGATACTTTGCTCCGAAATGACAGTCCCACTTTTCAAGTAGTTTTGTTTTTCTTTGATTGTTATTTTGCTGATCTTGCTGTTTTTGCGTGGAACTAATGTCACATAACCATACTTGGCTATGGAACCATTCAATGGCATAAATTTCTCAAGTGTAATTGCAAAGTCCAATTTTGCACTTGTTCAAAATACATTAGTCACATTAGTCATTTTTATTATATGCTTCAGAGGATACAAAGTAATAAAACTTAGCAGTTTGCACCAATTATTAGATATGAGGTAATTTCTGGTACTGAGTGGTGGGAATTTTTCATCACTAGTCACTAGATAAACAAAAATAGAAAATCATAATCTTAATGAACTCTTACTAAGGTTTCCTGTCCATGGGCTTCTTATTTTCCTTTTCCCTTGATTCTTCTCTTTCAGTTACATATGTTGTAAATACTGTTCTTGGGCCTCCTATGGGCCAACAAGCAAATCCACAGGCAGCAGCTGAAGCGGATAAACTTCTGTCTGCCTCTTTGTCAAAAATAGAGTCCTTTTGGCTCAAGGGGAATAGCAAGTTCTTGGCGGGTGGCCTTCAACCTTCCATAGCAGATCTCAGCCTTGTCTGTGAAATTACGGAACTTGAGGTAAATAGATATGACTAATCCTGAAATCTATGGAAAAGCACTTTCAAATCTTTTTTCCCTGAGACAAAAAGCAAAAAACAATTACTACTGAAAAAGAAAATATATATACGTTCTTGTAGTTTCGTTTTGAAGTGGAAAACATTTGAAGCTTGTTCTTTTTCTGTAGTACCAGGTAATTGTTTTCCTAATTACTTGGAACGGACTCTGGCCTTGGCTTCCTGTCTCATGATTCTTGGCTATTGTGTATAATTTCTTATTCTGAAGATAAGTTAGCTTGGTATATATACGTGTCAAAGTTTAGTGAGAAGGGAAGCTTCCGCTCTAGTTGTGTAACTTTGATTCTTTGAAGATCATGACTTGGAGAAGAATGAGTAAATAGTTGAAGATATGAAATGTATACTTACGGTAAATTTCATTTATACAGGTATTAGACGAGGAGGATCGAATTCGCATACTTGGTCCCTACAAGAAAGTTCAGCAGTGGATTGAGAGTACTAGAAGTGCAACAAGTCCTCATTTTGATGAAGTTCATAATATCCTTTTCAAGGCCAAAGCAAAGTTCCAAGAACAGCGGTTAAGGTCAGAGTCTAGCTCTAAAACGAACTTTCCTTCGAAAATGTGAGAACTGCATTGCTGTTCCTCTCAGTACGTAATGTATCACACTATATCCAAAAGTTTACAGTTGTTTGGCCATGCTAGCCAGTATAAGCCGTTGTTCCAGGGAGTATACAAGTGTTATGTTACGTCAATAGAAAGAAAATGATTTTAGAGTATTGCACTTTATGTCGTATTAAAACTGAAAGGATGTTTGGTATCAATGCTGCCGCGCTACCGCAGTTGTGCTCTCTGGCTTCGAGGGTCAATGTTGTGGCAGGTGCTGCGGTAGTAGTTAAGGCGGCGTCTTATGTGGATGAGGCTTGGGAGTGCTCATCCAAGCAGACAAGCCTGCCTAGCAAAACGACATCAACTTAAAAACGTCAACTATTGAAAAAAAAAAAAAAAAAAAGGCCTTATGAAAAATGACATCCAATGAAAAACGGCAATAACTTAAGATAGATGACATTGACTGGAAAAACGACACCAACACTAAAACCACGACACATAATGATAACAGCGACACCAACATCATGGCACATCATGATAACAGCGACGCCAAAATCAAGACATCAATTGAGATAAACGACACATCATGATAACAGCGACGCCAAAATCATGGCACAACAATCACCCCATGACTCTCTTAAAAGTCATTTTGGAAAATAATTTATAAGGAACGAATTGTCGTTTCATTCATTCTTCATTGACCCATTAACGCCTTTGCAGGCTACTTGGGGGGATCGGTAGAGCTTGGGCTTCTAAATATGGGCCTGTAAAATGGCCCACGTACTCCAATCTGGCATGCCCACATTGCCGCCCAAGGTCTTGTGCCCGTTTGTTTCAACCATTCCATTCCATTTCATTGGAATAGAAAATTCATTTGAATGTGTGTTTATTTCAACAATTCAGTTTTTCTATTCAAATGATCTTTTAGAATGTGTGTTTGTTTCAACAATTCAGCTTTTCCATTCAAATGGTCCATCCGAAAAATTAATCATTGGAATGATTTTTTTATCTTGAATGAGAATGGAAGGAGGGAAGTGTTTTTGAATGGTCCATTCCAATGCTCCTATTCTAATTATAACGCATTCTACTATTTTTTCCATTCAAATATCTCCCATTCTAATTATAACACATTCCATAATTTTTATTCAAATACACACGTTCAAATAGGCGAACCAAACGGAACCTTGTCTTCAAGCTCCTCGAAGACCAAGTCCATGGCTCATCTGTAAGCAAAGACAGATAAGGATCATGCATTTAAGGCACAAGCACCGATAGTTGAGTAGATTGACAGAGAGAGAGAAAGAAAATAATAATCATTAATAGAAGCCAAAAAGAAAAGGAAAAATTCCCAGAAAATAAAACAAAATAAAAATGAAGCTCAAAGTATATGCAGATAGAATGTCCCAACCTTCCCGTGCAATTCTAACCTTCTGCAAGTAATTTCTAATTTATTTTTCAATTATAATTTCTGGGTTTTTGGTTGTTCTTTGTTTCATTATGATTTCTGACTTTTTTTTTGGGGTTCAATTATGTACAGGGTTAATGGCATAGATTTTGAGGAGATCAAAGTGGAAATAGCCAAGCGCCAACAGTTAACACCCGAGTTCAAAGGTACAGTCAGACCCACGTATGCATATCTAGTTACTGTCAAATGGGTTTGATGTTATCAAGTTTGAACTTTTTATGTATTTCATAAATCATGATCTGGGTTTCAAATTCAAAGCATATGTTTTTTGCTTGTGTTAAACATTGAAAAACTTAGAGACCCAGTTGTCTCAAAGCAGAGATTTTCGTATTTAAATCCCTAGTATAAACTCATAGTCCTGCCCACATATGCATATGTAGTTACTATCAACTGGTTTGATATATGGAGGTTGGTGTTACAAAAACTGAACTGGAAATCTATCTCATGAATCATGATCTGGGTTTTAAAGCATGTATTCGTTTTTTGTATCGAACTTTAATAATTCAGAGTCAACTGGCTGTCTGAAAGTAGTAAAGGGATCTTGGGATGGTTTTTCACTTTTATTCTTAAGAATTTTTTTTCTTTTCTTTTTTTTTTCTTTTTCCCTTTTGATATAACTTCAGAAATAAATCCTATGGGAAAAGTTCCTGCTATTGTCGACGGAAGATTTAATCTGTTTGAAAGGTAATTCCCCCTCTTCCCCCCCTTAAGATTATGAATTAATTACTATTTTCTAGGTAGTTGTTGCTATTATATGTTTCTAGGATATCAGACTAGGATTGCATGTTGATGACTTGAAAACAGGTATAAGAACATAAGGTTATGGCTAGGAAATAGCTATTTTCTTTCTTGGGGTTTTTTAAGTTCTGTATGTGCTGATTATTGCATTTTCATATGAAATAAAATGTTTTCTCATTTTATAGATTAAATGGTTAGACTTTTCTCTGAGACAGAGAGGAAAAAAAAATCTAATTTGACATTTTGTGGTCTCATTTTTTTTTCCCTTTAATTATACTCCAATGTGCTAACATTTCAAAGTCAAAAGAATTTTTCCAATTATGAATAGTTGATTTCTATGCCAAGTTAAAAGCATACTATAACTTGGCTTGTGATGTTTTCATGCTAAATACGCATACTATCAGAGTTGTCGCTCCTTACAACTTCTCACTTTTGTCATTTTTTTTTTTCTTTTTGAGCTTAAATTACCCGTCAGATCATTTGTCGCTCAGCATATTTAACCAGTTTCATTTTGTATTTCTCTTGCAGTCATGCGATTCTCATCTACCTTGCTTGTGTATTTCCCGGGGTCCCAGATCACTGGTAACTTCTGTTACTCTTCTTCTTTGTAGTAAGTTTTCTTGATCTCAGAAAAAATGCTTAAAGTTGTTGCATAGCTAAGTCGGATAGAGAATTGTTTGAGTTATCAAACATCGATGTAGGTACTAGTTGTATGTTGGTTTCTTTCCCAACAGTCTGATATAAGGCAAGAAGGAATGCAGGTGATTACTTTGCAGTAAATGCACATGAATTAGTTTCTTACTTCTTTATAGATTTTGAAGATTACACATGAAGTGCAACAGAAACTATAGCTTTAGAAATGCAAAAGAAAAGTTCGGCAACTATGCATACCTGTGATACAGAGTTGGATTATTTGGATGCCACAACTAAAAACGTTCGAAGAGTTTAATATGATATTAACGCCATATAGGTTTTGTTATGTTCGTTTCTTAGATTGCGTATCTTGAGTCTAAGATCATTTCTAGATTTATGAAGTCACACCTTTGCCCGTTTTCCCCAATTTGTATAATCTTCAACCCTTTTCTGAGAAGCCTTCTTGTTTATTATTTCAGGTATCCTGCTGATCTTTTCAGGAGAGCTAAAATCAACTCAGTATTGGATTGGCATCACTCTAACTTGCGCCTTGGTGCAGGTGCTTCATACTCATTATCCTACTTGTCAAGTAGTGTTTTTCGGATTTTACTTTTTTGCATGCCTTTTATCACTGTGTAGTCACAATATTTGAAAAATGTCTACGTACTTTTACCCAGATCCGCTGTCCATTGGCTAATTTTTTGTCCTTGATGCTTCTGTTTCAGCGAAGTATGTTCTAAATACTGTTCTTGGGCCCGCCCTTGGCATTCGACCGAATCCTCAAGCAGCTGCTGAAGCAGAGAAACTTCTCTCCTCCTCTTTGTCAAAAATAGAGTCCATTTGGCTCAAGGGGAACGGCAGATTCTTGCTAGGTGGCCTTCAACCATCCATAGCGGATCTTAGCCTGGTTTGTGAAATTATGCAACTTGAGGTAAATAGATACAACTAAGGCTTATGCTTAAATTTTTTTTTTTTAGTTTTTTTTTTTTTTTTTTAAATGGCTTAAAAATTTGGGGAGAGAAATTTGGTGAGGGGCTATGACTTTATGTCAACTTTGAAAATGCTATAATCAAATGCTGTTCCTGAACAAACATGAATACATAACTATTAAGAAAAAGAAATCACATTTAATAGTAGTAGTTTCACTTTAAAGTAGCAGAAAGTTGAAGAGGCTCCATTGACCGGAGTACCGACTAGAGATTTGACAATTAAGTAATTTACAGCACCACGATCTTACCTATCCATCTCTTGTTTCCTACGCAATAGCTAGTTAGTGTTCCTAACATATGAGTCTATGCATATTCATGTCGGAAGTTTTACTCTGCTTATTTGAAAGGGAGTCTTCCACACTTAAACATCACAACTCAGAGATAACTTAGTGAATTGTCGAAGATATAATGGGAACTTATGGGACGTATAAATTTTTTCAATACAGGTATTGGATGAGAAGGATCGGATTCGCATACTTGGCCCGCACAAGAAAGTTCAGCAATGGATTGAGAATACTAGAAATGCAACAAGTCCTCATTTTGATGAAGTTCATAATGTCCTTTTCAAGGCCAAAGCAAGATTCCAAGAGCAGCGGTTGAAGTCCGAGTCCAGCTCTAAGACGAATTTTCCATCGAAAATGTGAGAACAACACATTGTTTGTCTCAATATATAGTCTATCACAAGAATTCAGGATTTTAAAGTTGTATGTATAGCCTTGCTACTTGCTAGCCACTTAATTTGAGGCTGGTTTTTATGCTACTACGCAAGTATTCTTCTAGCAATAACATGTATTAATGTGTTCTATTACTAATAGAACACGATGATTTTTCTTTTTTGTTTAATTTTTCTTTCGTGAGTAACAATAAGACCACACGAGTACAATGGCCACCACGGTGGTCGAGCTAGCTTTAGGTATTAGTGGTGGCGGCTGCTGAGGCTGTGGTGATCAAGGTTGTAGCAACTAATGTAGTTGAGGCATTAGCTTGCGATACCGCCCCTTCCCAAAAATGCAAATATTTCACATTTGCATCAGTTTTGTAAACGACATATAGTGCTTTTCATTGTTGTTTTCGTTGGAAAGGAAAAAGCTAGATGTTCTTTAAGCGAAACTTACAAAAAATCTATTCTGCACATTCTTATAGCACAACTTTTATATATGTACAGGGCATACATATCAGCCAACAAAATTACATTATATACATTTATTCTTTATCAACCAATAGATATTCCCGATAGGAGACAATCAGCTGTGATCAACTAAAACCTTAATTTATTCAGACAAAACTGTTATGTAATAATCGAAACCTTTTTGTTTCATGCTTCATTGTTCAATGGTTATTCCTCGTATCTCTAGGTCATCCAGCTTTTTGGGTCTCCTGTAATTCTTCAACAACAGAGAGCAGCAAACGACACTAACTGAGGATGCTGCCATGGCCGCCCCGGCAATCCACGGGGGCAACCGAAACCCAGTAAATGGGAAAAGGATTCCAGCAGCAATTGGAATACCAAGTACGTTATACCCCATTGCCCAAACGTAGTTCAAGCGAATCCTAGTAAAGGTTGTCCTGGAAAGATCAATGGCTGTTATCACATCCTCCAAGTTGCTCTTCATGAGAACTATGTCAGCAGCCTCAATGGCTATGTCTGTGCCCGCGCCAATCGCCATTCCTACGTCTGCTGCCACCAATGCCGGCGAGTCGTTGATACCATCTCCCACCATCGCTACGGTGTGCCCTGATGACTACGCGAACCACAACAGATGGAAAGTCAACACTCAAACTTGTCATAATTAAGATCCGAACAAAAGCGGTTGAGAATCTCAAATTTCTTATAGATGTAGAAAAAAAACTTGCTAATTGGAATCTCATTAGTCGTAGTCATAAGAATTGGCCATTATATCGAAGATCGTTTGCTTAGTTATAAAGAACGTCATAGTTAGTTTCAGTTAAGACAGTTAATAACCGTTGGGACTCCAATAAGTGCCAGTCTCATTTTATTTTGAGAAGCAAAGCCTTGAAAAGAGAGTGCTGATAAAACAAGGTGGGCAAAAGCTTTCTCCTGGTGATTTGTTTAAGTTTTATGTAAAAATTTCTTTATCAAACGAGATAGTTTTCAGTTTGAACCAAACAATACTGACCTGCAATTCCTTCACTTTCTCAGCTTTCATCTCAGGTTTGGCCTCAGCAACCACGGTTTCGATCCCAACTTCCTTGGCAATCGATTTGGCCGTACCCCAATTGTCACCTGTTACCATTATGCTCTTGATTTTCATGGATTTCAGAATCGAAATGGCTTCTCGAGCCCCCGGTTTAAGTGGATCAGATATGGATACAACACCAACTACTTCTCTGTTTATGGATACTATAATCCCAGTTTGAGCCATTCCTTCGGCTTCGTCAAGTGCTTCTTCAGCTTCCATTGGGATGGCTATGTCGTTTTCTACCATAAAGCTCTTGTTTCCCACTATGATTTCCTTGTTCTTAACTATGGCCTTAACTCCATGTCCAGTGACAGATACAAAGTTCTCTGCTTCTGGCCATATAATGCTCTCTTCATCTTCTTTCATCTTTTTTGCGTACTCAACAATGGCCTTGGCTAGTGGATGTTCACTGTTCACCTATTAATACAAGTTCTTTTATGAGATTAATTAAGACAAAGTGGAGTATTGTTCATTGCCCAGATTTTGTTCTTGGTTGAACAATGTAAGTTGTTTAGATCATTGAGCTTTTGATACCTCAGTTGCAGCAACGAGTTCGTAGAATTCGAGAGGCCGCATGCTGTTCAGGATTCTTGTGTTGACAACCACTGGTTTCCCAACTGTGAGAGTTCCGGTCTTGTCAAACACAATGCAGCTAACCTAGAAGATAAAATGTTTCTAATCAAGTTTCAGATAGTACAAGCTGAAAGACTTACTCAGATAACAAGTAATCACTTTAGCCAAAAAAAAAAAAAAAAAACGGTAATTATTATATATGCTTACTAGAGTTTATGTTACAGGCATTTTTTTTTTTAAAAAAAAAATTGTACATATTTCTGATACATCTAGCAAATCAAATTAAAGTGAAAGTGGTCTTGAATCAGTACTTTATGAACTAACATCAAATTCTGTACAGGCAAAGTTTTTTGCTGACCTTATGTGCACTTTCTAATGCCTGGCCTCCCTTAATGAGCACCCCTTGAGAGGCACCAACACCAGTTCCAACCATTACAGCAGTTGGAGTAGCTAGGCCTAAAGCACAAGGACAGGCTATGACCACAACTGAGATTCCAAACTGGAGAGCAAGCTCGAAACTGTCCATTGAAGATGGTATCCAAGAACGTGGGTAGGTATGGAACTTTCCTGCCAAAAACCATGCAAGCCAGGTTGACAATGAGAGTGTTATAACCTGCAAAAATGAAGCAAGTTACCAATCAATAAAAAGTTACTTAAGAATACTACTAATACCAAGATAATTTCATAATAGTTACCAGTGGAACAAAGTATTTTGAAATCCGGTCAGCAAATTTCTGTACGGGAGCTTTAGCCATCTGAGCCGATTCAACAAGCCTTACAATCTGAGAAAGGGCACTCTCTGATCCAACTCTTGTAGCTTTGATATGAAAAACCCCATTCTCATTCAAGGTGCCTCCAATGACTGTATCGCCTTTTCGTTTAGCCACAGGCCGGGCTTCACCTGTTATCATGCTCTCATTGACATGGCTCTGCCCCCATATGACAATACCATCGGATGCCACTTTAGCCCCAGGAATGATCTTGATCACATCATTCTTCTGTATCAAACGGCTATCAATTTCTTGCTCACTCGACACATTTCCTTCCTCATCAAGACGCAATAGTATTGCTGTTTCAGGTGCCAACTTCATAAGCTTGGCAATGGCCTCAGAGGTCTTTCCCTTAGCCAAAACCTCCAAGTACTTTCCCAAAAGAATAAAAGTAATAAGCATTGAACTAGTCTCAAAAAAATCAGTCCCTTTGAAGTCTTTAGAGTTAGCGGCTCTCAACATTATGTAGACAGAGTAAAAGTAGGCTGCGTTTGTTCCTAAAGCAATCAAAACATCCATATTAGGTGAACCATGGCGAAGTGCTTTATATGAACCGACATAGAATCGCCGGCCAATGACGAACTGAACAGGAGTTGACAATTCCCACCTCACAAGCTCACCAATGGTTAACATGTTGACTACTTTGATATCCAAAACCTTCTCTATCCAAGGTATATACATAAAAACCATTGAAGTTAAGAAAACAGGAATTGTGAAAACCAAACTCCACAAAAACCACTTAAAGTACTGCTTAATCTCCTTCTTTCTATGGTTATCTTTACCTCCTTGATCTTCAGGGTATATCATGGCCTTGAAATGGCCTGACCCAGATGACTCAATCTCTTCAATGAAAGCTCTTGGTCCAGTTAACTCCGGTTTATAAGAAATTGAGATCTTTTTGAGTTCTGGGTATGTTTCTATTTCTTGAACCCCATTTAGAGACTGAAGAGATTTGGCTATGGCCTTCAAAGAATGGTCAGTTTTAAAGCCATCAATTTGGATATCTATCTTGCTTATGTCTTCTCCTAAACTGATTAGTATGGCTTCAAAACCAGTATCTTCTATGGTTTGAAGAAGCTGGTTATAGGTAACAAAATTTGGATCATAATAAACCTCTGCTTCTTCTGTTGCTAAGGCCACTTGTGCTGTTTGGACCCCATAGAGTGCTCTTAGAGCTGACTCAATTGTGGAAGAGCAGGATGTACAAGTCATTCCAATAATGCGGATTCTGCATACTTGGATTGACATGTCGTTTGTATCAGCTTCTTTGATTGTCGTTGCTTGAAACCCAGCATCTTCTATTGCCTCACGAATTCTCTCCTCCTTTTAAGATGTTGAGAAAAAAACAATTATTAATAGAAGCCAAGTGCTTAACAAATGTGACTGAAAGAAGGAACGTAACAGCCTTCAACATACTATGATTTTTCTCTATCACGTGCTGTTATAGTTTTATTGTTTTTTAGAGGGTGGAGTACTCTTATAACCTAGGTGATGGACTCACCCCCTATTTGATTTGTTGTTTCAACATGACATAATGACGCTTTAGGAATAGTAGCTATTAGTATGCGTGTAGTCATAACAATAATTGCTATAACTCTTAATAATTATTACTACTTAGGGATAAGATCAAAAAAAAAAAACAATAACAACAAAATAGTGTGTTTGGTAGAGTAGATTTTTGGAGAGATGGAGAGAAGTAGAGGGAGAGCTCCTATCACTTGTTTAGTAGGAAGGAAAGTGGGAGGGAGAGGAGAGGAGAGGTGATGTCGGACCCATCAAATGTCATCCTCTCACTAGAGGTGACAAAAAGGGCGGCCCTGCCCCGCCCAAAGCGGGCTTGGGAAGGAAAACAAGCCGAGCCGTCTAAGAAACCATGCCGGCCCGTTCTTAGCCCAAATTAAAATTTTTTTAAAAAAATAGGATTATTATTTATATAATTAGTTAAAATATTAGAAATTTAAAAATAAAATTTATAAAAAAATAAATAATGTGTTATGTTTTTTTTCCTATTGAGAAATATTTATAAATAATTAAATAAGATAAAAGTATATAAGTTGAATAGTTGATAAAAAAAAGTTTAAAATAAAAATCTTAAAAAAATTATTTAGAATTAGATTGAAATATGAAAGTATGAAAAAAAAGGGAATATATATTTATAAGTATTGGAAAAAATTTTATATTTAAATTTATTTAAAAACTTTACAAAAAATTTTAAAAAAATTATTTTGGTGGGCCTGGCCGGCCCACAGCCCATTCGTTCTAATGCGGGCAGGACCAGGCTGAGCCATTTGCCACCTCTACCTCTTACTTTGGAAGGATTGGAGAGAAGGCTGAAAAAGTAGTGTGGGAAATTGACAAAATTTACCTCTAAAAAGATTATTAAAAATGGATAATATAATAACTTTAGAAATAAATACTTCTCCTCTTACCTATACACCATCCTTTCTACCAAATAACTTGCGAGATTATCATTCTCCTTTCCCTATTTCACATTATATTTGTGTTTTTTTTTCCTCAATTAAATATCATCATATGCATATATATGGTCACAATTAAAGTATAAAATTATATTGAAAGACATCTAGATGATTGAATAGTTTGTAACTTTTGAGAAATTTAACTATAATAGCCTTCAAATACGCAATTTTTTTTAAAATATAGTTTTCGAATTCTAAAAATAATTTTATTTATTTAATTTGAACTAAAATAGTAGCCAAAAGTATTAGGTTTGAACAACTTAAAAGTATGTATAGGTTTGGATTTTTATTTTTACTTTAAAGTATTTTGCTATTACCAAAATGACATAGTTTTGAAATTTTGGTTTAAATTTGTTTGGTTACATATATAATTTGTGTTTGGATTTATTCTAAGGGTAAATTTGTCATTTACAATAATTTTCTCTCCAGTTTATGATAGGGGCAATATAATGTTATTTAAATTAGTGCTTTTTATAATAAAGATATAATTCTAGGAATTTATATTATACTATCATATATACAGGATTTTCATAAAGATTCGGCCAAAAAAAGAAAGTTGTAGTAGTAATTTCCCTAATAAGAAATGGGCCAAAGTTGTAAATAGTAGCCTAAAGATAAATTGACATAAATAATAATAATTTTGACTAAAATGATTTTTTTAGGAATATTTTAGAAAATGACTTTTCTAGTATTATCACAGTGTTATGTGACTCTGTGTAACTCTCCGTCACATAAGTTGTGATAATTTATTAATCTTAAAAAGTTTATAATTTTATGATTATAAATTATGTGATCATCGTCACACAATACTATGATACTACTAAAAATATCATTCTTCAAAACATTCATAAAAAAATCATTTGAGTCCAAATTACTATTAGTCAGGGTTCACTCAAGCCCAAAATTTTGAACCATTGCTGAATTGGATGTGTTGGAAGACACACAATCTAACCGAAAACAAAAAACTCAGGCACGTGCCTGATATAATTCCATCAACCTTCTTTTAGGAAATGTAGCCAACAAAGCACGCAACTTTGGCGTCTTAGCTTTAATCTCAAAACATAGAACACAACTCCCCTTTAAAAAAAAAAAAACATAGAACAAGACATATTCAAGTAGGTGTAGAATGCAAATAAATCTTATAATAACTTATACATGTATCAAATCTAGATACTACAATTTGCTCCCGAATAAATGCATATATAAACCAACTTCCATGCATTCATAATATAAAATTTATTTGTGCAAAGTAAATATTGGTATTTGAATGAATAATTAAATTAACAACAAAAAAAAAAAAGGAAAATATTTTATTCCCACGAAATTAACTCCTTGCAGTACTTCAAGGTCCAATTTTCCATTATCTCTTTACTAATCTGAGAATTTTAATCTAGTTGGCCTTTAAGATGTCTCAGATAACACTTGCAATATGAGATGTAAAATACATGAACAAACTAAAGCTCAAGAATTATTCCATTATAATTTTCTGTTATTAAAGATTAAAAATAAAAATATTCGTCTTCTGATTAAAGAAAAACTAATTTCATATACCCAAAAAAAAAAAAAAACAGTTGGACTTACGGTAACAAAGTTTGGGTAGTAATGGACAAGAGCTCTATGATTCAAGACATCGACGGCGGCTTGTCGGATGCCAGGAAGCCGCTTAACGGCCTTTTCGACCGAGCCGGCACATGCAGAGCACGTGATCCCGGTGACGGAGAAAACGGCCCTAGCCTCCGGACCCTCATCTCCGGGAGACTGCCCTTTTGGGTACTTGGGCATGGAGGGGTAGTGAGGCCTAGGCGATGTGGGACCCCAGCTCTCATTGCAAATAATGCAACTCAATGAAGCAGCAAACTTTGAAGCCATTAATTTTGATTATATCATAACAATAATAATGTCTACCCAAACCCCAACTAGCTCTTAGCTCTCTCTATCTCTCTTTAATATCTCTGAAAGCCATTTCAGAATAACAAAGCTTATTATTCTTCCTTATTGTGTGTTTGTATATACATATTTATATTTTGTATAACTTGCTTTTGAGCTTGTTGGAAGTTATAATGGGAAAGTAGGGGGTTTCATGAGTTCAAAGGGAAGTGTTTAAATAGTTAAGCTGGGCTTTGGTCAAGGGCATTTGTTTATTGGGCACTTGCAAAGATCAATCAAATGGGACAATAACGTTCAGGAAAAGGAAAAAAAGAGGGCAATTGCGGTTAAAATATAGTTTTCGAGTGCGCAATGTGGGTCCCACCATTCATTTTTGTGGGTTTAATAGTAATTTGGTCGTACATAATAAAGGTAGGATCCCACCCAAAATTTTGCAAAGATGATTTTTTTAAATTTTCAACATAATAAAGGTAGGGTTAACCCAAGGGTATATACGTCATCCTATTTCCTACTCTCTTCTGTTTAAATTTTCATAATTCCCAAATTGCCCTCAAACTCTCACTTAATTACTCTGGAAATCAGCTTACCAGGACTCAGCTTTTTCGCTTTTTATTTTTTATTTTATTTTAATTTTTTTAAATAAATGATGTGTACTTGGATTTTGATTTTCATTGTGAGGTTTCACTTTTTTTCTTTGGTAGGAAAGGTCATTATTATTAGGCTAATGAATTTCGGCTTTCTTCTAAGGTCCCTTCCAGCCCCAAGTTATAATTTATGTCCAATTAATAAATAAATAAGTAAAATTTTAAATATGAATGATGAAATAAAAATGTAGTTTGATATATTGAACGATGTCATGAATTAATTAGTTGACATGAATGTTATATATCCTACACTAAGTTAAAAATCATAGTTTTTGTTCTATTTATCCCAGAAAAACTCTCTTATCGTTTTTTCAATAGGCTGAAAAGAGAATGCTTTGATATCCTTTATCTTCTTTTTTACGATTCTCCTTCTTTTTTTTTTCTCTTTTAATTTTTTAATAAGTCCAGAATTAAATCTGTAGTACATATTTGTGCAGATCTTTTTTATGATAAAAAAGAAAGATAAAAATATTAAATAATGAATACTTTTATTTTTTTTAAAAAAAATTACTCAAATTATCGTAACCGTTAAATCAATGATCCAATGACTAAAAACTTATGAATGGGTAAAAAAAAAAAAAGAAAAGATACCTACTGGATTAGGAACCATATATAATATTTATATATACAATGTACTTATTGACATTATTTATGATTCTATTACATATACATATTTAGCAAATTGCAATGCTCAAAAGTAATTCTGTTAATCAAGTTAAATATTGCTTGAATAAGGAAATTATCATGAATTATGATATGGGATACATGTACCAAAAAAAAAAAAAGCAAAGTAGTTCAGTTCGAACTTCAACCACCTTATTCGATGAAGAAATAAAAGAAACGCCAAATAAGATGATAAAAAAAGGGTAACGTTTGTTTCTTGGGCAAGGAATGGGTGGGGTGAGGTTTGTTGGTAATAGACAAGAAATCCAAACAAAAAGATTAAAACAATACATACACAACACGACGAAGGTTCTAGCTAATTGCTTTGTTCTTATTATATGTATGTATATATATTATGTATCATGTGATTCTTTTGGTCAAATTAGGATATGATGAATTGTGATGACTTTAGATTTTTCTTTTTCCATATATGCATATATCTATGAAACAAAATATAATTATAATCCGAGTACAGTATATTGTGGCGATCGGCGTTTCCATATAACTCAAGACTTACGATTTTTGCACATATTATATGTTCAATATATTAGGACATTAACATATATAAATATATAATATTACGACTCAAACCTAAAACTTCAAGCTATTTATTAATGGATAGCACTATATATACTAATTTTTATACCAAATTTTTTATTTGAGTGGTGACAAATCATATATCATCTGTGTTGGTATTAAAAATTTAGTACAAAAATTGGTACTTTAAACATTATCTTTTATTAATTTGTAAAAAAAATAAAGAAAAAGAGAATGAAGAGGAATAAGAACAATAAGCATGAAAGATTAATAATTCCATTTTCTTATTCTAATTAATACATGAGCACATAAACTGAAAATACTTACCCTTTCTTCAATTCCTTAATTGCTCTTTATTATGAATTACTAAACATGCCATTATAAAAAGAGACATCATTGTGGAATTTTTTTTTTTTCCACTGGAGACTTCATTGAACAGAAACAAAAAACAAGGAGGCCGAGAGGACAGCAAAATCACTTTCAAAGTTAAGAAATAAAATCCGACTTGCGGTCCGAAAAGATTCAAGATAGCACATCAGTAATAAAAAAATTCTCAAAAGAAAGAATCGAGGCGGCCCAAACTGCTGTGTTATGTGCTACAAAATTATTTTTTCTATGAATAAAAGACAACTGGAAGAACTTAAAATGATTAAGCAACAACTTTCCTTGAGACGCCATATCTTTAATCTCCCAATGACAGTCTTCTTCATTCCCTTCAACCCTATATATGGATTAGTGATCATGAAAAGAGACCGATATGGCCAAGCTACTGCTCCTAATAACCCTACATCGTTCCTCGGTGGTGGTTGCTTGTAGAGGTGGCAAAACGGGCTGGGCCAAACGGACCGGTCCGGCCCGCATTAGTACGGGCCGCGGGCCGGGCCGGCCCTAAGGGTAAGGCCGGGCCGGGCCTATATATCTAGGCCCGTCGGGCCGGCCCGGCTCGGCCCGCCAAAATAATTTTTTTAATATTTTTCAAAAAATATTTTAAAATGTATTTAAATATAAAACTTTTTCTAATACTTATAAATACATATTCCCTCACTTTGTTTTTCACACTTTCAAATTTCAATCTAATTCTAAATAATTTTCTTAAGATTTTTATTTTAAACTTTTTTATCAACTTATATACTTTTAGCTTATTTAATTATTTATAAATTTGAAAAAAAATATAACATATTATTTATATATTTATATACAATTTATTTTAAAATTTCTAATAATTTTAACTAATTATATAAATAATAAACTTATTTTTAAATTTTTTTACAAATTTAGGCTAAGAACGGGCCGGTACGGGCCGGCCCGTATCGGCCCATTTCGGGCCCAGCTTGGCCCATTTTCCTTCCTAAGCCCGTTTTGGGCAGGCGGGGCCCCCGCCCGCCCATTTTGCCACCTTTGGTTGCTTGTGAAACATCGCTTGATCAATACCAAGTCACGCATACAAATAAATCGAAGAAAACGACATATATAATAAAGTAAAGAGAGAGAAACCGTGTATAACTAATTAACCCCTTAAAAGTATAGCAAGTTTCTGGACCATAATAACCAGATGTAAAATTTTACACTTATTTAATGTGCCAGATGTAAAACTTTACACTTATTTAATGTGCCATGTGCATAGTACTCATTTGTCCAGAGTTTATGCGCTGTATGATTTTATAGGAAGATACCGATAGTATAAGAATGTCACGCAAGTCTAGATATAAAGTGGTTGACAAAGATTGGCATTCATGTATATTGAATTATTATTGGAGAATTATATAGACTGTCGGATTGTAGCTGTTAATATACAGCTGTAATAAGCTGTGTAGCTGTTAGGAATCTAACTCTTTAGTGCCAATCCCTGTTATCAAGGGATATT
>JXTC01000161.1:0-13193 GCA_002914845.1 Trema orientale
AATTAGAACTTGAGATTGAATGGAGAGAAATGAATTCTGGGATTATGGTGTATTTTAATGTCTGCGTGGTGATGGGAGGATAAGAATTGATGCTTTCTATTTTTGCTTTCGATTACTTACTTATATGCTTTTGACTTTCTGAATCATAAACCCCAGATCAGTGAGGGGGTTGGAGATTTTAGAGGAAAAGAGTTTGGTTTTTTTTGGGTTCCTTTAGTTTTTGGCTTTGTGTGTGTGTGTATATAATATATATATATATTATATATATTCCTGGTTCTGTGAGGTATGCATAGATCTAGAGTTGCAATGGCTTGGAATGTGTTTAAGTTCTGCACAGCTCTTTGGGGTCTGGGCTCGATCATGATCCTTTTGGTTCTTAGGGTGGTGGGTGTGACCTATTACGCTGTCGTTTTGACTAATTATGGACCAGCTCTCTACGATGGTGGCCTTGATTCTCTCATTGATTTTCTTGTCTTGATCTTATATTTCAAGCAGTGGATTTGGTGTTTGTGAAGATGATCCAAATACTGAGAAGTGGATCGAAGGTCAAAGGCTCGGACCTGGCGAGCACCTTTTCGGGCGAGTTCCACGCAGAGAGCCGAACCCACGAACCCCAAACCCCCTGTCACGACTGAAAACAAGTAACAACAGGGGTGGACGAATGGTGCGGCGGCTGAGAGAGAAAGTGAAAGAGGTAAAGAGCCTTGAAGTTGAAATGAAAAAAATTAGGGCTAGAGTTAGAGACTTAAGTCTCAGCCGAAATTGGGTTTGGGCCTTGGGCCTAGTTTTTTTTTTTTAAATCTAAATATTTAAATTACAAAATTTAACTCAAATTTTAAACGGGTCATAAACGTGTCATTTTAACTCGTGTCGTATTGACCCGAAAATAACACGTTTTACTAAACGGGTTAGACGTGTCAAATTCGGGTTAGGCGGGTTGACCCGAAACCCACCCGTTTAATAATCGTGTTATACGGGTCAACCCGAAAATGACACGAAAATTAAACGTGTCACCCAAACCCATTTATTTCTTGTCGTTTTCGAGTCGTATCGTCGTGTCGTGTCGTAAATTGCCGGCCCTACACCAAACGCCAACTTTTGGCCTTGATTTTATTTTTTTTGTTTTGAAAACATAAAACAGGATTTGAAAAGAGTACCGAACGGGCCCTTAGCTTCACTAGATTATGCCCCTTCTTCTTCCTCATTTGCTGAAATTGTCCTTGTTCTTCCTCAACTCTCTGTTTTTCATTTAACGACCAACAGCATAAGAGTATTGAATCCATTGTAGGATCTCAATGCCATCGTCACTATCAACAGCACTAATGACCCTTCTTCATCTGTCTCCATTAAAGCCTTGCAAAGTTGCCTCAGGTTCTTTCTATCTCATTCTTATTATTATTATTCAAAAATGGTTGTTCATGGCCCCTTAACTCACTCCACAATCCCAAAATCAGCCCATTTGGTGGGACTGGGACCTTTCAAACCCTCCATTTCCAAATCCAAGGAGAATCAGAGTAAATACAATATTTTCATGAAAAACTTAGACAAACCCATCACGAAAAAGGTGCAAAAGATTAACCCCTCTTGTCTCTACCAATGACAGTCTGCGCAGAAACCCAGATTCATAACTGGTCAGCAGCCTAGAAATTATTCGATTTCGAACTCGACTGGGGTCTCTGCCAAAAAGTTAGAATCTGGGTTGGTATAAAAGGGAGGGTAGAAATGTACTTTACAACATATATTTATCAAAATCCATCATGATTTAATCTAGCTCAAAGTTTTAAACCATTAGATTCTTCCTAATTGCAGAAGCATTGAAATCATTGCTGTGGTCGTTGAAGATTTTCACGACGAGGTATTTTTATTTTTAATCTTAATTAGGTAAAATCAGGTGAAGTGGCATTCATAATAAACATTGTGATCACGGTTCATATTCAATAAGAATCCTTAAAATGAGGGTATATTGATACACCCAAAAAATAGAGTTATATGTATATATCATAGGCTTATATTTATACTATATATGTATATCATATTTATTTTATGGGATAACTGCAAAAAATACCCTCACGTTTGGGTGTTCTGTAATTTAAACCCTGAAGTTTGGAATCTGCAAAATAATACACTGAGATTAAGAATTTCTGAAAATTAATACCCTAGACAGATTTTTTGACCAATTTTAGGAACGAAAAAATAATAATATCATCAATTAAAACTAGATTAATCCATATTATTCATCTTAATTTTGAGGATATTATTGTATTTTATCAGTTAAAAATCAACACAGGGTATTAATTTTCAGAAATTCGTAATCTCAGGTTATTATTTTGCGGAATCCAAACTTCAGGGTTTAAATTGTAGAACATCTAAACATTAGGGTATTTTTTTACAATTATCCCTTTATTTTACATATGAAATATATATTTAGAAATGAAAATGCAATTGCTAAACTGAAAAACTGATTACATTTACATTTCATTATATATATGTACGTCATAGGCAAATATATATATATATATTAATGTCATAGGCGTATATTTGTACAATAAATATATAACATATGTATTTTATACATGAGATGTATACCTAAAAGGAATAACTACAAAGAATTTCCTTAAAGTATGACCTACATTTTTAACCCTATATTTTACCTTATGCAAAATTATACCTCCATATTTCAAATCTATGAAAATTTGTACCTTTTGTGTACAAATTAAATGATTTATGCTAAATATTTTAAGTTATTTTCAATAAATCTTTTGTGCTAGTAAACAGAAATAAGAGCCCCGTTTGATTCGCCTATTTGAATGTGTGTATTTAAATGGAAATTGTGGAATGTGTTATAATTAGAATGAGAAATATTTGAATGGAAAAAATAGTGGAATGTGTTGTAATTAGAATAGGAGCATTGGAATCAACCATTTGAATAGAAAAACTAAATTGTTGAAACAAACACACATTCTAAAAGATCATTTGAATGGAAAAATTGAATTGTTGAAATAAATACACATTCAAATAGATTTTCCATTCCATTAGAATGGAATAGTTGAAACAAACGGGGCCAAGATATTTTCAATTCAGATTCCGTATTTAGTAAGAAATTTGTTGGTCAATTTATACGCAGAATATTCAAATTTATAAAAATTTAAAATATAGAAGTATAATTTTACACAAATTAAAAGACGGAGTTAAATTTGCATAAAGACTATAATTCAGGATTTTTTTTTAGCAGATAACCCTACCTAAAAACAAAAATGAAATTGTTAAATTAAAAAAATCGGATATTTGTGACATATAATGGGGAAAAAAATCATAATGAGCCTAAATTGTACCATTTCATGTGGGACTGGTTTAATGATTATAATCATCTACTCATCTAGTAACAATTTAGGAATGGCAACGGGGCTGATCGAGGACACAGTTTTTAATTACCATCCTCATCCCCCAAAGACTAATCATAATACCATATATACCCCATTAACCACTTTTGTAAATGCTGGGACGATGCATGGATTAACCAACGAATAACAGGGAAAACCATAGTTACTCATTACTTGTTGATAATGATGAAATAAGAAAAAAAATTATATGAAAATGCTAAATTTTTTCATAATTGACAAAATACTAAATACAATAATATAATAAATAAGTTGAGAACTCTAAAATAAATTCAAATATATAAGTACATATTATTCTTCGAACTCATTATGTTACCAAATATATATGAATATAAGTCAAGTAAAAATTTAAATTAAAATTAAGAGAAAAACTAAATGTTTGCCAATTTTTTAAATTAATTTTAGTAAACAATTTACTACAAATAATGATTCTCATACCCTTCTATTTTATTTCAATTCATTTTTCTTTTTATTTATTTCGATTACGATTACATCGAAGTAAAGTGCCATTAAGAGTTCCATACCCATGGGTTATCAGTACGGCATTGCCCAATTTCAAAGCTTTTTTTAAGAAAAAAATTCCAAAAATACCGACCAAACCCGCCAAAGCCAACCGCCACGGCACACACTTCAATAAGCCATGATCCATTTCCTATAAGCTTCACTGACCCATCGCCTTAGTCCCTCCTCCAATCTCCAATCTTCAGTCCCAAATCCCAATTCCAGATCAGATTCTCTTTATCGCTCTCGAAATTATAAATTTTGATCTCAATCTCAATCTCGTGGCTTTGTTTTATTAATAATAACCATAAAATTATTTTTCTCATAAGCAAATCTCAATGAAACCCTTGAGCTATAAAGCTGAGAATCCAAAGTTTCGAGGGTTAGAAAGGAATGGGAATCGTTTCCCGATCAATGGATTCATCTGGGTTTCATTCACTTCCCACGTTCCCATTCTGCTGACCCACATTGTAATTTCTTAAATTTGTTTATGGGGTTTTCTCTGTTTTGTCACCCGAGGTGTTTCTGGGGTTTTCTCTTTCACTGTTTCAAATTTTTAACATTCAAATTATTGAATCGCTAGGTCTTGTTCTTACGATTTGTTGGGGCTTGCCTCTGATTTTTTTGATGCGGGCTTTCTAGTATTGGAGTTGAAATGAAGTTAATTTGAAACCTAATGATCGACATTGTAAGTTTTTGAAGTTTTAGGGTTTTGGGTCTGAGGAGTAGCAGAAGGAGAGGGTCTGATTTCTGGGCTTCTTTAATATATTTTTTTTCCCGTTGTTGATATGATGGGATCTTCGATTTTCTCTATCATTTGTGTCCTTCATTCACTGATTTCTTTAACGTGTGGATCACTGATAATGTTTTACCTCAACGAGATTTCAGTGTTTGGCCATGGCGTCGAAACGGCTCGGAAGCTTTCGGGTTCAACGCCACATGATCAGTTGTTGATCCAAACGTCTAATTCTTTCGCAGGGCTGCTTCTTTTTGTTATTGGGTTTTTGTTGTTCATGGTGGCATTTGTCAAGGACAGGGAGTTTCAGAGCTTCTTCGCCAAAGGGTGTGTGCTTCTTCATTTTTCAATGGCGATTTGGAGGGTTTACTTCGAGAGGAGGCTCGAGGTGTTGGCTTGGGACTGGCCTAAGCAGGTTATAGGAGATTTGGCTTTAGCGCTTTCATGGATTTTCTTTCTGGTTTATTCTTGGAGAGAGAAGTATGACTAAACTAAACATAAATTGAATGTTTAGAATTGAAAATTTTGGGAAGTTTAAGGCCAATGGTTTGCTGAATGTAGTTACTTCTTTCTGGCTTTTATTCATTAGCTGCTGCTAATGAGATCATAGAGGTTGAGTTCCCCATGCTTTCCTATGAAACTTATGCTATTTAGTAATGAACGATGAAGTTCTGTTTTGTTTGTTTTTTTTTTTTTTTTTTTTTTTTCACTTCTTCTCCAGTCATTTGGTGTGATAATACCTGAACTGGAATTGTTGAAGACTTTTTCATATCCAAATTGTATTGAAAGGCTCAGTTACAATATTCAATTTTAACGTTAATGGGTGGTAGTGGAAGTACCTTATAACTGAATGTGATATCATCAGTAAGCATACAGATATGTTGTGTTCCTAATGTATATTTGCTGTTGTCTTGAAATTATTCGTTTCATGCATAACACAATATACAGATATGCATACAATATATGTAGTACTTGATATTAAGATGTATTTTAAGAAGTGAAATTGGGTCGTTTTAAATGAACTGCAGAATGCGATTTGCGGCTATCTTTCTTTTGAAGTTTGTTTTATGTTGTTTGGATTGGTTACTAGTGTGGACAAGATTATAAGTTGTTGCTGAATGAGTCCCTGATGAGCCAGCTCTTTGCCTTCTAATGTCGAGTTGAAAATTTATATATTAATCTGCCCCTTGCATTGTGCTCTACTTATCTGTTTTCCCCTGGTTTAATGCTGGCATATGCTGTTTATCTCTAGTTCAATTTTGACTAATTATTCTTTTTCTCCTCGGATTTTCTTAATTATAGCATCTTTATCCTGCAGATTTGTGGTCTTTGTTTAGATCAGCAGGTTTATTCTCATAACTCTATAGCTACTCTATTAATCACAGGGCCGTGCCTCATATAAGATATGCGCGACTTTTGAACTTGTATCACTATCACATGCCTCATATCAGAAATGTCGCAAATTGTAGAACTTTGTAGCTTAGAAATCACAAGAGAAACATGAGAACTTGACAGATTTCCATAGAAGAAAGGCACGTTTTGTTTTAATGCTTCAGTAGGAACGATGCCTGGTGTCATTATTACTAAACAAGCCTTGTTGCAAATACTGATTACCATCAGCCTGTGCATGATTTTGTTTTCCGAGCTAATGGTTTAACATAGTACTTAGAACCCTTCTTAATTCTGAGTAGTACTTAGAACCCTTCTTAATTCTGAGTCTCATAGATCGACTATTGCCAATATGTTTCCTATGATTTTTTGAACTAGGTGGACCAATGTTATTTTATTTCTCACATGAGTTGCAAGGTGTTTAAATATAGGGGCGTTCAAAAACATTGGAGGCATGCCTAGTGAATTCATTGAAGTTGACCAGCTAGAATTAGGTCCGCGAGGACCACCATCCATATTGTGAAACATTAGACCTCAGATGGGATGATCGTAGATTTACCAAATAGGTCCTAAATATACTCTCATGTAACAACATTTTAGATGTGCCTTTTATATACATTGTTTTAGAGCTCCACGAGAAGTCAATGCGGAGGGATACATTAGTGATTGAATTTGTGACTTGTAAAGTCTTCATTGTTTCAGGATGTGAGTTTTAGTCATTAAGGCTTAAACTTATTCATTTCTTGTCGCTCTCGCTTCATTTTAATTTCCTTTTGTGACGTTGATATATAGTAACTTCTACTCTTTACCTTTCTATATTCGGTTTCTTTCTTTTACCAGTTAGCATAAGAAAGAACCAGAGAAGAAAGGAAAGAAATATAAGAAAGGAAAGGAATATGTTATAGGCTCTAAAATACAAAACAAGAGAATATGCTAGTTGTAAAGTTTAGGGACCAGCCATGCCCACTGGAATCACCGAAAGTAGCAAAAGGCTAAGAAGTACACTCCTGAATTTGCCCAAACGTTACCTTTGGGTTTTCCTATTTTCCTCTCTCAAATTGCAAAGCTTAAAAAATTAGAAAAAAATAGGCCCTGAAACAAAGAAAGAAATAAACCCGAAGCTGAAAGGGGAACTCGACTGTCATTCTCGAGTCTCAACACAAAGACATGGGCTTTCGCTTAAGACATGTAAAAAGACTGTACTATGACACTCCTGAGGGTGCGTGAGTACACGCTCTAACTATTTTTCGCTTCTCGAAAGTAAGACTTAAAAAGAGTACAGAAGCAAGAGACTGAATGGAATTACTTGTCACGCCCTATGGCAGTGCGCGTGGTACTCGCATTCAATTGTCACCCCACAAGGCCCAATCTTGTAATATTATACTTTCTATCATGGTCTATTCTGAGAGACTTTTGGACACATAGACAAGAGGTATCAGAAAAGGAAACTCACCAAAGCAACCGAAAAAAAAAAAAAACCCAGAAAAGCAATTAGGCAACTACTTAGAAACATAGGAAGGGGTTTTGGTTTTTAATTTTTCTCGAGAAAATTCTAGGGGAGGAAAAAAAATTAATCCGTAGGGTGAAAAAGTCAAGCTGTTTCAGTGGCAGATAACATGGAGGAAGAGCTAGAAAGTTCATCAGCATCAACAACAGCATCATCATCATCATCATCTTCATACAAGTTATTTCTAGGAATTATGAGCAAAAGGAGGACATGGGTATGCATATTTGTGCTGGTTTATGCAATAATTTTAACTTCCTCATGGAATTTCCTCAAATCTATACTTTCTTGGTACAACACACAAGAAGCCCAGCCATCTTCTTCTGGGTGGCCAGCCCTTTATGCCTCTGTGCTTCTTGGAGCTGTATTTGGGGTCCTTTCCATGGTTGCAGCTCTGGCAGTGATGGTGCCAGCTACTCTGGTCACATGGATCGCCATTGTTGTGCTTCTGGCCTTCTTTGGGAAGCCCAGGAGGGCTTTGGTGGTGGAAGGGAGGAAGATCACAAGAGAGATTGCTGGGTTTGTGATCAAGATTTTGTTGAAGGAAGGCAACCTTGTGGCTGCTGTTTGTGCTGTTTTGGGCTACTTTGCCCTTGTTAGGAGGAATACTGAGGCTGATTAACTGGTGAAATTTTGGTAAAGTTCCCAAATTTCTTTCTCCTCTTAGGCATCTCTTTTTGGTCTTTCCAGTTTCATATTGAGTAAGGATTTAGATTATTTAGTAAAGCTCATTCTTTTGGGGCTTTCTAACATTAATGGCTACCTTTTATTGGGTAAATTCTGCTTTATCTGCTACAGGAAGTGCTCTATTTTTTCCCCCCTTAACACAACAAGTTACTACTGTATAGGTGTGTATTTACATACCCTTTTGAGTTTACAGTTCAAAAAGTTACAGAAAACTATGCTTTGTTTATGGTTTATTTGTGATGGGGCACAAAGCTGGAGTTTGCAGAATATAAATGGTGATATATTTTCTGTGGAAGTCTTTGTTCTGATGATATGTTATGTTAGTGGCAACATTATTTATCCATGATGTCCTTAGGTAAGCACAATTAGAGGACATGAATCACTTGAATTCCTAAATTGCTTAAATCTTTTTTGTGAGGATGTCATATGTTTGACCTTGATCTCACATGCATTAGTGGAGACTGGAGGGAATGTCTTTTTATTTTCACAATATTGGCAACAAACAACATGGTGATTTGTTGGTTAAACATTTCAGGATTTGAACTCTGTTTGGTATAACAATTCATTAGAGAGTCGGGAGAAATTGGATTGAACCCATTGAAGCTCAGAAGTGTATTATTCTGGAGAAAGGATGTTCAAGTTCTAGCATTGTCTTGATTGAAAGTCACAGTATACCTGGATTCAGGGGACCCTAGTTAATTTTTTAAGCAATATAACATTCAAAAAAACCAAGTTTATTCATAGTCAGTTGTCTCGAGTAACACTAGTTTTTATTTGATTAAGTTTGGTCATACAGTAGATTTTAATGACACTTGCATATTACCACACAAAAATGTTTGATTGGGCCAAAAAAAACTGTCATGCTTAACACTTTTAGAGATGATGATGTTTTTCAGGTTTTTCTCTATCCTTAAGTGTCTTTCTTATAAAACTTGGATGGTTCTTTTGTTTCTCCCATGTTGGGATGGTAAAAGGGGATTTGTGGTTGACATGGTATTATAAATTGCTGATGATTAAGAGTTCATAACAAAGAATTTTTCTTTTCTTTTTTTTTTCTTTTTTCCAGTAGTACACAAGGAAGATTATTAAATAGCAGAACTACAAAAAGAAGGAATTAACCTGAGAGTTCCATGCAACTTCCTTTTGGATTTTAAGTTGACTATTTTCATTTCAAGAAGTTGGACAGTTTTTTCAGGAAGGGAACAAAAAGGGTTTAACAGTTTTACATTAAATTATTCATCCTCTAAACAAAACAATACTGAAAATGGAAGGTCGGAGTGTGCTAACTTCATATCTTATCTCAACTTTGTCTTGTTTCGTTTATAAGGTTCTTTTAATTGAGTTTGGTACTTTGGCTCTATATTTGGACCCAGTGACAAATTTTGAATTATTATTGGCCATGTTTTAATCCTACTTAATTTTAATATTGTGCCACATCATAGTTGATTGCATTCACCTCTTCATCTATTAAGCACTGTCGGTGAACACTTCACACTTAATTTAAAACACTATCATATTATAATATCCATGTTAAGGAAATACCTGGTGGAATGTGTTTTGTCAAAGGTTCATCTAACAAATTTTTAATGCATTTTCGGCCTTCTCTCAAATATGCTTTTGCCAAGGAGCCAGTGTCTCTTATTTTATTTTTTGCTACAAGGCTAATGATCCCTCTTTAAAATACGTATAGAATATTCAGTGCAATTAATATTCTGGGATTCAAGTTTACTCGATTTAATGTGCTAGCAAAAACAGAAGAAGAGGTGGTTACCTAGTGTTAATAAAAGGTACGAGTGAATAAACATGCAAAATAAAAGGCAAGTAACGTTATTCAATTCACTGCAAATGCAAAAAGATTGTAAATTAAAGATGCATTTGACAACTCATGACAAATTTCTTGTCTTCTTATTTGCTGACATTGGGTCGCTCTAATTTACCATCTAGGGTATCCAACATTTTGAGATCTAGGCTTTTTCTTGAAAACAATTTTGTTTTGAAAAGTTAAAAAGATGGTGATTTAGTATATCTCGTACAACATCTTGAGTTTCAATTTTTAAACAAAAATAGAATTTTTTTTAAGGGGAAAAATAGAAATTTGTTAATAAGCAAGAGTTAAAAAAAAAGGGTAAAAATTAGGCATTGTACGGCATTTTTAGAAAAAAATAAAAATAAAAATAAAAAATACGGTGGGATGCGTCTTTTTAGATTTGGTACGATTTTGATTAGAAAAATACTAATTTTAAAAAATATTTAAAAAAATATCATTGTTAAAATAATAACTAGTAATCGATAATCAGTTTTCAGAAATTGATAACTAATAACTAAATGCATTTATAACTGATATATAACTGGTAACTGGTAATCGGTAACTAGTAACTACTTTAAAAATGATATTTTTCTAAAAAAAAATTTTAAAGTAATATTTTTCTAATAAAAAATGTACAGAAATTGAAAAAAAAAACCCGATCTCTGTATTTTTGTAATTATTTTTTGTTTTTATAAGTAAAAGTGTTAGAAACCAAAAAAAGAAATGTAATATTGAGATTTTAGTTGTTGGAAAGTGTGTGTAACCCTGAATAAAACCCTGAAATAAAATGAGAGATTAGTGGCACTAATTGTCCTTGAACTATCTAATTGGGGAAATTAGAAAATATACAGTATTTCTGAAAAAAATTAGAAAAATACGGTGCTTTTGTATTTTTCACGGTGCGGTACAGTTTTTATTAGAAAAATATCATTTTTCAAAAAATATTTATAAAAATACCATTTTTTAAAATAGTAACTAGTTTCTAGTAACCAGTTTTCAAAAACTGGTAACTAGTAATCGAATATATTTATAATTGGCTTATAACTGGTAACCAGTTTCCAGAAACTGGTAAATAGTAACTATTTTAAAAATGGTACTTTTCTAAATATTTTTTAAAAAGTGATATTTTCCTAATTAAAACCGTACAAAAATTGGAAAAAACCCTAACTTCCGTATTTTTGTAATTCTTTTCGGTTTTTGTAGGTATAAGTGTTAGAAACCCCTATCTAATTTGTGACACTTTGATCCTTAAAGTTCTAATTTGGCAATTAAGTTGCTGAATTTTTTGATTTGAAGCAATTTAATTCATGAATTGTCTAAATTACAATATTTTGTTGAATTTTTGATGAAAAATACATGTGAGGAGCACGTGATGACATCTAAAAATGTATTTGAAAGGTAATTTAGGAATTTTAAGCATAAAAATGAATAATCAAGTAAAAATTTTCTATAAATATGCAACTCTAAGAACCCTAAAAAATGTGAAAAATTTATCTTTTTTTCTTTCCATGTCTTTTTATTCAATTTATTTTCCTTTAAATACACTTTCAGATGCTACAACATGCTCTTCACCTGTGTTTTTTGTCAGAAATATAACAATAGCTTGCAGTATAAACGGGTTAGTTACCAAATTGCTACAAATCAGAAAGGTCATGAGCTTAATTGCCACAGTTGAAACTCTGTGGACAAATCAGAAAGGTCATGAGCTTAATTGCCACAGTTGAAACTCTGTGGACAAAATTGCCACAAGTGTGACAGATAGGGACCGTTCGTTCCATAAACCTTTTTTTTTGGGGGGGCATCCTATTAGTGAAACGACGTCACAAGAAGTGCTGACGTTCAACTTGTAATGAAACGACAGCTTTCTTCAATTATAAACATAGTCGTTTGCAATTTTCTCTTTGACTCAGTTCATGACGTGATCGGCCGCTGGATGAGAGTTGGGTTCAGTGATCTTAGGGCTGTTGGACAACCAATGTCACACTCATACATACTCATACTGGTGGCCTAACACTAACAATACTCGAAGAATAAGTCATGTGACAAATGGCGATCATGTTTGAATTTTCTAGCAACAAGTCCTTACTAAGTACACTCTCTAACGCATTGAATAATGCATTCAATCAAAACTTTTCTTTTTTCTTTTTTTCCTTTTTCCTTTTTTTTTTTTTTCAAAAGATGCATCAAACTCCTTATTTTAGTATTTTGAGGACTAATACGAAAAACACTACCTCTAATTCATTATTATGGGCTTATGGCTAAATACACGTCTAACTGACTGATCCATTGTTATCTACCAAAAAGTTTCCTACCTATTTTTCAGAATTGAAAAAAATAAATATATATCCCTTCCGACAAAAGTGGCATGAAATGTCTTAAATACTCGTTATCAGTTTTCCTTTTCTTTTATACAAATTTGAGCTTCTCTGAGTTCTTTTAATGTTCTTCTCTCGTATGATTTCAAAAATGACTTTGATTGGAAATTTGAAATTTTTTTTTTCTATTTTTGTTTAGGGTGTTTGGTAATAAGGATATTGTTTAAGTATAAGAATAAAAGGATATTGTTGATAATTTTTCGGTGCATTATTAATTTTGACCATATTTTAAAACCTATATTGAAAAAAATGACATCGTATAAATCAGTTACAAAATTAGACATTTTGTTTAATGAAAATTTCAAATTTCTAAACTTGTCCCTGCCTCCTAAAACCCAACCCAATTGAAAATTTTCAACCATGATCACGTAAAAAAAAAAAAAAAAAAGGCATATATTCAATCACGATGAGCACACTTTATATATGTGACATAGTTTTGCGGGTTAATTGTAATAATATTTATGAATGAGTCTTTTTTATTATCACGAGGGAATTAGTAGATTCTTAAGTGTAAAAATCCGTATTTTTTTAATAAAAATTAACCTCAAATTTGACCGAAAAATGCATAAGCATACATTTTCCCACTTTTTTTTAATGAACATAGGGAACTTTTTTAGGTTTTTATAACAAATGTTCAAACAAAGTATCTATATATATATATTAAGCTTGAAGCTAAAAACTCTGATAGTTTCTTTGATTATCATTCTATTTTTAAAATTTTTAGAAAATTCCTAATTTATTCATAATATGATTGGTCCTATTATTATTTTTCTTTGCTATGATTGGTCGTAATATA
>JXTC01000161.1:13744-80660 GCA_002914845.1 Trema orientale
TTTGTGCAAGAATTTTTCTAACAACAATATTTATTTTTTCCAAATAGAATCAATAACATTAAGACTAAAAAATGTTTCAGTAATTAATATATAAATTCATATTATATCAACCCGCGCAGCGCGCAGAATTACGACTAGTTTAGTAATAATTGAAGGTATGTTTTTATTTTTATTTTCTTATTTTAATTTATTTTTTTTTAAAGGGTAATTCACTTTCGAACTGAACGCTAGAAAAGAGCCATTATCACTATGTGGGAAAATATTTATAACTTTTATTGTGATACAGACTTTATAAAAATCATCACTGTATAATGAGTAATGATACATAAATGTGAAAAATAAAAATATTAGAAAGTCTCAGAAAATTATCATTACGGTGTAGATACATTGTTCATTGTTTCTAACTTTATCCTGATCGAAACATTCTTAGCAATAAGCTTAGCAAGTATTCAAGATTGATAATTATGAACTTTTGGTCTTTAAGTACTAATTAGAAAGAAAAGGCGTTCGAGATACTCTCGAGTTTGATTGGTTCTTGCTACATTATTGCACTTGTAAACGATATGTATCAGAAAGTGTTATAATTAGATGATGAGGATGATAAGATTAATCACTCAAATCAAAATAATTAACTCTTAAAATTGTATAATACACTACTTAGGAAGAGGGTGCACTGTCACATTCAAAATCCTATAAGAAGCACCCACCTTGTAAGCCCAAAAGAAAGAAGAATATCACAATTGTTAGTAAGCAACTATAAAATAATACATAATATGTATAAATTATATACACACTCGTTCATATTATATACACACTGGTCCATACTAATTATGAAAGCTACGCATCATTCCGAATCCGGGGTAAAAATATAAAGAAAAGCTAAGCATCATTGTCATGTGATATGGAAATGGAATGGAAGAGAAGGAAAAGAATCCTTGCTCACTTGATCTTCAATTTTAGTTTGGCAAAAGAGTAAACGAAAAAAAAAGTGCTTTGGATATTTTCAATTTCCTTGAACCTCAATATTTTCTTATTTTTTCGTTTTTTCCAAGTGGAACTGTATTACTTTACTTAAGTTAGATAGTGACTTCTTGGGTGAGCAACAGAGCATCTATTGTCCTATTTTTGCCTTGAAAAAGACTCCAACTACTACATCTAATATTGTGATTTTCTCAATATGCTAATTCTCCACCGTACTCTCCCGCCTTGCAAATAAATTCATTCCTTCTTTCTTTTTCTTTTTTTTTCAATTTTTTTTACTTTACTGCCAATAGCTTTTCTAAATAGAGAAGGAAGCCAAATTTGATCTAATGATTTGGGAAGGGGTTTCATGATCAGCATTGTATTCATTCTACTTGACTCATAATGTTTGAATTTGCATAGGAAATTATAGAATACACTTTTAAGCCCGAATCAAAAATTTCATAGACCTTTACAAACCTGGGATCATGTTTTCACTTTTCTGACCCAAACATATAATTTCCCCTAATTCATTACTCCTAGACTTCATAATTCTAGCTGTAACTATTTAATGAACAAGATGATGACTTGGTAACTCTTGGTCTTCATGGTTGGTGACCCTCCTCCCTCCACACAATAATTTCTTTTTGGCAAGATGGTGACCCTTTTTTTTTTGGGCGGGGGTCTCTCATTATAGGTGACCCCTAACCCCTGTGCATTATTGGGAACAGTCTGTTTTCTTCTACTGGTTCTGCCTATCTTTTGTCATCCATTCTGTTTGTTGTAAGGTGGGGAGAAATTATTTTGTCAATAATATTTCAGATTTTATTTAATGATTATTACTAATAGATATTGTTGTGATAGTATTTGTTAGTTTTTGATTGTAAAACCAAACTGGGTTTAATGACTGATAAATGCATGCATCTTGGCCTTTTTTTTTTTTTTTTGGTTGAGCTAATAATGCATTATAACCAATATACTATTTCATAATGTCTTTAAGGAAATTGCATGTCTTTGCCTAAAATCAGAGAACAAAAATATTGGCCAGCTAAAAAGTTTTGTATTTTGTTCCCCCTTCCAATGGCTAAATATGCTTTGATTACCTGAGTACGAAAATAAAAATCGAAAGTTTTGCTAGTTGAGAGAAGGGTTTATTTATAAAGAATTCCTCAATATGCTCCTAAACTATTAAAAATTTCAACTTCTGATTACCAACTATTAAAATCTGACATTCTTGTATACACAAATAAATGAAAAATGACAATTGTCATAATTTCAACGTAAAGATTGAAACTCCACTACCCAAAAAAAATAAATAAATAAACATTGAAACTCGTATTAATTTATAAGCATATTGAAACACTCTACATAACTTTGGGGTAAAATTAAAAATAAACCAGAAAAAAAGGGGAGAACTTTTATTTCCATATACTACATAGCTAGTGAGACTATATATTTAAAAAAAAAAAAAAAAAGAATTGTCAAAAGACAATAGCTAGACTAGTGCAGTGACTACTGAGAGAGCCACATCTCAGCAAGACATTACAGAAAGTCTTAAAAAGAAGGAAAAGAGAGAAAAACAATTAATAAAGGTAAGGGAGTGTCGGCCTCCTCACATGGGGTAGTTTTAAGATCTAGTAGCACTGCTGAATATCTTTGTCTGTGACTCACCGTCTCTGCATAAACCAAATTAAAATTTGATACAGTTGAACATTGTTACATGACCTAGATGAAAACTCTCAGTAATCTAGAAATTTTAATTTAGATTTTTTTTTTTCCACACTTAGTTTAGTTCTTCATTTTTATTTATTTTTTTCTGAAAAAGATTTTATTTGGTGGAAAGAATATAGGAGGATATAACAAATGGGCCATGGGGGTGGTAAACAGACTTGTTCATTACCTTATTATTATTATTCCTGTGAAAAAAGCTTAGTATTATGTTAAGTGGGAAAAGCCTCTTCTTCTGTTCTGTTGTATCACGTACTCAGATCTGATTAACCAACAGGCTAGCTGATGATACCAACATTCCACCACACACCCACCACCATCACTTAACACCCTCTTTGCTTTTACTGCTGTTCATCTCTTCTCTCCTCAAGTTTTTTGACTGTTTTTCAAAGAGAAAGACAAGTTAGGTGTGCTTTCTCTGCTTTGCTTTCTCTTTCATATTGACTGAGAAAACTTCTCATTTCTTCCATAGACTTCCCCTTCTGTTCATTTTGTTTTATTTTTTTTTTCAGTTATAAAAGCTCTCAATATTCACAAACAGCACTAAGAGAAAATCCCACCTTCCAAACCCCCCATCCCAACAAAATAAAGGGAAAAAAAATATTATCTCTCTCTCAATGATATATTTTTGGATGCACTTTGAGATGTGTATGTTAAAGTATTGAGCTTCATTCACATCAATAACCTCCCTGGAAAAAAACGCACTTTCCAAAAACCCCTAAAAAAGACCTGAAGAAACCCTCCTCCTCCACTCTTTCTCTCTCAAAGATAACATTTTTGGATGCATTCTGAGATGGGTTTGTGGAACTATTGAGCTTCATTGTGGTTTTTTGGTGTTTGGTTTCGTTCAAGCTATATTGATGCGCTATCCCAAAAAAAGGGATCTGGTTGTTACAGAAGCTTTTGTTCATATCTGCATTTTTTATTTTTTTTATTTTTACCTGTGGTTCCAAAATCTCATCCGGGTATTGCTGATTTCAAGAGCCCTTTAATATATAGCCAAAAGGGTTTCTGGGACTGTGTCCAATTTGGGCGAGGTTCACATTTTAATACTACTATTACTAGTACTTCTAGTTTGATGTCTAGAAAGAAAATGGCAGCGGGACATGGTCTGTTTTACCCGGTTCTTGGGTTTGCATCATGTATGGTTTTCATATACATGTCTTTTGGTGGTGACGTGAAGGTGAAGCTCAATTTCAATAAAGCACCCAAATTGGATTTTGTGGAGAGGAATGGGACTCAATTTGTGGTGAATGGGAAACCCTTTTACATTAATGGGTGGAATTCTTACTGGTTAATGGACCACGCTGTGGATGAATACACTAGGTATCGGGTCGGGTCAATGCTGCAAGCCGGATCTAAAATGGGTCTCACTGTGTGTCGTACTTGGGCCTTTAATGATGGTACCTACAATGCCCTGCAGATTTCCCCTGGTGTCTTCAACGAGCGAGTTTTCCAGGTATCCATGGATGTGAATGACCCTTTTCTGGGTTTTGTTTTATGCACAAAGTGAAGGTCTTGGTTTTAATTAACTTATTGTATTGGAGCTCTTAAAGGCCCCAAAAGGAAAGAAAATGTCAATTTTCTTTGTTCTCTCTGTTACTTGTGTTGTTGAGTCATTTTCTTTTGCTTTCTTCTACTTTGCTTGGAAGTGATCCTCAGTTGAGAAACCTCCAGGGATCGAATCAGAGGTAATCATGTTTCACTTTATATGAAATGTTTTATCAGTTAAGCTCAGTTACTAATTTGAGTTATTACGCCTTGCGATAGCTGTCTATGAAGGCAAACTTGCCACTTGTGGTACCACTAAATTATATTATGTCTTTATCAATCTTAATGAGTATCATTTGTGAGCATTATATTTCTACTGGCTATTAGTTGCTTTCATTTGTACTGATTTGCCATGAAAAAGTAGCTCTAGAAAGCATGGATGGTTCCTAAAGTTTGTCATAGAATGCGTCGTAAATATATTGTCATTGCTATGCAGCTTTCGTGGTGTCAATAGAATTAACTAACAGACCAAAAATCTTGGTTGGCAGGCTTTAGATTATGTCATTGCAGAAGCAAGGCAGAATGGTATCAGGCTGCTGCTTAGCTTGGTTAATAACTTGCAAGCATATGGTGGAAAGACTCAGTATGTCAAATGGGCATGGGAAGAAGGCATTGGTTTAAGCGCATCTAATGATTCATTCTTTTTTGATCCATCCATCCGTGATTATTTCAAGCATTACATCAAGGTACTTATAAATCCAGCCATTTTCAACAAGACGTTTTATATGATCTTTTCTAATCATTTTGTGACATAATAGAGACAAAATATAACCTCTGTATGATGCTGCTGAATAAGTTTTAAAAATGGTCTTTAGCTTATCGATGATGCATTTGAATTCTGTTAAGGGATAATTGCAAAAAAATATCCTCATGTTTGGATGTTCTGCATTTTAAACCCTGAAGTTTGGATTCCGCAAAATAATACCCTGAGATTACGAACTTCTGAAAATTAATACCCTGTGTTGATTTTTAACTGATAAAATACAATAATATCCTCAAAATTAAGATGAATAATATGGATTAATCTAGTTTTAATTGAAGATATTATTGTTTTTTCGTTCCTAAAATTGGTCAAAAAATCTGTCCAGGGTATAAATTTTCAGAAATTCTTAATCTCAGGTATTATTTTACAGAGTTCAAACTTCAGGGTTTAAATTGCAGAACACCCAAATTTCAAGGTATTTTTTTGCAGTTATCCCTTCTGTTAAAAGGGGAAAGCATAAATCTTGCTAATGTGCTATAAGGCTGAATTTTCGGAATCTCAACAACCACATGACACCAAGAGTTTTCATTTTTGCCTGGTTTTATAAAGATTAGTTAGTGTGCTATGGAGTAAACTTCTTATGCATTCCAAGAGCAACCTAGGTACTAGAAACATGGTTGATCTTGTAGACAAGTACCAAAGATTTGTTGATAGACTATGTAATGTAAGCAAATTGATAGTGAACCTGTGTTGGAGTATAATGACACAATGCAGTGGCTTATAGTTATAGTATTTTATTAGAAAAATATTATATACTATCACATACTCAACTGAGAATAAAATTAGTTAATTTTGTATTTTTTTTCAAAAAAATTTCACCTTAATTTAACACCATTAAGCATATGATTAAAAAAACTCAACTACCGGCTAAAATATTAAGAAATTGACATACAAAGACCATGTTATGAATTACGATCGATGGAAGAAGATTTCTTTGACTCTTCCTGTGGATCTCAGAAAGAATATAGATTAAAGTGCTTAGCATAGAAATCTTCCCCTGTTCTCATAAGATGTCAAATTCAATGTGCAGTGTTAACAATTACGAATTATACAGAATTTACTAGAGTTAGTAGGGTAGTTGCAGATTCAACATTTAGAAATTAGAGACTTTAAGTTGATTTCTTGAAAGTTGATATACAATGGAGACTAATTAGGAAATTAATATTTCTATGTAGCTACTTAACAGGGCATGTAATATTGTGCTATAATTATGTTAACTTTGAAAAATTAATTGGTTTGTCCCCCTAGTGCCCCAAAACTTCAGGTTATCACTTCTTATACTAACTTTTCTTTGGTATTATAGAAGTGCATATAACGTTCTTAATCAGTTCTGATTTAGTTTCTTTTTCCCAGACTATCCTGACAAGAAAAAATACCATCAGTGGCATCAGATACAAAGATGATCCCACCATTTTCGCATGGGAGATAATAAATGAACCCCGTTGCATCACAGATGCCTCAGGCGACACTCTCCAAGTAAGTTGTGAATTCTTGGACCTTCTCTTTTGCTAGTAATAAAGAAAAATAATTTTTCTTTTGGGTTGCTTAGAAATATGACTTGTGTGCTTAATCATGTAGTGCTGTTCTGATACTTCCAGAAAGTAGTTCTAATAATTAAGGTCCCCTACTCTGATCAACGAAAACTTATGAACTCAAGGTTTAAGCCTGGATAAACTGTATTAGTTGGTTGTGTCTAATTTCAGAAATTGCTGCATTTTGTACAATGAAATCCCTTGTTTTGGTTATTCTAGTATGACTTCTCAAAGTATTCTAACTTTAGCTGAATTCAAGACACTGAAATCTAGATGGAATTTTCTCTCACTTCTGCTCACTTTTGTGTTCTTTTCTGTTGTATTTATTTCTTCTCAAAAGAATATTTAGTTTCCTGTCAGGTTCCCTTTTTTTCTTCCCCTCCTTTTTTTTCAGTAGAAATGGAATTTAGGTGAAAAAAGAAAATACCATCCACAGAGAGGGCTTACTGAAAGAGAAATGCTTCTGATTATTTATTCGTATTTGAGTATTAATTATTGAATGGCATAAAACTGGTATTAATTATTGAATGGCATAAAACTGCAGGATTGGTTAGAAGAAATGTCAGCTTTCGTGAAATCAATCGACAAGCATCACCTGGTGACTGTAGGCCTGGAAGGATTTTACGGTCCAAAAAGTCCTAAAAGGTTGACTGTGAACCCTGAAGAGTGGGCATCTCGTCTCGGAGCTGATTTTATTCGGAACTCCCAAATTCCAAACATTGACTTTGCGTCAGTTCATATATACCCCGATCAGTGGTAAGCATTGCATGGTATATGATTAACCGAAATACGATAGTTTTGTTCTTGAAACTAAAACACGAAAAGATACGGGGAAAAAAGAAGCCTTGTCTTTTAGTATTTAACCAGACTAAGATCATACATTAGTTAAGTTTGCTTTGTTCTTATTATTTTGGTAGGTTCAAGAAATTTGCATTTGAAGACAAACTGAAGTATCTCTCCAAGTGGATGTTGTCTCACATTGAAGATGGTGACAAAGAGCTGATGAAGCCAGTCATGTTCACTGAATTTGGGTTGTCAAACTTGAACAAGGACTTCGAACCATCACAGCGAGATAGATTTTACAGGACTATTTATGACATAATCTACAAATCTGCCAAGAAAGGCGGGGCTGGTGCCGGCGCATTGATCTGGCAGTATTTAGTTGAAGGAATGGAGGAGTACAACGATGATTTTGGAATGGTCCCATGGGAAAGACCTTCACTATATTCATTGGTAGTAAGACAGTCATGCCGGTTGGCTAGATTCGAGGGAGTGACTCAACAACAGGGAAGCCTGAAAGCCTTGTGTAAGCAAAGACAGTGATATTTCGACTCCATTATGAGAAGAAGAAAAGGAAGTTAATATATATATATTTTTTGGTTGTGGTATGGTCATTGATATGGCTTTTTACAGTGGTGAAAATTAGAGAAAGGGGTCCCTTGTTTTATTTCATTTTCTATTGATCTATTCAACTCGTACACAGTTTGCACTCGTATTAAAATCAATTAGACTAGTACATAGTGTTGTTTTCCTAGCGGCGAGTTAAAATTGATGCTATGAATTGTAAATGTTATGGCTTGTCATTTAAAAGAATATGGCTAACTACAGCAAAAAGCCATTTGAAGAATTCCATCCACTTGTAAAAAGAGAGAAAAGAAAGAAAGATTAAGCATTGTGGAAAAAGTGTTGGCAAAAGAATATTATCATGGTCACTCTTAACAAGGTTTTTTTATTTGTTTTTCCTTTCAATACATCAAGTTGAGGACGATTGCCATTATAAAAGGACAAAAGTGCATCACCTCCATGACTAATTAAGGCCATTAAGCTTTATTGGTTCCACTCAATGATGTGCATCTAGTGAGATTTCTCTTTGAGATGTCTCTTAGGATGTAGAAGACACGTCTCCTTACATAATGTACCAACATAAATATATTTGTCTAATATCATATTGAACATAACAATACAAATATATTTCTCTAATATCATATTGAACAAATGTGTTCGGTGTTAGTTAAATCATATAACAGAATTGGTCCCGGAAGTGGATTACATCCGAAGTATATACATACAGATATTGTTAGAATTTACGCCCTGAAAATATGGATATTTTGGATTTTTGCTGAATTAATAAAATGATATTTTTCTATTTGAATTTGTGCATAATTTATGTCTTTAAATATCAGAAAATCCCTAATTTATTTATGTGACCATAAATTTAGTATATAAGTGTTACATACATGAGGATTAAATTTACAGATAATAAACTAAATATAGTCCGTAATAATTAATTAAAGGTTGTGATCTTTAATTAAATATTATTAGTACAGTCCATTACTATTGAGAATATAATAGTCTTACCCGGACTATTGATGTATTGACATCACAATGAGGTACTTTATATAATTCGATTATATAGGATTGGATCAGACATGGTTTAAATCTCACATAAATTCCGTTAACTACTGAGAATTCAAATAATATTATTAGATGATCATATGTAGATCAACCTTAATCTTGAGTAGTTATAGAATCCTATTTATAGTGTATTGATTCAGGACTTGAACAGTTTGAGTATTCAATTTATAATAGATTTATAAATTAATTGTTCATTGGAAAATCAATGGTACACAAGGATAAAGATGTAATTAGAGAGATAAACGGAACATGACCTAGCTCTAATTATGAATTATCTATGGAGGATTGAACTACATGTAATGATTAAATCGATGGATTACTCGCTGTTTTTTGAACAAATTAATTCTGTAATTTCAAGAGTGCAATCCTAGATTTTTAGTGGAGTAATACTAGAATTAATAAATTAAACAAATTAATTAAAGAGTTTAATTAATTGTCGTAATTTATTGGAGCTTGAATTACAGGTCCCCAATTCCACCTCTTACAAACACTGTACTGTATATTACATTATTTTTGTTACTGTACACTTTGTATAGATAAATTGGTTGTCTACAATAATTAATAATTTTTATTAATTAATTAATTAATTTTGAAATAATTAATTTAAATTTATAGAGAGATAAGTTTCCTAATTTGTTTAAATTTTGAATTTAAAAATATCTAATTATCAGATAATTAGGTAAACAAAAATTGGGAAACTGACTGAAAGTAAAACACTTTTTCTTAAAAGAGTCTGCTAGCTTATATATATATATATATATATATATATATTAATTAGATTAGATATATATATATATATCTAAGTTTACGTATTTCTTAAAAAAAAAACAAAAAACTAGTCACATTTTTTTTAAAGTTATATACATATATATTAATTTAATTAATATATTATTTATTAAATAGTTTATTAAATATATATATAACGTGAAACCCTAACAGAGAAAGAGATGTATTATTTTTTATAGAGCCCGCATAAACTAGAGAAAAAAAGAAGTCTTCTTATTCTCTGTAGAACAAACTCTTGTAATTTTATATGTTGAGAATATTACGAATACCTAAAATGTGAGTTTAAAATATTGTATGCAATGTCACACGTTCATTCAGTTGTGCTCGAAACTTAGATCGTAAGATCATGATGATTTAGAAGGCAAAAGTAAAATAAAAATCAACAGATATATATACATATATAAATGTGTCGTTTGTGTACATGGATAGCTTCTTTCGTGCAACAGTACTGGTTGTACGAGCCCGTTAATTAGTCGGTACAATATCTTATCATTAGGCCAGATGCAACAAATCCAAGCAGATGGATTACATAAAATCAAAGATGTCCCCACTTAATCATTGTGAGTTAGAAGCTTTTTCAGAAAAACAAAAAATGATTCAGAAACGATATCTAATACTTGGCCTAGCTCCGTGAAAAACTGGGATGTAATTATTACACGGGTGATGTTTGGTTTGGTTTCGTTTGGATTGAATGGAGTACTTTGGTTGGTTGTTTTCAAATGCATAAAATGGCTATTCTAATAGAAATAATGATCCCTATAGGCTATAACTTACAAGTAATGAAATTGTCATTCCAAAACAAAATGAGTGAAACAGCCACTTCATTACAGTAACCAAAATCTTATAATATACAGAGATTCCAAATGAAATGCTATATATATATATATATATTTTTTTTTTTTCTTCTCCATTCTCAATCAATCCCATATAGTGATGAAACATTCGATAGGTAATTGAGCTACCAATCTGCAAAACTAATACAGGAGCTCTCATTTCATATAAAAGAAATGAAAACGACTTTATCCAAACAGAAAATTATATTCAAATTCACAACTGGATTTCGCTTCACTCCTTAATATTAACCAAGTTATGGAATTTCAATACTCTCACCAAACTATCATTTAGCTTCCATTTCATAACTAAATAAACCCAAAAAAGACAAAAAAAAAAAAAAAGACAGAATCTAAAAATGAAAAAAATATTTCACATGGCCGGTAGCTACATAAACCCCACCCAAATCGAATCCAACCGATTGTTCATTCCTTCTTAGCCAATCTAGGCAAAGTCCTGACCCGACTCGCCGGAGCGGATCCACTGCCCCCGCCCGATTTTCCCTTGTATTTTACAGACCCCTTTGACTTCTTGCCCTCGAAACTCAGCTTATTTACCTCCTCTACCACCTTCATCACAGTTTCAGTAGCAATAGCATCAGTATCCTCCAAAATCTGACGCCGAGCCCTCGACCCCACCGACCCAGACCCGCCATTGCTCAAACCCTCATCTGGGGTTTCTTTAGCTTTCTCGTTCTCGGAAGCCACTTTATCGAAATCATCCCCGAGCTTCTTCACCAGCCTCCTCCTCCGAACCCTGTGGGCCCCACTCGCCTCTTCCTTGTGGCCAATCTCATCATCATCATCCTCGTCAATCAAATCCATGAATCTCCGCCTCTTCGTCGCGATCGGAGCCGGAGGAGGCGAGTCATCGTAATCATCATCTTCGGCATCGGTATCATCGTCGTTGATGACCTTCTTTCGCTTGGATCCACTCCGATCCGACCCGGCCGAGGACGACTTAGCCGCGAGCTTCGTTCTGTTCTTCGCGATCCTCTCTCGCTGGGCGCGGAGCTTGGTGACGCTCCCTTCGATCCGGCCCTGGAGGCGCAGCCGCTTGAAGCTGAGGCCGCCCATGGACCAGTGAGCCTCGTTGGCCCACGAGAGAAGCGGGTCCATGACCGGAACGGGCGGGTCGACGCGCTCGTCGTTGAGCTTGACGTCGGTGTAGATGCGAGGGCGGGGTAGGCTGGTGCCGTAGAACTTGCCAGGGCCTAGAGGTACCACCATGGCCGCCGGTTAAAGAAGATTCAGGTAAAGATATTTAAGGGGTTTCTCTGAGGAATTTCGTCGAACAGATGAATGGCCGCTATGAACAGATCTGGTTTTGAGAGAAATGGTGGAACGAGATTATATGTATAGATGGTGGTTTTCGCGCTCTGTGAAATTGGCGGGAAGTTTTGGCGCCCTAACCATTGGAGTTTGGCGCCAGAAGTGGAAATGGTTAGGAGCGATATATGCCAAGATTCATCGTGGGCCGTAGCCCACTAAACAAAATGGCTTTCATGGCTCTAGGGGTGTTTGTAGGATCCACCAAACCCCTAAAACCAAGGTTTCTAATTATAAGAAAACACGTGAAAATTACATGTAATACTCGTTTTTTAAAACTTATTTCAAAAATATCCGTTTTTAAAACTTCTTTCAAAAATACCCATTTTTATGGTCCATATTTCATATGAAAAATATGAGTGATCTACATTTACAATGTAAATTTTATCCATCAGCTACACATTTCATTACAAAATATGAATGGTATACATTTTAAAATGTGTGCCAATTTTTAGTGTAAATTTTATTCATAAAATGTAGACCACGGTATACATTTAATGCATGAAATTACAAAATATAAATGGTACACATTTTAAAATATGTGCCAATTTTTAGTGTAAGTTTTATTCATAAAATGTAGACCACGGTATATATTTAATGCATGAAATATATACCGTGGTATACATTTCATGTGTATGTGTAAAACAGTGGTGGTCTACACTTCTCCAAAAAAAGGTATAAAAACGGGTATTTATGAAATAAAAATAAAAAATGTATATTTATGAAAATATAGTTTTTAAAACGGGTATTTATGAACTTTTTTCTAAAAACACGGCTGTTTTTAGAAAAATACCACTTTTTGAAATATTTTTATAAAAGTAATATTTTTAGTATAGTTACTAGCTACCACTGCCTGAAACTTGACTACCGGTTACTAATTATCAGTTATATACTAGTTATAAATACCCTTAGTTACTAGTTACTAATACTCCAAAACTGGTTACTGATTACTAATTACTATTCTAAAAAATATCATTTTTCTAAACTTTTTCAAAAAGTGGTCTTTTTCTTAAAAAATGAGATGTCAGATAAAAAAAAAAATGAGCTCACTGTAAATTTGCAATAGTTTTCTAAAATATCTGTAGATGGTCTAATTTTCTCTTAAACTAACTAATTCAATCTAGATTTTAAAATAAGGGTTAATTACATTTTGAGTATTTATAAAGAAATGTCCTTTTCTTTTCTAGATCAATTTAAAAAATTACTGTTCTTTGCACTTATTTAATAAATGGTCATTTTATAATTTTATTTTAATAAATAACCATTTTTAAGTTAACCTATTTTTTAAAAAATTAATCAATGTAATACAATAATACCCCCTTGTACGTTTAAAACACATTTTATAAAAAACATGACAAGAAAAACATTAACTAGAGAATACCAAAAAATGTGATTTTTCAAAAAATTTTGAAAATATTACATTTACAATATATTTAGAACATTATATATATGGGCACCAATCCAGTAGGTATTTTTTTTTTTTTTACCTATACATAGGTGTATCATTTTGGCCAATGAAAATTTTTTTTGCACATTTTTCTATATTAAAAAGTAAGTGAGAAATAACATTAATGATGCACGTCTTTTCATGCACTTTATTATAGCATTTGGATCACCATTAGATGATGATCAAATGGCTAAAAAAAATACCTACGCATAGGTTAAAAAAAAAAATACCTACTAGATTGGCAGCCTATATATATAATCCAAAATGCACCATAGTTTGAGCCATTTATAAGACTTAACTAATATATCACTTCTCAAAATATTTTCTCCGCAGGAGGTCTATATTTATTTTATACCATGACTGCCTCCCACGCCCATAGCTTGACTTTTTCTTTACCTTTGTCTACAACAAGAAAAAACTGAGTAAGCCACTAAGCTTAATAAGATAGTAAAACAAAGCTAAATAGCACGATAAAGTTTAAACCCTAGCCATAAACGAATACTAGTTCTACAATTCACACAGATATTAAACCTTCACATAGATATCACATAGAATAATTAAATAGACTCATAAATGATCTCAATATTTACATATAGAAATCTTCAACACCTATAATTTCATAATAACATATGTTATATATAAAAATTGCCAATCTGATTCTCCGAAAATTATCACGGCTCATCATAAACACTGTGGATAGCGAGTAATTTCTAACTCTAGTAGCTCATCACAAGTATCGCTGAATACTTTAAACCTAATAACTCATCACAAACATCGTCGATTAATGGGTAATTCTAACCCTAGTGCTATGAGTGTAGAATATTCAGAAATCAATAATTAGTCCAAAAAGTGTTTTTAAAATTAAAATCAAGCTCTAATGATCACACAATGGCAAAGCACTTTTTCAAGAAAAGTTACTATATAGTAAAATATTTTGGTTTCGAAGACTACCTTTCTTTTGAAGTTTTATTTCCAAATTTATGAAAGTTTTATTTCCAAATTTATAAGCTTATAAAATGACCTCTTATAGTTTTCAAAATAGTAAAAATCTGCTGAATGAGCTTGAATTTCTTGAATACAATACATATAACGAAGCAAAGAAAAATACATATAAAAATTTGAATTTTTTGAGTGTGAGATTTTAAATATATATGTACTAATAATCACAAAAGTATAATATTATATATATATATATTGATTCCTATTCAGTAGGCTTGAAATTTATAAGTATAAAATATCACCCCATTGTATTTTTGCTCGATGTGGGATTATAGGTTTTTATTTCTTCACAACACTCCTTTTGAAAGCCTATTTGCACTTTTAGGATATGTGCTAAAAACTTTACTTGGAAAAACCTAGTGATACAAAAACCAATTATTGAATTCGAGCCTCAAGGTTTTGTTCGACAACATTCGAAGTTGAAGTAATAAATCTGACGAAGTGGGTTGACTCAAATGGTAAGAGCACCCACAACTTGGGATCTCGGTTATAAATTCGAGTCGCACTGGGGGTAAGCGTGAAAACTTATTATCCCTAATGGGTTGGGGTGATGATAGGGTATTAGTAGGTATTTTTCTTTAATTTGTAATAAGTGGAGGTCATTAGTTTAGCCCCACTTTTTTTTTAAAAAAAAAAAAGTTGAAGCAATAAATCTTCTGTCTTTTGTGTAGAATGGAGGTCCTAACTACTCTAAACTTACTCTTTCTTGTCAAAAACTAACAACAAAACTTATCTTGCACATACTGGGACATACATTTTTATAGCCAGGCTAAAATATTAAAGAAATTAATAAAAAACTACACAATGAAAAATTAGCTAAATTTTACAAGAAAAAAAATTCCTAAAACAATTTTTAAACGTACTTAATATTAAGCAAAATAGAAAACTATATAATTAGAATTACCAAAATCAAATCAAATTACTACCAAATAAAGATTTTCCTAAAATAAAATGTAATATACTTAATATTAACGGAATAGATCATAAAGTTATTATTTTTTTTTAGGCTAAATTCTCAATGTGTATTCTTGTCTTTATTCCATAGATATGTAAGTCTAATCAAATTGAAAATGACTATAATAACAAGTCAATCTCATCTATTTTTTTTTCATTAATTAATTTGTGATCCAAATATTTTTGCTTTTTTGTTCCATGGATATGCAAGTTTAATCAAGTTGAAATAATAAGTCAATTTCATCTATTTTTATTCCATTGATTAATATGTGATCCAAATATTTTTGTTTCTGTTTTTTTTTTTTTTTTTCCTTTCTTTTATTGGTTTGAACTTTGAACTTTTATTTTTTTTATTACCTATAATATGGAGCTATTTAATTTTTTTTTCTTTTTTGCAATCATGTTTTCGCTACACAAAAGCTAAACGCATGTACGACATAGTACATAATAATATAAATATATAATTTGTTTATTTATTTATTTTTACATATTGGAATAAAATTGAAATAAACTAATTTCTTTTTTAAACTAGGAACAATAACTAATTTAAATTTTACAATTTTTTTTTTCAAGTAAGATCAATACTTTAATAAAAAATAATTTTTAAAATTTCTTTTTATTTAAATAGTTCAAAGTTAATGAATACAATTCTTTATAAACAACAGGTTACCACATATAAAACAATAAATACTCTCTCGTAATTACATAAACATTAAATACATAATATTTTTCTTTTTTGGCATAATTACATACCTTATTATATGGGCCTATTTGATATAGTTTCTAAAGATCTTTTAAGGTTCAAAAATTACTTATTAGATATATTTTTAGAAGTATTTTTTTATTTATAAGATATTTTTCAGGAAGTATGAACCAATAATATTTATAAGAAGGTATTCTAAAAGTCATGTTTGGAATGACTTTAATTTTGGGAAGTAAAATATTAGAAGATCTTCCTAAAAAATTAGTGGGTTAATATGCTTCATTAAAAAGGTCTTTTAAATAGAAAAAGATTTTTAAACTTTTTAGCTAAATGGCCGAATTTTTGATCATAATTTGCAAAATGATCGTTTTCCAAACACTGTTAAAAATGACCAAATTTTAAAAATTATTTAAAAATAGTTATTTTTCATATTTAGTATATCAAAATATATTGACTTATTTTTTAAAATTTGATTTATTTTTTAAAAAATCGATTTACTTTATAAAAAATAGATCTATAAAAAATAAATCAACTAAAAAATGGCCATTTATCAAAATAAAATTATAAAACGGTCATTTATTAAATATGTGTAAAAAAGCGGGCCATTTTTTACATTGATCTTTAAAAAAAGGACCATTTCTTATAAATACTCATGATCTTATGAGATTTTATCAAATTTTGGGCTCTAATTAAAAGCTCTTTAGAACCTATGCCAAACAAGTAAAAATTATCCCAAACAGACTTTTATCATTCAATCAAAATTAAATTATTTAAATTAATAAAACACTAATGGGTAAATAGTGCGATACTCAATTAAAGAAGCATTTTTTTTTTTCATTCGATGAAAACAGGTAAATTTATTGTACATATTTAATTTGATTGGTTGGTTAATTACTGGGCCATATCAAAAAATTTTGAGAGAAAATTCTAGAGTTTGTAATATCGGATTCTTATTTTAAAATCCTCACCATAAATAAATAGTTTGATAAAAAGTAAAGGAAAGCATATAACATTGGTGAACTACCAGAATATTTTCAAAGTAATTTTTTTTTTTCGACAACCTTTCAAAGTAATTCGATATAGAACTAGTAGTACGTTTCTTACGAGCGTTTGACTTGGACGAGGTTTGGGGCAGTGTAAGCTGCGGACTCGCAAGTAAAAAATAAAATAAAATAAAATAAAATAAGAATAAAAACATTCTTACAAAAATCTAATCCCATAGGATCAAAAATTAAAAAATTCCGAAGGAGCTGATTTTTTAGAAAAATCTGGAATGATTTAGAATTTTAAATTTTTTTAGAAAAATATCACTTTTAATAAGTGTTTAGAAAATACTATTTTTTTCTTTAAAATCGATATTTTTCAGTGATACTTGAGGTAATCAGTTAGGTTACTTTGGTTAACCAATCTAATTATTTGAAGTAACAAATCAATTTACCTCAGGTAATTTAACAGATTGCCTCAAATATCTCACCAATTAATAAAAAGTGATATTTTCTAAATACTTTTAAAAATAATATTTTTCTAATTAAATCTGAGATTTTTTATACAATTTAAAAAATATGGAATTTTTCAATTTTTTTTTAAACTTCTACCATAAAAAATCAAATTTCCTAAAAAAAATTCAATATTTCGTTTACAGTCAAATAGTCAAACTAAATCGAAAGCCAATCAGACTCAATGCATCATAATTGGTCATCCTAGTGGGGTGCATCACCAAGATAATCAATACGACCAGGTTTCATGTGAATCTAAACATTTACCTCATGATTTTTGTGATTTCCTTGCCGCTAACGATAGTCGATGTAAAATTCCCGAATAAGGCGCGAACATTACGTGTGTATAGATAATATGTAGTTTTTTTTTTCCACTATAATTTTGTTAATTTATATATATATGGTTTTATTATACTAAAACCCTTTTCTTTTCTTTCCTTTCCTTTTCTTTTCTTTGCCTCTAATTAAGAGTTGCTGAAACTTGTAAGGTTTTACCTTAAAGTAGACTAGTTTATTATTATTTTTCTTTCATTGGTTTGTTTGTATATATTATATACTAGTATTAATAGTACGTGCCTAAGCCACGTACTTGTGGGTGAATTTTTATTGTAATTTTGATTAACATTTTGGAAAAAAAAAAGTTAAAATTCTTAATAGAGAAACATAATGGTATTAAGTAAATAAATATCAGCATTGGTACACTTTTTGGGCTAGACCCATAAAAGTCCAAAAATATTCATATGTACTAATCTATAGTTTTTGGGCTAGACCCATAAAAGCCCAAAAATATTCATATGATTTTTACCGTGCACCATGACCAAAGGCAATTTAATTGCAAATTGATACAAAATTGAGATAAGCAGCTGGAAATTTGTTAAGCAGCTGGAATTTTGCACGTTTTCGCACATACGTTTTTCTATAATTGTAATAGATATAGGGCACCAATACTGTAGTGTTTTTTTTTTATTTATTAAATTACCTTATTGTTTTTGTAAAAACCTAATTTTTAAAAGGGTAATAAAGTAATTTAAACATGAGGGTATTTTGGTAATTTGGAATTTTTTAAAAAAAATTCTAAAATAAATAGGGACTTAATTAAGTCTAGGTGCATTTGGACTTTTAAGTAAAATCGGTGACTAAAGTATAAATAGCTGGGGGTGCAAGTGAAAGAAGATTTTAAAAATCTGGGCCAAAGTATAATGTTTGAAACAGTACCTCAATCAGTCAGCCGGTGCCACGTGGCCACTAACTTTCCCTCTTGCTATTAAATCCCTTTACTCTCCCCCTCTTCTCACCCAAAGCCCCCGACATCACCAAAACTTCCCAAGAAACTGAGCTCCTCTGCCGACAGCTACCGCGGGGACACCGGGCTCCCTCCGACCAGACGCGCCAGCCAGGCCTCCTCGGTGAGCCATGTAGGTGCTTGCGCCGCCAAACGACGGAAAATGCGGCTCAAAATCGCGTTGAAAAGACGTCCTCAGCGGCGTTCACCAGCAATTTCAGCCACCTCTTCCCGTTTCAGCTTCTTTTTGGCGGTGTGTACACCCTTCCTCGACCGGTGCCGACCTTCCACAACCATTAAATTCCGGTGATGGGTCTCCGGTGAGCATATTATGCTTTTGGCAATATTTAAAAATTTAAATATTTGTGTTAGTATAATTATTTTTAATAATTATTGATTTGTTAGTAATAATTAAAGAAATTGTTGGAGGACATAATTCACAAAAAAAAAAGGTGATTGAATTCTGTGGAGTTAAATTTCCGATTGTTAGAAATTTTGAATAGAAAATCGGTAATATTGCAATTATTTCCATAAAAGTGATATTTTAGTAATTATTTTTGTGAACAATTTAATTTGGTCATGAAACTTTTATGGAGTAAAAAAAGAGGTTAAAACACAAGAATCAATACGATATTTTTGTGTTGAAACGAAATCTGAAAATGTGAGAAATTTTGAATATAAATGTGGTATTTTTCTAAATATTTTTAAAAATGATATTTTTATAAATATTTTTGCAAAGTAATTATTAAAGCCGTAAAAATTACATGACGTAAAGGAAGTCTGAAACAAGAACAAATACGACAATTTGGTATTAAATTGATTTCCGGAAGCACGTTAAATTCCGAATTGAAAAAAATGGATGTTTTTCCAATTATTTTGAAAAGTGATATTTTTGTAATTTTCGGATTTTTAAGCCCATTTAAGTCTCGGGACCTCGAAACTAAATTCCGATTTCAAATTTGGACTCAGTGAGGTCGAGAGACGAATTTTAATATAAAATATGACTATGTTTTGAGGTGGCTCGAAAGTCGAGGCACGTGGCTCGTGAATAGTGCCGTTTTGCGTGCCACGGTCGAGTCTTGACCCGGGACCCACTTTTGACAAATTTTTATATCTAACCTAGCATTCTTGGGTGCTCTAAATTCAGTGATGACCTCCGTTTCTCAATCTAAGGTTCCGGTGGAAAAGTCACTTTTTAAACTGAACATACCGAGATCGCGAAACGGCCATTCGAACACCCAAATGACCGACGGGAGATTCTTCGAGCGTCATTAGCTTGGTATTGCTACGATATCGAGGTAGGAGTTCAATTACCTGTTTTGAACTTATTTTGATTTATAATTGGTTTATAAAAAATCGTGGTTTATGTGATGGTTTAATAAGTTATAGAAACACTTTAGATTATACTGGGATTGGACTATGTGGACTTTTATACATATTTTTATATTGTGATTATGGGGTAATACAGCGGTGTGCTGCCTATGTTACAGTAAATCCCAGAACAATACCAAGTGGGATTTTAAAGGATTATTTAATTATTACTTGATATATGGTTATTGTGAACTGTTAAATATTGTACATACCATAGGATCACACATAAGATACATCTTAGGCACCGTGGTGTTTAGTGGGCGGCCAGTATCCACGCCCTCGATGAGAGCCCGTAAACCCACGCGGGACTTTTCTGATTATTTCCATTCAGTAGGCATAGGCATTCAGTTGCTCCTCCAGTTCGGTAGGCATAGACACATGGGTGTTCCTCCGTTTTTTTGGGACAGGCATCAGGCAGAGAGTACTTAGTACATATAGTACGAGTTACTCTAGTTCGTGATGAGAGGATGTGAGCTTATAGGATGAGATGATTTATAATATGTACAATGATATGATTTTAGTTTTGATTTTGAATATATGAATATTCTGGATATTAACTATTTTGTAAACTTGGTTTATAAATGGATTTTGGAAGAGATGCTAATCATGCAGGTTTGATAAAAATTGTATGCATTCAAAAAGATAATTAATCGAGTTTCTACTGAGTATGTGAATACTCACCCCCTACTTCCTCCCAGTTTCAGGTGTTGATTTATTTTTGGGATAATTATCGTGGTGGCTTAACAAGCTTTTCTAGCATGTGTTTGTTCCTCTTCATTGGTTAGTTTCTATTCTATAACATCTTTTCCTTTCTATGTCAAATTTATTTAGCCAATAGTAGTGTATTTACTAAGAGGATGTATGAGGATAAGTTTGCTATTAAATTGAGTACTTAGAAATACAAATGATTTTATATAAATTATTTGGACATTGGGCCTAAGATTTAAAATTGAACCCTCTTTATCGAACTTTATGATTTATCAAAAAGTTTCTAAATAAATTAATTGAAATTCCTCTAAACTTTAGGTGAAGTATTTTTTTGAAAAATCTATATTAATGAGGGATTTCCTTAATTTGAATTATACTTACTTTTAAGGATAAAAATTTAAAATTTCAAGTACTCGATTTTCTGGAATTTTGGAAAAATCACTGTTTACCATTGTTTCAACTTAAAATTACTAGAAGTCACGGCTTTAGAATTCTGGTCTTGAGAGTTTTACTCAATTAAAATTCATTTTACACATTTTTCTTTTCATGGTAAAAAAGTAGAAAGAGAAAGAGTATTAAATAATGTGTTTCTTTATTTATTTATTTTTTCAACTATGCGGATTCAGAATCGAACGTGAAGGTGAAAATTTTCTACTTAGGCTGTAATTCATGTCTCTCATTTCTAGCAGATTTATGCTCATGACATGTGCCTGTGTGTATGTTCTTCTTTTGGGTGAAAATGTATCTATGCATTTGCACGTCTTGGCCTAGGATACAACATTTTAACAATCATGTAGACAATATAAACGCATGACAAACTTAATATCCCCTTTATCAATGATCGATGGTCCTTCCTCATAGTTAGGAGCAAAAGTTGGTTTATTATATATGTTTGTATGTGTTTGGATATATATCATTGCTGTTTGTTCTGAGTTTAGCTTTGTTGTTTTGATTAATCACCAATGAACTGGGCAAAAGAGAATTCAGGACGAGTGGAAAAGCCTGTAAACTGACTTACCAGGTGAGTTCTTGTACCTTGTGATAGTGCACTGTTTTGTTCCTTTTTTGATATTTTACTGGATTTAGAATCAATATGTTCTCTGTTGTAGTTGCTTTCATGGACATGTCGTACATTGGCGTGGGGATTAAACTGAATTATATAAGCATGCTTGTTGATGTCTAGGATTTCGTATTAAATTGAGCCTTTTACACCAACATATGAATCATTTTTTGTAATTGATCCTTGGTTGTGTGATACCTTTGTTCCCTTGTTTAGTATATCACCTCATCTTATTAGCCGAAAATTTTCATTCTTTTGCTCACCTAAGGGCATTATCTTGTTAGCTCTATCTCTCCCTCCCTCTCTCAGATCGATAATTTTCTTTCTACAGGAGCAATATTTGTCGGAGTTTCTGAAGCAAGGATGGAACTTTTGAGGTCAGTCATTGTAGGAACTGCAGGCACTCTCTACCATGATGGTCTTTTTACTTTTGATTGTCTGTTTCCATCAGACTATCCCAACTCACCTCCGGTAAGTGTTTGGTATTAATTATTAGACATGTTTTTACCTTCACCAATAAGTTTCTATGTAATTGAAGCTTGAGTTTCTTCTATCAGTTGGTCTACTACTATTCAGGTGGTCTTTGAATAAATCCGAATCTGTATAACTGCGGCAAAGTATGTCTTAGTCTTCTTGGGACATGGTCAGGTAAAAATAATGAAAATTGGGTCCCTAGGAAGTCAACCATGCTACAAGTTTTGGTCTCCATACAAGCTCTTATTCTAAATTCAAAACCCTGGTTCAATGAGCCGGGGCATGAACAAGGCCCTAATACTCCACAGGGGGAGCGTCATTCTAAACAGCACAATGAGGAAGTCTTTGTTCTATCTTTGAAGACAATGGTTTATACTGTAAGGGGTCCTCCAAAGGTATTGAAAATTTTCTTTTTTCTATTTAGATTATAGTAAGGAAGTCTTGTCTGGCAACATTCTTGTGTGTTTCTTGTGTTAGTTGTTGCTGTATTGGTCAACATAGCATACTGTTTCTGTTACGACCCGACTAAATTAAGATCCATATTATTGTACACGAGATCAGAGCTAGCTAGGATCGATCCTCGTAGAATCCGAATCTAATTAGGTACTATGATATCCTGGTGCGGACCATCTATCCACACATGCATGAACTCTCATGTGCACATACGTGAAAACTGTGTGACATATATCTTATTGGCTAACTTGATTTGAAAATTTTCAATTTCGTGTTTCTTTCTTTATTTTTAATTTTAGATTTTGAGTTTGATTGGTTCACTTGATGCATGATTTATTAACTCATAATTCACGCTCTGTTCCTTGCTACGGTTCTTTTAATAGCCGTAGGCCCTGTTTACAAGCAGGCCCCTTAGATACTCAAAAACTTGAAAGCTATTACTATATATATATTTACTCATTTTTGTCTATCTTGAAAAGGTAGTACTCATTTTGATAGTCATTTAGAACCACATCAACCTTCATGGTTGATGCCTCAACATTTTTGGTGTCTGTTACAAGAGTTTCACTACGTCAAGGATTATCTCTCTTGAAGTGTTGGTTTGTTTCTTTTTTTTTTTTTTGCACCCTTAAAAACTCATTGTTTTGATTTGGCACTAGCTACTATCAACAAGATATTTCATTGTTCTGAAATGTATTTAAAGCTAGCTATGACCAAAATTTTGTTGATTTTGCTTTGCTTGCAGCATTTTGAGGACTTTGTTGTTCATCATTTTCGCCGTCGAGCACCTGATATTCTTGTGGCATGTAACGCCTATTTGGAGGGTGCTTTGGTTGGCTCCGAGATCAACAAAGATGGTGGAGTGGTTAATCAAGCTGAAAGTAAATGTTCCAGCTCAAAATCAAAATTCAAGTCCGATGTAGCTGGATTGATGAAAGTGCTCGTTAGAAATTTCGTGGAAAATGGATCACCAGAAACCGAATTGGAGAGTTTTCGGATTGCAGCCCAAAAATATATTTACAAATGACACCAGCACCATAAAGGCAGTACTAGGGTTTGGAAGAACCAACACTTTGGTTGTCATCTGGGAGTTTTGTTCTGAATCAGTTCTAGACTAAAAGGTAGACATTTTTAGGATGTCTATATGGATTTCCAATTAGTCCAAAATGATGCTTTTTTCTTTCTATACTCTCTTCTCTAGCAACATTTAGAACTTATGCAAAATGACATGACTGTTGTGCATCTCATAAATTGAACGGTTCTTTTTTTTTCATATAGCAAAATTTGCAAAACACTAAAAGACTTAAAAGTTGAGATATATGATCCATTCCTTAAAGAGACCTTTTTCTTGTTTTTCTTTTGATAATCATTTCTTAATTAAATAGACCTTTATAGATTATATGCTTTTGTTGATGGTCTAATTAAAAGGATTTCATTTGTATGGCTCTAGAAAATATCTATAGTGCTCTTTGATTTCTGAATCTCAACCATCTTCTAATTATTTAATGACTTAATATCCACGTTTTTTCTTTTGAATTGGGAGTATGAGATTTGAACTCGATTCGAATTCAAGACCCTTTGGTCTTTACATTAAGTGGAGGCGTTGTCTAGATGCTCTAGGCTTGCACGAGATAGTGTATGCGTTGCTTTTTTATTTTTTTGGGTTGGGTTTTGTAAGGATAGTACTCCTTGTGCTCGAAACCCTGGTTTTTTTTTGGACAGTATTATTTGAAGTTGGAGAGGTAGGAAAATTTTGTGGCCATTGAGTCAGACCATAGGTCAAGAATATGTTGAAAAGTAATAAATAGTACGTGCTATTATAAGATACTTTCGCTTTCTGATAGCTTTTTTACAATCATTCCTCATATGCTTAACTCCTCACGTTGATTGGTTAAATATTTTAATACATTCTTAGAGCTTTTCCTAACCTAATGATAATGCGTTATATATGTGACCTCAAAATTAAGGAGGATTCCAGAACCCCTTTTGGGAGTTGAGGCCAAGGAAGCTTTGAAAAGGTTTCATCATTTTGAGGGGACTTAGGCTTTTGGTATGGATCAGATACCTACTTTAGACAATAATCATATTATTTTTCATATTCAGTGAGTAGTGAATTATTTCCCATTTAAGGGGAAAAGTGGAAGAATTAGAAGAGAGCCGTACTAGGGAGAGCAGCGAAAAAACAAACCTGTCACAAGAACATAACATAACAAAACCGAGAAAACTTTTATTAATGGCAGTTTTAAAATTTATATTTTGAATATAGCATTTAACTGAATATATTTTGAAGTGTAACAATTTTTACCAAAATTACTTATGTTACAGTTTTAAACTTCAATCAGCTAATAAAAAACTCAACTGACTGCGCCCCTGTTTGTATATATAGACGACTACTTCGTTGTGGAAGCTCCTCATTGCAAGCAGCACCTTTAGATACAACAAGTGCCATGTTGTGTTCACTCCTTAGGGAAGTTTCCAGTCCAGATTCCAGAAGTATCACGACTAACTCCAAGCCAAAAGCGACAGCAAATCCCGAACTTGCCCATGCTCATCCAAACTGACCTCAAAAAGCGATCGAAAAGCGAAGCCCTTCCTTCCAATCCAAGCCAGTGAAACAGAGCAATGTTATGAGGCACCAGTGATATCCAGTACCACATGATGTGTCAATCTGTTGTTGGGTGATTTTATTAATTAATAAAATGGTCTCATATGAGCCTCATTTGAATTATAACTATAATTAGTCAGTAACAGATTGACACATCATATTGACACATCATATTGTATTAGGTACTATATATGGTGCTCTATAACATGGCTACAGGAAGTTATCTCTCTATGTCTAACCACTGTTCAACCTGCCTGATTTTGGTAATTGATTGGCCAATGACGTCAAATTCCGGAGAGGCCTTAGGAGGCCTTATAGGTCTCCCAGGTGATGAGACAGCTGGCTACCGAGTAGCAAGAGAAAGACTTTGTTGGGAAACCACGGGGCATATGAGGTGGGTTTAGCGACAGAAAAGTTTGGGATAGTGGCTGCTACTACATTGACTTCGAAAGATTCGGATGTGTACGTTAAGGGTAACCAACATTTCTTCCTTCTCAGATTATTAAGTAGATAAACTTTAACTAGCCAGTAGACGAACTCTAATAGTTAGTAGACAAGCCTCATTCAGTGGGGAAAAATTAGGGACAAATTTAAAATTTTACAATAAAGACTATATGAAACAAAAGAAAAATTAAAAAATTGAAAGATACTATCAAGATAAAAACTTAGCCTCACAAAATACCAATTTCCTCCAAAGCCCAAAGGAAACCGAAAGGAGTAGCTAAAAGTAAAGCAAGGAACTACATAGGAAGGGGATTTGTTCCTTCTTAGAGCACGTACGAAAAATAGGTTGGCAAACTAGGAAATGTGTTGTTAAAATATTACCACGTGGGATTCCCACAATTTTTTATTTTGAATTTTTAGGAGCAAAGATTCCCATGATCTACTATCTAGATTTCTCTGAAATGTGGTGGTCGTTAACATAGTAAAGATGATAGACTGACTATCTAATAATACCTACTTATTCTGAAAAAAAAAAAAAAAAAGGATGGAACCTAAACTTCGTTAATATGCATCTCCAAACACACCAACATATCTGAAGTCTAGCAGGTATGCTTGGAAACTTCGTAATTTTTCTCGCTGCGAAAGAAACGAAAAAGTTTCATCCCGTACATACTTGTCGGGATAAGACATGTCCCAAGTCTAGTAGTTTAAATTTATCGATGTTAAAAGAAGAACAATGCTTACATAATACGAAATTATATATCTAAAATATAGCTTTAAACACTGTTACAATTAACCACATATTATTATGTATATATGACTTGCATACATGAAAAGTAGAGAGTAAAGTACACTTATCAATATATAAATGTATATACGCTTACATATAGATGAAAACGAAGGACAGTACGTAAAACAATGGCACAGCTTGCTCAATATTACGTACGTCCGATTGCCAAAGCAGAGAGAATTCATATTTTATCAATTATTACAAGTCACACATTTTTAGGGAGTCACACACAATATATTTGTGTTACGTTATAATGATTGATAGATAAACGACGACTTAGTAACTTGGCTCAAACTTATCAAACCACTTGAGGAATCCTAGGGCGGCGTCCCTCGCCTTCTCCGGCGGTGGCATCGTCGGGTTCCGCACCTCGTACTCCGCTTTCCATTCCGCAATACACTTGTCTTGCTCTTTCCCTGGGAGAGGAGTGAATGAGAAAGTGACCCTATATGGATCGTACATCTTGTGTAGGTCACCTGCCACCACTCGATAAGTCACCGACCGTCCACTCTCCACCCTCTCAATTCTCTCGGTTGACTCTTTCACGTAGTTTTGTACCGCTGCATGCAAACAAATCTCAATTATATATACTATTCAAGCAAATTTTAAGGATAGTACATATAGTTTGTTTAAGCGTCTCTTCTTCCCCTTTTCTTCCTACCCTTTTGAAGGGCCTAGTCAAAAGGACACGTCTTTCAGCCAAAAGGAAAAAAAAAAAGTCAAAAGGATACGTCCAATGTTGAATATTGCCTATATATATACAATAACACAAAAGATAATGTTTATATTCACTACACACGTAAAAAGAACCATAATAACCATGGGAGTTTATGACCGAGCTTGGATTCTCTCTCTTAAAGGATTTCAGTAAAAAAACCAAAGTGTATATAAATATGAGTGAGGTATGTATTTGCGCTTTTTTTTTCCCCTCTTATTTGCGAATTCGTATAATTATATATCCTATGCTTTGACAAAGTATATCTACGTACTACTGCTAGCATAATTGGCAATTCAACTTGTAATGTTCCATCACTTTTCCCTTTGCTGAAAGGATTGAGAGGTTTGAAAAAGAGAGCAAGTTAGACTCATTTTCTTGTTTATTTCAAATTCAACCTTATTTCTGGTGGTATTTTGTTAGTATGTGTCTGCCCTGGATCAGAGTATATGAAGAAGATGAAGAAGAACAAAATTTACCGGGACCAAGCTTCAAAAGCCTGAGACTTCCAGGGCTACCATCTCCTTGGATATATTCAGCGTGGGCAAGCATTTCGGGTTTGATCTGGCTCACGATTTTATCGTCTCTGTACATTTCCCATGCTTTCTCTGCTGGGATATTCAGCACCACTTCTCCTTTCAAGCTTCTCATCTCTCTCTCTCTCCCTTGTCTCTTTCTTGTTTGTGCTTTGTGATGAGGGTAAGGCTTTAAATAAGGACACACGAACCTCCCACCCGGAAAGAGATTGGTTTGATGAAAGGACAACAGAATAAAGCTCACTAACTAGCTAGAGGCTTATTCTCTCTCTCTCTCTCTCACACACACACACATGGATTTTATAGGCATAAAGGTCCACGGTAAAGAAATCTCTAGATAAGGTCTAGGGTTTAGTGCCTATAAATTCTTTCATGTCCATTACCTAAATATAAAACGAAAGATAAAGAGGGTGATTCATCTGAAATCAGCCATACTTGGTTTCTAAAGTAGATTCTAATCTTCTCATATCTCCAATATTTATATGTAAATTCTTTTCTAGGCCTCCTGGTGGAGTAAATAAGTCACGAGGAATCCTTTCATATGCTAATGGACACTAATGCCACGGTCCCTTTCATTATAGACCCCATAAAGATCTCATTGACCAGCTAAGCCTAAGATCACATCCATTTTGTTAAAGCAACACTTAAAAATTTTGCGTTCTAGTTCTCTAAGTAGCACTCATTAATGACGAAAACAGTCTGTGGCATTGGACCAGAAACTTTTTAGCGTGGGGAAGAAAAAGGAAGGAGGGCATTTTTCGCCGCGGAATCAATTACTCGTGTTTCATGAAACAAGAGTATAATATGTTAGAAACAATCTTGGAACCAAAGTACACACCTTCTGCGGTAAACATGTTTAAAAGGTTACGCCAATTCTCACATAAGCAAACAATCCAGCTTCCACAGATCATTATTTTTTATTTTGTTTGGCTCAGATCTACAGATCATTATTACTTTCTTTTCTTCCCCCCTTCTTTTGTCTGTGTGTGTGTGTGGTTGGGAGGCAGAAGGGGAAGAGCACATTTTATAAAGGTGGGAAAAGTAACTGAACACTACTGAAAGTTGCCTTGGCTTTTTTACTACTTTACCATAATATGAACAAGATAAATCTGCTAAAGTGTTGGTACCAAAAGTTACTAGAAATAGAAAAGTTACCAAAAACGGTTCGAGTGGCATTAAAAAAAATAAAAAAATAAAAAGTAAAAACAAAGCGAGGGGGCGGGGGGGGAAGGGAGGAAGGCACACATTTTAAGTAGTTCGCCAAAAAGTACAGGACCGCGTCGACACATTCATTTAACCTTTTTTATCTCTCCTTCGATTCCAAGGGTGTCACTTTCAATAATATTACGGCCTGAAATTCAGCTTGAAATTCAAAGGTAGGAGAAAACAACCTTCCAATTTCCTTCACTCATTTTTCTGGACCATGAAACAACCTGTCAAGCACAGAATTGTAAAACAAAAAATCAGACAGAGGATTACAAAAGGATTTGGCAGCGAACCGAGCCAATTCATCATTGACCACTATATTGCAAGGACTTGACACTGAGTGCTCTAACTAGAATGATAGAGAATATTTCCGAAAAGAGTGTTAAAAAAAACATAAAATGTTAAAAAGTTCTTGGACAGAATTCAAGTGCGCCTTCTATTGCTGTCCATGTTAATGGATTAATTTGGAGGTGCTATTTTCTCTTCTTTTTTTTTTCTTTTTTTCTCCAAAGAAATTGAATCTTTGGTCGTTAAAAAGAAAATGTGAATTTTACCAGAATGGGAAATGAAGGTTATCTTATGCACTTGAGGACTGTGTTTGATTTAGCTCGGCACTCAACATATGGTGAAGAAGCATATCAACTCTTTGGCTCCGAGTTTTTGTGCTGCACAGAATCAAATTAATGACTCCACACTATTAGTAATGATTTACTTCTAGAACAGGAGTCAGAGACAGCTTTGCTCAATGGTAACGTGGCAGCAATACATACCCAAGAGATCGACGTCGGTCTTTTCTTTCTTCTGATTCCTATATTCGGAAGGTAAAAATACAATTAACAAGGGAATCATAGAGTGCATAAAGATAAGAAACTACAGGCAAGTCTATTATTAACTATAGGACACATGGTAACTGCAAGAGGATCTGAATATGATATATTTTCACAGTGCCAATACAACTTTCGTTTTTAACTCGAAGAAAGTTCAGAACAGGAACAAACCTCATCTTGTTCTGATGATTCAAGATCCATTTCAGCAAAGAAAGCCTCCAGAACAAATGCTACAACCTAAATCATGTTGAAACAAACTTCTGAGTTAATTTTCCGTAGTTTTTAGAGTAGAAAATGAGAAATATGTATAAGAAGGAAACCACCAATGCTAACCAAAAGAGCTAAATAAATCAGAAGAGTTCAATGTCTTCTTATACATAATACAGTCATTCAGATACAGCTTAGGCATAAAATTTAATTCTTAATGTTTTAGCTTCTCCACAATACCGAAACAAATCCATAAGGAAGACATTGACTATCTAGTCCTTGGACCAAAATATCTGAGTGCTCATCCTGACTGAGTGAGACCAACCAATTTCATACTTGGGTTGTTTCATCCCGAGTTAGATTATTTTGTGCTGCAGGTCCAGAATTATTAACGAGAAAATCGTCATGCTAGCAAGCATGATTAATCATAAATAAATTGACTCTCAGTAAACATTATAAATCTGGTAGTCCAAACTGGACAATTATTGGTATTGAACGTGCTAAATGTAAAGGCTATTGACTCACTAATCCTCTTTTCAGCCATTTCGTCAGCCCTTTAAATTGATGTAGCAGAGATGACTTATAGGCCTAGTTACATAGGCATGTGTTGTTTTGAAGAGTGATGGGTGTTGAAAATGTAATTACCACAAGGATTCTAAAGTCTAGTGGAATAAAACAATGTTGATTACGTTGTTTCTGCTCTCTGATTTTATTACCCTCTCTACACAAGTGGGGATAATCAAGAGCCCACCTATTGTCTGTTGTCTCGGAAGCACATCTAGAGCATATAGCTAAACAACGTCAAATACTGGAGCAACAGAATATAGTTTACCAAATTCAGTAGCAGCAAGACAGTTATTAGATAAAAACTGATGAAGTATGCAAGTGTCCAAGAAGTGCCTGTCAAATCCCTGTAACTCTGGAAAAATAAACCACAAAAAATTAGTGACTTTTTAGCACTGATAAAAATCAATTTCTTTTTTAAAAAAATGATGGAAACATGATGACAATTGTGGAAAATACTGTTCCAGAGGATACTTAAGATACTAAAAGGACGTATATAAACTCTCAACATAGCAGGACATATGGGCCAAAAATACTTTCGAATTTTATCTACGGAGTCCCAGAATGAAGTGTGTTGGACAGGTTCCAGGACTCATCTTTATGTTTGCATAGTGCCCTAAATGTACCTCTACAACTCAAAAGAGGCAACAGATTGGAATATTACTATTATTTTACTTCTAATTAGCGAGAAAAAGGGTAAAGAAAAAAGTACTATCTTTACTTGTGAAGAAAACAGAGATGATAATGCATGGCAAAAAAAGTGAAGAGAAAGTAGGTTTTGACATGAGAGACTACCTGCATCCACACTTGCCAATTTCCCATGACTAGCAAATTGAAGAGTGTCACCATCCCATTTGGATAATCATTGAAGTTGAAGAGTAAATAGCTGATTTTGTCAAGAAAATCCAATTTATTCACATTATCATTGCAGGGAAACCTGTTGGGGAGCAATATACAAACTAAACAGATGATAAGACTACTACACAGTTAAAAAGTTCTTTCCCGACTATTTGTATGTAAAGATAGTTAGAACTTGGAATCACCCGTTATCTTTGAATATGATGGACTGGGGAGACTTTATACATAATAGTTTGTTTTTTGCTCTCACATTTCAGTTGTCTTTTTGGTTGTAGCGTAAGAGTACAGCTTGTCCTCCACTTTTGTATTTGGTAGTTATATATTTTCTCAATTGATTTTCTGCTGGGTTATATTGCCAGAAAAGACTTTATGTCTACTGAAAAAATTTCTCCAATCAAAAAAAGGATACTCATCGTCAGAAAGATCTGTTGCTTCCAACTTAGGATTCCCAGCACTAACAATTCCCCCAAAGACCTATACAACAAGAAAGATATAACATAGCTGATGGTGCAAGAGTAACACCAATAACCACTAGGTGAAGAGAGCAGTAGATTTTACCTGTACACCAAGAGAACAATAGATACATAGGACGCAAAAAATTGTCCCCAGGTATGGCATCAAGCTTGGTACGAGGGTTAAAAATGTCGCAATGAAGGCTCTGTACCGCCGGACATACATCAGGATCCTAATCAATCGTAACAATCTTGCAAGGAGAAGGTACCGAATCCTGTAAAAGAAAAAGAAGAAGAAAACAGAGTTACTTGAGTGTACATATCCTACCATAAGTGCTTATAAAACTGATTCCACTTAAAATATGAACCTCCACAGATTAGCCCCATGTAATTCTTTACATCACAAACAACGAGAGAAAAGAAAAGAGATTATAAAAAGGTTAAACAACCATTGATGATGACTTAGTAATTAGAAGAAACTAAGTGATAAAAGATGAGAACCAATATGTTATATAAAGATATGCCAGGCAAAAAAGTAAGAGTTTCATACCATTCTCCATTTGAAAGGAAAGTCAGCTCTTGAGGGGATGCAAAAGTGATAGTTTCTCCAATAACTGCAAATGCACAAGTTATCTGTTATAAAAGTATCATGCAACCTAACGTAACAGCAAACTAAGAAAGAAACACAACTTTTTATATGGTCCAAAAGGGTCGATAAGAACCGATAAGATTATACTCTCAAAACAAATTTGCCTTAGTTCGTGCCATAAAACATTCTCTTCTTTTGTTTCTGTATATTAATTGTTTCCCTCAACCTTTTAATTGATCATTGGGAATTTGGATTGTCTTTGAAGTAGTTACTCACCTATAATCCACGTAATCAGAAAATCAAAGCGATTCTGACCATCCCTCCAATAGTTCTCAAATCCATATGCATAAATTTTAAGAGCCATTTCCAGGACATATATCCATCCTGTGTAACAGAAAGCAAACCTTCAATGTGAAAACCAAGACAGCACAAATATGAAATATCGTTAAAATAAACTGACCAAACAAAGAGGCTAGGAGGTATGACAGTTTGTGTTAACCTATCCACTATCAAGCTTGGGCTGAAAGAAAATTTTTAACAGAAAGAAGGCCAAAAAATTTTTAACAGAAAGAAGGCCAAACTGGTGTGCACTATAATCAGAAAGGACCATACAACTTCCTCTCTTCATTTGCCACCATTATACATTTAGTACTAATAAACTAATGTTTTGGACAATATTAAAAGTAACCACACTTCCTCTGAATCTTAGGCTTGCTTAAAGTTAAATGCAGACTAAAACCATTATTCAAACGCCAAAAACTCAGTGTCGGACTTCTACAAAAGTAATTCCTGAGCCATGTCTAAAGTCCTTACCGAAGACAAACTCCACCTCTTGCCACACCTTCTGAGCTGAATTGTTTTCTATATCAAGCTGCAAAACCCAAACAGAGTTCAAAATCAACATGCATTGTACCAAACTGATTCGTTACATTCAGATTTCATAGCCAAAGAAGTTATTACGTTCAGAGTTAGCTATTGTTCTTTTCATCATAGATTCAAATCCATGTTTAACAAGGTGGCTGAACTATCCAGTGCTAAGCATATTTACGTTTCAAAAAACTGAGAATGTTTTTACTTAATACGCATACAGAAAGTATTTTAACAATTGTTGGTCCAAAAAGGTGCGTTATCTAAACGCCTATGGCTACTCATAATATTAAAAAGGAAATTTAGATATGTATTCACGTCATTAAGACATAAAAACAAGGACAAAACCAAAACAAAAGGAAAAAGACATAAAACCCTCCCAAAAAAAATGCAGGCATCTGGAACTATCTCTAGGACTCCACTTCTGAAGTGTACTATTCAAGTTCTCTCTTCCACTATGTATAAACTTCCAAGGGTGAGTAAATATGCAAAAAGAATTATCTAATTGAACACAAATCATAAAGAACTAATAAATGTCTAAAACGTAATTAAATAGCAAGAGCAATAAAAAAACTTAAGAAATCAGCTTTGTTATAAGTAAAGTAGACAGGTCCCTCCACAAAAACAAGTATAATTAAACACCAAATTACAGGTGATTGCAGCCATATCACAGAACAAAGATCAACTTAATCAAATCAGAAAACTCTTGATGACGTTAAGAGTTGCACCAATAAGTTTTGTCAGAAGACAAACCATACCGTTGTTTCAATAATGACAGCAACAAGATTTACAATGAGAATGAAGGATATTATGTATCCAAACTTTGGGCTTCGTATAAAGGCCTTCAAATTTTCGGATAAGGGTGAATGATACAAAGATGGAAACTTCTCAAAGCACGATGGCTGCAACAAGAACACAGTGTCATTGTGCAGTTAAAAGCTCTTTACTGTTCATAATAAAGTTACTACTAATTATCAACTTCCATATATTAATAAAACAATTCGGCTTACAGTATCCTCTTTCTGAAACCTCAGGGCAATGGCATTGCAAAGATCAGTAAATTCTTCCAAATTGATCTGCATCCAATGGATAGAGTCCACCAAATAAATGAGAAGCCGAATCAATAATGAAACTGAATCAATAATGATAGTAACAAAATAATTATTCGAATAGATGCGGTGCTAAAATTACAAAGAGGCAGTGTCTCCACCCAAACACGTATGCTATATAAGAAATCCATTTAAGAAGCACAAATGACGAATATTTAAGGCAAAAATCAAAGATGGCTCAATATTTAAGGCAGAGCTATCCATTAATCAGAGGCACCGGTGATATTTTAGAGAAATGAGTGGGGAAAAAATTGTTATGCAGAAGAAGTCAAACTTATGGTATAGAAAGTCACATCAATTGACATACCTTGAAATCTCGACTATCATCTAGCTCATCAAATATCAATTCAAATTCTTCTCTAGTTATTTTTGGCAAAGTCCTAATGAAAGACAGACATAATTATATCAGCATCGATCAGAATCAAATCAGAAACTAGAGGTAAGACAGATATTTCAAATTCAATGGCCAAGGACAATGTGACCTTTTTAGTCTACCAATGATGTGCATGAAGTTTTAGGAAGACAAAAATTTCTATCTACACCTCTAAAGCAGTTGTCAATTGTGGTTTCTATGGCAGCACTTAAAAGAAGGCAATGACATCATTGGTCTAATTAAGTATACAAAAGCAACATAAATTTTATAGGTTTAAATAATCAGCTTCTAAGGGATTGAATTAGAGCAGCACAGTTCTTTGCCAGTGTCAAAGTTCGATGAACAGGAGAAATAATGACCGGATATAAAATTCTCAATTAATTATGTCTAAGTTTATCTCTCCTAACTCTCAACTTCAGGATGTTAACCTGAAAAATCTTTGCAACATAGGTCAAAATAAATCTTAGAGTTCCCTTCAAACTGACGGTGAAAGAAATACCTGTACTTATTCAGTTCCGTGAAGAGTTGGATGCATTCCTCCTTCTTAATAAACCCAACATTCTGTCAGCATAAAAAATGAAGACCCATTTGTGAAACGCAACACTACTAAAAGAACAGAAGTAATGCATTGAATGTTACAAGTGAATCTATATTCAAGTACAAAAGAATCTGACGCATAATAAAATGAAATAATTGTGAAAGTAACCACATTTTAAAGAACATCGGTGAACAATAATTCCAGAAAGTGATTTATCAGTTTCTCATAAATGTAATAAATACTTGTTTTTGTTTTGTAGGAATAATTGTCCTCCTCTAATTTGGCTGCCTGATGCTTCTTTCTATTAATATTTTTTTTTTTCAATCAAAGAATCAAAGAAAAAATAAAACAAATATTGTTTGCCGAGGAGAGTGCAAGGGTATATAATTCTATCAATGCCCAAATTAATAATGACTTCCATCATCACAACCTAGTTACATACATTTTTGATGATTATACAAACATAATCTGACTCTCCTTTTGTGCCTGCCAGTTGACAAACTAAACACCAAGAAAGAATACTTGGAGGTTTCTCTATTAATATATACCAATCCCTAATCCATAGGAAGAAAATGGTTTAATTATTCAATTATATTGCATGGTTATAGTTGAACTCTAAAACTTTGGTGTTCAATAATGACCAGACATTAATTGACCATCATCAAGTCGACACGGAAAGAAAAAGAAATTACAAAACCAACTTATAAAAATCCAAAATGCAGCTGGTGAACCAGATGAAGCAAGCTTTCTGGAAGGCATGCAGTAGGAAATCTCAACCAATGAATGACAGATTACTTACATCCTTATCTAATAGATTAAAGGCTTTCTCTAGTATACGCTTCCTCATTTGGTCCATCTCAGAAACTTGTTTTGCAAGCTACAGAAAAAGAAAATAATTAAGTATATGCATTCAAGTTCTAGATTAGCAAACACTTTATACCACAAAGAATCTGTAATGATATTAAGAGTCCACGTTTGTGCAAGTTTTGACACATACAAGAGAAACATAATAGACACATAAAACATACCTGACCTTTGAAGCTGTCGTATACAACGGCAAGGATCAAGTTGGTGACAAAATAAACACCCACCAGCACGTACAGAATGAAATACAAGCAGTACCAACGTGAAGCCCTTAAGAAGAATAAAAAAACCATATTAGACGCTCACATATGATTAGTAGAAACTCTAAATTTTGATACAAATGTGAAGCAACAGAATGCCAGCAAGATATTTATTTATATGTTAAGATATTGTTTCACAGCCCTATTTACCAACTTAGAAACACAATATGAGCTGGTTAATGTGCTTGATAAATTTTTTTAAGGAATTACAGACCAAGATATCATGAGATCCAAGCCAGAAAGCCTTGCAACTAAGAGGTCGTTCTATGGTAATTGGTTGTGTAGCAACATTTTGATGTAATTTACAGACAAAAACATTTTGGACTTGAAAATCACAGTGGTGTTACAACATGGAGAATGCAGGTAGAAATCTAGAAAGTTCTTGATTGTAAGTCTAAAGTCAATTTCACAAGGAAACATCAACGATTTGAACAATAGGAGAGGAAATATACAACAAAAGTGCAACATCAAAGGCCAATAATAATTGACAGGGAAACTGCTGCTTTGCTGTGTCCAACACAATGAAGTGAATAATTTTAATTTTAATAGACCAAGGTATTCTTCAATAACTTCAAACAACGTGGGAAGAGGGGAGCGAGGGAGCAGTGTGTGTGTGTGTGGAAGCAAAAGAGAGAACATTTAAGACAAATATTGAAGTTCACTGGAAAAAGGGTTCTGAATATGGCCGTAGTAAACTGTAAAGTAACTGACATGTCATGGTTAAAAATTAAGAATCCTGAAAGCCAAAAAGAATGAAGCATGCTAACCCTTTTTAAAGGTTTGTACTCACTTGTAAGCAGGTATCCAGACATCTGGATTGTTAGATGTAGTGAATAGAACAAACATTTGGTACAATGTGGTACCATATGAAGTAAATACTGTTTTTCCCTGCAGTGTATCCTCAAACATGACATAGGCTACCCAACTAGCAAACAGAAGAAAAAGAAGCCATAGAGCCTGCAATTGAAGAAATGCAAACCATAAAAAGAAAATCATTATTAACATGACAAAAAGAAGGGAGTTTGAACCCAGAATACTTATATAGAATTTGCTATCTCATATACCGAAAAAAGACAAGTGATCACAGTTAAAAATAATAGAGTAATAAGCAAACATCAAGGTAAGGAGAGATGGTTAACAAACCAAGACGTTTAAGTATGTGCCAAGCATTCCAGCCAGGATGATGATACTTGATCTTAATTCCCTATGAACACAATTTAACAGAAAATATAAATAAATAGAATATACATCATACAGTTATAACAGTGGGAGGGAAGCAGCAGCAAGTAAACCAAAACTATTTAATATGATAGAGACAATGTCAAGCATGCATTCTCACGTGAGCAAAGTATATTGTTATGCAGAGAAATGAAGCAATCTTCAATGCAAAAGTTACTAAATCCATTTGACATGATTTATGATTTCTAGAAATGATACATCACTCTTTAGACAACTATGCCATTAGAACTTAGTCTAGAACATTCAATTCATAACTTCTAATCATCTCCTCATAGTGAACTCTTATTCAGATGGAAGCAACAGAACTGGGGACAAGGACAAGGTGATACCACCAGAGACACAAACTCTGCAATCTATATCAGCAGCTACATGCTACCATGCATGTCAAATCCAGAGGGGAGAAGAGTTTTTTAGTGACCAAATAACTTTTGCTTAAGCACATTGAATATTAAATATATCACAAAATTACAATTCCGTGATTCCATCTATGTGACTCCCAAGAAATATTTCCATTGTCCACTACAATAGCTCAAGAAATTATAAATGTAATTTACTGTTCATAGCTAGACAACATGTATTCACAATCGGACAAACTATGCCACCTTCTGTCAGGCTAAGCTCAAAAGTCTTTAGTTCAATATGAAAATTTAGCACTTACCAAGTTTAATTTCTATATTTTTATGTACAAGTGAATGAATGATCACATGCCTAAATATGAAGGGGACTTACCAAGTTTAATTTCTATATTTTTATGTACAAGTGAATGAATGATCACATGCCTAAATATGAAGGGGAGAGGGGTTTCTTATCACAAACTACCTAATGTTCAAGATGAAAAATACAACTCTGACATATGGTGCAATCCTTAAAGGAAGTGAATCAACAGCCACGGGTGACAAATATAGAGCATAGACCAGCATATCAGCAACCAAAATTAACAGGCAAATGACCTGAAACACAAAAAGAAATACAGGCGGATAATATTGTTAGGACATTAAAGAAAAACAAAATATTCTTAAATGTTTATATCCTGTGAATAAACGAAAAGCCATTATTTAGATTTACATAATTGTGTGTGCTGTATATATATCGTTATTTTCTCATCTAGGAAGAAACTGCTCGATCATGTATTCTTATGTAATCAAAATATGAAAACCTCAATTTTCTGCCGATTTCCTTAACCACCTAAGATTTTGAGATTATAAGCAAAAAAGGTGCAAGTATCATCTCAACGTTCTGGCCCCAATAGTAAACAGAAAATACTGTTTTGCATTTGAAAGAAAGAGGCCTCTTTGTTTTTCTAACAGACAGACAATTCGTTATAGGTGATCCAAAGGTTAAAGGAGCTTCTTAAAGGGGAAAAGGAAAAAATCAGAAGCTAACTCAACATAAAGTCACGTACCTTAAAATAGTTCAAAGGACGTCTCCAGTGAGACCCTTCATAGGATATTGGAAAGAAAATATGTACGATGAGTATAATAAGAGTTATGCCCTGCAGAAGAAAAATAAAAAAATGAAAAAACAGAAACCCAGAATGCAAGTTACAAAGTGCTCATTATACTACTATATCACACCATAAAACAAAAAGTAAACACAAAAAATACACCATCCAGTTCAGTAGCTACATTTAACTTTGAAAAAATAATAATCTGATACAATAATTTCAAATTTCTATAGATTATGGTTATATCCCAAGTATGTTAATCTTGCCTCATAAATAAGCGACTCCGCATTGGTCAAATATGGAAGCTGTCCAAGAAAGTAGAAATCTCTGTCACTGCAAGGATGTGCAGTAGTCTTGTAACACCACAAAGGTGTCTGCGCAAAGTTGAGCAATTAGCATTAATGAAATCTTCTCAATATGTATGTTATATAAATATAAATTCTCCTAAAGGAGAATACTATTATAACAAGTAGAAAAGCTATACAAACCTCTAGGAAATTTAGGATTATGAGTGCAAAATAATTAAGGGTCCAAATGAAATCCAACCGAATGAAAAAGAAGTAGAGCTTTGCAGCACTTTGAAAGTTAGATTGATCAAGTATTTCCTCAGGTAAGCCAATACCATCTTCAGCCTGCACAATAAATAAAAACCAACCGATTCGGATATCAAATCATTTCTTCGAAAATTCCAATTAGAAAAAAAATTCGATACTAATTAACTAATCATTATACATAATTATTCAATAAACCAGCACAGCCTTCTGTTTCTTTTTCCATTTTGTTACTAATCCTATCGGAAATTGTAATTCAAAACTGCCAAAAATATATTGAAATTAAAGAAAGAGAACTATAACAGAATTTTTTTTTTTTTTTAAATTGAATAAATAACTTCCAAATTGTCATTGATTTCCTCCTGGAGGATTTTCTCCAAAAGAGTCTTAGAACAATTAAGTGTGCGTTTATATATACATATGACAAATGCATAAGCTCTAATTCTAAACCATGTTAATGGAAAATAAAAAATAAAAAAAAAATGGCCTAAAAGGAACCAATTAATTAATTAATGTAATTGCCTTAAAAGGCCTCAAAAGTTCCGTTTCAATTTGAGTAAGAGAAGAAAAATCACATTTGAGAAGTGAAAACAGAAATCCATATATTATATGCTATATAACACAATTAAATGAACGAAATAATTAAAAATACCAAAATTGATTGAGATCCAAAAACATAAAAATCAACGCAGAACCACTTAAGGAAGAAAGCCAAACCAAATCGACGAGTGCGGCAGCTTTCTGGTAGCGAGAGCCATAAGCGATTGCATCAGAGTGTCGCCTGTAGACAGGTCTGCCACTGCCATCAGTCCTCACTACTCCACTACTGCTTTCCCCGCTCAGTAGAGGCTTCTCCATCTTCTTTCTCTTTCTTCTTTCTTCTTACTGATGACTCATGCCAGACGTTAAAATACGTCTCTGTTATGATTATGAATGGAAACTCTCTCTTCTTTTTGGTCTGGTCTGGTCTGGGTTTTTTTTTTTTGGGGGGTTGGGGTTTTGTTTATTAATTATGTATTATTTATGAATTATTTAATGCAACGGTTTTGCTGTTTTTAGTATGCCTGGAGTTTTCTAAACTTAATTAGTTACTACCCAAGCGTTTTTTATTATTTTTTCTTTTAGGCTTAATTAAAGATGGATGTTCTTATTTGTTGTTACTTGTTACTATTATTATCCATTTATTTTAAATGGAGTAATAAAACGGGGTATTATTTTATTTAGGAAAAGAAATCGTCTAAATCGAGTACGAATGTGACACGCGAGATTTGTGGATCCGATCTATATGCTTCTTTTGTGGAATATTGTAGTTTGCATTCGTATGTCAATTGTGACCCATAAGGTTCAGAAGTGGATTACGATTCATGTCGGCAATGGGTAATGTTATAGAGTGTGCTACCTCATATGACTTATTATGAACTTTCCTTTTAGTCTTAGCTCCAATAAGATTTAACTCCAAATTATTTAATTTTAGTGGTAAAAATCTTTTTAACTTAAAAGAGCAAATAGAACACTTTACGGTGGTTACAGGATAATATCAACACTTTTTCGTATTGGAGTCTCCTAAATTCGAATTTCCGCTCTCCCCAATTATCAAAAATGAACATTATAACCAAACCACAACAAATTTATGAGACTTAATTTATTTGACAAAGGTAATGATACAATCACCAAAATCTTGCTCTAAAAGCTCGTACCAGATATATAACGTGCATTTTCTTATTTGAAAGTAGAATTACACTATTTAAAGTTATGTGGCTAAAAATAATACCACATCATTAGTATAAGACTTTTGTGTCCTATTTTTAGTTCATTCGACAAAAAGAAAATCATCCAATTTGAATATTCTTGTTCTTTCCAGATTCCATCACATACTTGTTAAATGAGGAGTGTTACGAAGGTTTTTGTGTAGATACCATAATGATAATTTAAGACGATGTGGATTTATATACAAAATTCACTTGTTAAAGTAATCCTCTATTAGTGTATACTGTAGAGACAATAAGGTGTAACATTTTGACTATTTGAGAAGTATTGTGGCTTTCTCCACGAAAGAACATAAATATACCCGGACCGTGAATCTTCCCCTTCTTAACCTCTTTTATCGAATAGTAAACGAATCAAGACACGAAACTAAAGATAAGCAATGGAGAACAAAGTCGTTGGGAGCGGGCACGTGGCCCATGGCTACCGCCCACTTTCCACCTTGCCATAAATAGACTTGACCTGCTGGGACCTGGCCACAACTCCCCACCACGTTCATATAAAAGAAGGACAAATTGCAAGAAGAAGACAATAATTTAATTTGATCTGATCTTATACTCCAGTCACGGTTTGACTCCTAGACGGAATCCGTTTAACCCAAGAGTATTTCTTCTATCGTGACCCTTTTTTTTTTTTTCAGGCAAAACAAAAAGGTCACCATTAGTTTTTTTTTTGTCTTGCCTGATCAATTCATTCATACGGCCAAGTCCAAATACCAGACAACACCTCCAATGCATTGGTGGAATAACAACACTCTTATACAAATTCCTCAGGAAAATCCGATGTGCCACCACCACACACTAATACAATACGAGCCCATAGTCTAATCCCACTTGCGTAGACGCAAATGTCACACGTATAAAAGCATTTCTTAACCATCTATTGGGTAGGATCCATTTGGGTTTTCAATAGTGAGACCCACTTCAATGCATAGTGAAGATGCATCAGAAGAAAGCATTCTCAATCTTCAAAAAATAAAATTAAAATATTTTATTTATTACATAAGTTAGTACCACGTGTAGCGATATCCTCTTCCTAATCCACTCCATAAAAAGAAAACGGGTAAGGTAAAAAGATAAAACATTTCAAAGAAGCAATGTAAGATGAAATGAGAACTAGCAACGAGTATATTAGTAGTAGTAGACACAAACGGATGCCACTCTGAGGAAAGAATAAAAAATGTACTAACAAAATCTGAATTAAACTATAGCAAAATACAGCTATGCTCAATATAGACACCGCGGAAGAGTCGTACCTTTTCTGAGAGGTGGAAGGTCAACCGAATGCTACTCACGATCCAAAATGAGTTTTTCTAAAGTATAAATACTTAATAATTACACAATCAATGGGGGAAAGAAGGATAGCAATGAAGAACCGAGTATGAATTGCCCTCAAGTCATCAACTTGAAATAAACAAACAGCTTTGACATGCATACAAGAACCTCCAACGAATCAAAACAACCTTGTTTATCAACTTTTATAGTTTCTCTGCGCCAAGTGATTAGATCAAACCTGTGAAAAATTGCCGAGTCCCGTCAGTAATAAGTCCGAAATTAAAACTATAATATTTAGTGTATGTAAGCTTGTAGATTCAAATTTGTAGTGGAAGGAATTTCAAATCTTAATACTTAAAATCGACTAAGTTGAGTATACGCTCACTATGATATCCCCTTTTACTTTTACGACCTTAAGATTTTTAAACATGTAGTCAAACAAAGTTGTGAAGCTTTTCCAAGTGTTAAAGAGTTGAAATCTGTTTGCTTGATTGGGAACCATCCAATGTGAAGGCGTGAGTTATGTTAGCCTACTTACTGGAATTTTATGTTACAAACTGACGTGGGTAATATTGTCAAGAAGTCTTATAAAAGATCTTGCTCAACATGATTGAGAAAAAACAAAATGCTTATCAGATAGATGGGTTACAGACCATTTCCCTTTTAAGTTCCAAAGTTCAAAAAACTGCAAATTTACTAGCCGAAGAACGACTAAATTTACCTGAAAAGTCATGATAGCTTAGAAGCGCCCAATCTAACGCAATGGAGAAAGAGACACATCAGGAAGACAAGAAGAAAGAAATCCACACAAATGGTTCCTGGCAATAATGCATTCAAAATCATCTTCAGCCACTTACTTTTTTACAAAGAAACTAGAAAAAAGAAAAGTAAAAATTATGTCAAAGCGTGATAGAGAAGCATTTTAGGGGGAAGAAGAGAACATAATTTTGTTCGTGTCAGCAAACAATATCAAACAGAACTGACACAATCCATTAGTCTTCAAAACATCAATGATAAAAATTACCTCAAATCACATGTCAACTTTTGATTTTTTCCCCGTAACAATCTGAAATATCCGGAGACCCCTGCTGAATGCTTCATTGAACAGGATCCTAGTCTGCATAGACTGAAAGCCAGGAAGCCAAGATAGTAGAGCCACAGGAACCATGATAATCACTCCAAATAATATATCATACATTCGAGCCACAGAGACGACAGTATTCCAAAATCTAGTAGCCTGAAAAACAGGACGGAATACTTGGGCAATCAATAACAGGCCCCACCCAGTGGGGATGAATGCCAACAGACTAGTAAAAATATCTATGAAATTGAAAGTTGTGAACTTCAGCAGGGCAATTATCACAAGTATTGCCAGTATAATGACAAGAAACTGGACTAGTCGATAGTATATGTGTTCTTTTGCTGCATATTTATCCCGAGCATATGCTACCACCACGTATATCCCAAAAGCCACTAAGACATAGATCCAAGACAACAAGTATACGGCAATACTGGTACTTCCGGCTGCAATATCAAGCTGGTATACAATACCATACTGGAAGAAGAAAAAGCGGAGGTCCAAAATTATTTCCAGTATCTTTCCCCATAGACCAGTGGTTCTCAAATGCTCCTGCTCCTCATACCACCATCTTTCCCAGCTCTGTTCAGCTTTTGCAAACACACTACCACGAAACCCAATCCAGTTCATAAAATCATCAAAATCATCTACAGTCTTTAACCAATCAAAACCAGAAGGATTAAAGACAAAGGGAGCCATAATCCACGAGATGACAAGAAACCAACTGGAGATGGTTAAAGCTATGTACACAAACGTATCCTTAGCTATCGCACTATGTGTTGCATAAACTATGAGTATCAGCCCAAGTTCAATAGCTTTCACAAAATGGCTACGAGCGTAAAGTCTGTAATTTTCTGCAAAGCTCTTGTGCTGAACAACAAAACCACGTCCAGTGGCACGATACTTTGCACCACCATGAAGAATAGTTCGGCCAAAGAAGTGAGTACGAGTTCCCATTGAGAATGTGTAGAAGACAGAGGAAAGCTGGAGCTGCATCGTAAAGAAATCCCAAATAGCCTGCAGGAACCCTTGCTCGAGAGAGTTCTCCACTATCATTGGAAGAGCTGTGAAGAGACCAAGTTGGATGATGAACTGCTGATTCAAAATTGTACCAAGTGCTTTATTGCTGTCGTTGGCCAAAGCAGAACCCTCAACACCACTAAGAGCCAGATAAAGTCGGCTCCATAGAAATGCATATACAGTCAGAATAACCATCATCGTGTTGAAAAAGAATCCCACAGTAGTGTAAAAAAATGACAGCATTCGGAAGAAGTCCAGCCTATGACCCAGCCTGTAGACATCTCTGCTTAGTACTTGCTCCCCATTTCCACTAGCTACCTTAGCTTCAAACATGGAAACTTGGTTTAACCCTACGTCCCTTCCTTTGCCAACTTGAATGTATTCATGGTGTGTGACATTGCCTCCACGCAGTGTGCAGTTAAAGCCAGCAAAAATGTCTTCACTAATGTTAATCACTCTGGAAGCTTTACTAATGCCACCTCGAGTCAAGAACCAAAACCTGTCAAACACATCCGGATGGCCATAATGCATTCGAACTTTCAAAGGATTCGCTAAAACACGCTGTCCCAAGGTAACAAAACTTGTTTCTTGAGCCGACATAAACCAAGCAAGTGATGAAACAGAACCAGTAAAAACATGTTCCCTAACTCCCAGGATCGTCGGTTTACGGACACCATAGTAGCGCCTGTATTCTTCCAATAGATTCCTTATTTTCAGGGCCTCTTCGAAATAGTTATCTTGGTTCATATCAATTGTCTGAACTGCATCCCCTCGAGTGAAGATAATGGCATGATTTTGATTCTCTGGTTTACCCTCTCCAAGCTTCAAGGGACCTGGCAACTTTACCCGGTAGATTTCCACTTCCCTATTTAATTGCTGATCAAACTTCACAAGAACGGAGTAATAATCTTTCTCGTCTCTGCCAGTTGAGACCTCATCAACATAGGCAACTCGAAGAGCTTCATTGGTTTTCATCAGATACAAAATTTCCTCAGCATGAGGATCTTTTCTTGCTTTTTGCGTTCCATAAATCTGGCAAGCAACCACATATGTAAATTTCATCAAAGCAGTCCCGTATTCATGGCCTTTGAATAACAAACTCACAGAGCTGTTTGTTCTACTTAAACTCCTAGATGAAGGTGACCTTTCCGAGTTAAAACTGTCTAAATTGGTATCTCGCCGCATTGAACCAAGTTCTCGTGATCCTTCCCGAATGTCCATCTCCGATGCAGAGTCTAGAAAAGCCAGCATCTTAAGAGCTCTATAGTAATACATCATTCCCCTCACAGTTCGTGAAAGTGTCTGGCCTCTGTTTGATGCCCAGAGCCTAAGATCTCTCAACTTAGTTGTCCATAATTCATTATCATGCACCATTCCTTCTCGACGCATCCTCTCCACAAAATTTTTCCACTCATCATGATAAATCGTCTGCAAATAATAGAGGATAGAAATCCCATCTTCATTCTCAGTCCTCAGTTGTTCTTTGCTATATACCACTTCTTCACTATAGTACGGGGTCAGAACACTGAAAGCCATCATTTTCTCAACTTGCGGTGCATGGGGCATGTTCATAAAGAGGGAGTTACTAAAGAAAGCAATTCTACGTCTCGCCTCAAGGTTAACTGGGATATTTTGCATTGAGTCCCGAGAAATGAGTATAGTATGCAAGCGCCGAACCTGTCGGTAGAATGTTTCATCATCAGGATCTGGTAACTGAACAGCAGTCTCAAAAAGTAGGCCCGCCGTAGAAGCTGGATTTTGAGGAGCCAAACCCTCCTCCCTCAAATCCTCAATGCTCCTCTTCTCCTTGAAAAAATCTCGAACAACAATCTCATAGAGGGCCTGTAGGGTATTTACCACCTGGTTAAGATCTTTCTCAGGCTTGTTCAATAGTTCAACAAGTCTGATTAACTTCGTATGGAGCTGGGGAAGTGCAGTCGTTTTAAAATCTTTAGTGAACCTCTCACTCTGAACAGACTGATCAATCTGTTGAAATAAAACTGTCACTATGGAGTGCTCCTCACTGTTACGTTTAATTATCACCCGGACCAAGTGCTTTATACAGTCATAAGCTTCTATGACAGCACAACGCCTGTATTCATTCTTGCATATCTTATACCAAAGCCACTTATCAGGAGCATCTACCAACTCTTTGGCCTGACTGAGTGCAAGCAGTAGCTCATTGCAGAGAAGAAAACAAGGCCAGCGAATAACCCTGACATTCCAAGAATTCTGGGGCAGCTCCAACAACTCAACCTCTCGGTCAGAAATAATATCTTCTTCCCTAAAAATCATAATTATCTCATTCCATATCAGAGCAAACTTGTTCGCCTCAACCTGATTGGATTCGAGTTTCCTATATGGCTGACCAAGCCCATACCTCAGCTTCAACCGGTGGATAGCATCATTAAACTTACTCCTTAAAGTTCCCCTCGCATTTAAGAGTTGTTCCTCAGGCATGAGATTGAACTGAATTGCACTCGCAAAGAACTGGAACCTCAGCCTTAATTGCTGGATATTCCTGATCTCACCCAAGTGTGCAAACAATCCCACCCCTGCTCCAACGAAAGATGAGTAAATGGAATACCAGATCTGCAAATCCATGAGGTAAATCAAGACAACAGGAATCCAGAGTAACCCAACTGCAAATCTGTTACTGCTTTGAAAAAATTCATGCCATTCATACTTCAAGTTCTTAAGGTTCAACAGTGCTTTTGATGGGGCAACCATGGGTTTTATCTGCATGAAGTAACTGAAACAAAATTTGGTAGCCAGCACCACAACCCAAAACAAAGTGTACTTTATATTGTCCACGAGACCTTCCCTCAGCCCACGACCAACAAATATTCTGCTCTGAAACCACCACGATAACATGCGAAAAATCCTCCAGTTAGACTGCTCAACAAAATTTCGAATCCAGGGGAGAACGAAAAGAGCCAGTGCTAGAAGCTCAGGAAGAATGAAAACCAACCCCACCTCGAGAAAAGTCACCACCCTCCTATCCGCCGCAGCTGACCACCGTCTATCTTGATTTTTCTGTGTCCATATCCTCCCATAGAACACCCCAAAAACTACAATCCATCCAGCAGCAACAATACTCTTCATCACCAACCTCACCCCAAGCCCCAGAGTCTCCCTCGACACTAAATTGTACTGCATCCCTGCATCAAGCAACGACTGCAAGAACCTCAGCCCGCTCCAAGTGAAGAAGACAGTCAAAACCCGGACCTGAACCTCCCGGAGTTTCAGAGCCTGCCAAGGGAACTCAGTCCCTTCCCAAGCAACAATAATGGCAGCCTGAAGGAACAAAATGAGCATTATCCAAAGCCTATCAAAGCTCCTATACAGGTTCCAAAACGATCTTTGTTCCACAAACCCAGTCTTACCCACATGCCTTCTCCTACTCGAGGTCACAAAGAAGTTACTCCCCACATCAATAGGCCATTTCAACTTCTCAAAACACCTCTTGCTCCAAAAATACTCATTTATATCATCATAATTCCTCCAATAACTATGCGGCGCAGTCCCATTCCTACTACTCTCAACCTCAGCTCTAATCGTCTCGTAAATCGGCTTTACAACACAGTTCAAGAACGCATTCTCCCCAGAAATCGAGGACATCACGGGCTGACCCGTATTCTCATCAATATAATCCTCCAAAATCTTATTCAACTCCATAGCCATGTTATGAAATATATAGCACAAACACTCGGGAACAAATCTAAGATTAGCAGACTCACCCCATATCAGAAGGTACAACGAAACGTAGAGAAGGTCCCGGCGCTGATCCGAGGCCGCCTCGCGCCGGTCCGAGATCCAGATGTTCGACTTCTTCCCCAGATAATAGCACCAGTCGGTGTAGTTCTTGAGAAGCTTCTTGCGAAAGCGCCTCAAAACGGTGCCGTCTAGGGTGTCGATGTTGTCCGGGGGCGGCGTGAGGCGCATCTGGGCGTTGGCGAGGTGGAGAACCAGGTGCTCCCTCTGGTTCCGGACGTTGTCCTTCTGGAACCCGAAAAAGAGCGCCAGCCAGTCGAGGAGGTCCATCTGGGGGAGCCATTGCTCGAACGGCGGCTTCCGGAGGTTCCCGACAGCGCGTAGAGCGGCCGCGGCGGCGCGTACCTCGGGGTACCGGAGAGACGGGTGGTCCGCCAGGAGGTTGTGGACCGGAATTATGTTGTACGGCTCCGACTCCGGGTCGGCCTGGCCCGGCGCCGGAGAACCGGTTCCCCGAGGAGGGGGACGTTGGCGGTGGCTCATGAATTTCCGGTGGTTGTACGGAGGCTCCGAATATTCGAAGGTAGCTTATCTTCCCTCTGAGAGAACCAGTTTTTAGGGAGAGAGAGTGAGAAGAAGCTGAGATTCAGATGCGGAAGCGAACGATAAAACGAAGGAAGGCGCGTTTGCGCGTTTTCCACAGAATGCGCGTTGTTAAAATTTTTCTTTGCCTACTTTTATTGGTGGTTTATTTTCTTTTTCACTTTTGCTTCCTAATTAAGAATTTTCAAAAATAATTTTGCTTTCAGCTACTTAACCTTAATGAGCTGTACATGGCTAAAACTAAAAGTAATTAACTGTATTGGTCTTTATTGTAACAAAAATAACACTCAATATTACTAATTATTGTAATATTGTAGGATCATCAATCATCATATCTGAAATCTGTCTAAGGTCAAGAGTAGTCATTAATTAGGATCAAAGGAATTTTCAAAAAGGCGAAAAATTATAACGCTAAAAGAGAAAGGTTAGCATAGTAGTAATCGGTATCATTAGTGTTCCTTCAAAAAAAATCTTTTGTGATTTTTTTTTTTTTTTGGTGCAAAGGAAAATTCCGACTTAGGACTTGCGCAATGAAGAGATATGTTTATCATCAAACTATGTCTACGTCCAAGTTTCCATTATTCCATATCACTATTTCAAATGTTTGTACCACCTTTAATTATAGTAATACTGATTTTCATATTTCTCAACTCTAGTTGGGATTCTAATATTGGTGCGATAGATGTTGGCCTCCTAATATCTTCTTCCTTTTTTTTTTTAAATATATTTATTATGCTTAACCATCCATATAGTCGCAAAGGAATGTAATCATTTGTATTTTAAGGATTATAATTTATTGGTAAGAATAGGAGTTGTATTTTATTAGTGACAATATGTATCTGAAATGATCTTTTTAAAGTTTTGAGTGGGATGTATGAATTTAGTTATCTCAGCCAAAACTTAATGCAGTGATTTCATTACTTTATATTATATATTTAGTGAAAAATGGAATTTTTTTTTTATTTTCCTCGTCAAAACAAAATTGTTTGAGCGTATTTGATTGCCTATGATTGTAATCCATTTTTCTCTCTGGCTATTATGACTCAGGAGGTATCTCGTCTTAAGATGAGGAGTTGCCCTACTCATTTTGACAATTGCTATCCAAACATAACTAAAGATGTAGTAAAAAATAGTTGATCAGTATTTGCTATAAATAGAACTTAAAAAATTTACAGTTAGTGTATGAGTTTTTTTTTCTTCGCTTATTAATTGCCGCATAAGAAGTAACACAATTCATGTTATGATAAAAAAAAATAAAAATTCATGTTATGATGAAAAAATTAAAAAAAAAAAATCAAAATGTTTAGACCATACTTGAATATACTTTCAATTTTTTGTTTATAAAAGTTGAAAACAAAAACATAAATATAAATTTTAAAAATAAAAAACTTGCTGGTAACACATCAAATCATTTTTAATTTTTAAAAACTAAAAACATAAAAATGCTTGGATACTGTAAAAGTAATTAGAAAAATATCATTTCTAAAAATTAATTTAGAAATATAATTTTTAAAAATTAATTTTAAAAAATAAAACTTCCAGAAAATTTATTTAGAAAATTACCCATCTGCAAAAAAAATACTATTTTATGCTTTTACTTAGAAATATCACTTTTGTAATTTTATTTATAAAAATACCACTTAAAAATTTTATTTAGGAAAATACATATGGTTTTACATTTTGTTTAAAAAAAATTTGAAAGTGAAAATTTTTCACTTGCATTATTTTTAAAAATTTTATTACAATTTTTCAAAATAGAAAACTAAAACAAGGTTACCAACCTTATTTTATAGGAAAAAATTTGTAAATTTTTATTTATTTAAAAAAAAATAGAAAATAGAAGTGAATCTAAGTAAATCTTTAATATCTGCACTTAAGTTAGTCCCATGTACAATTGTAAGAATAAGATGTGCTATTTAAAAGTAAATTTTTAATATATCACACGTCATTATAAACACTTTATTGTTTATACTAAACTTTATATTCTTAATTAAGAAGGATCAAGTCACAAAAATTCTTTCATCTTATTAAGAAATATGCAGTATGTTAGAAATGTGAATTTAATTTCATTCAAAAATAAATATATTTCAAAAGCTCTATGAGTGTAGACTTACACTTTTAGTAGAAGTGGCAATTTGAAAATGACAGGATAATACAATTGAAACCTGTGCATTTAATGAATACACTTGACACTAAATTAACTTAAATTGACATGACTAATTTATCAAAATATTTATTAATACAACATAATTACTTTAGGAATTTTTTTAATGAATTTCTTGTAAATATATGGAAAATAATGTACTAATGAGCTAATTTGTCTTAATAAAATAAAACTAAATTTAAAAAATTAAGTAAACTAACACTTATATTATTTAGATGGGTTGTGACACATTGATTTAATAGCATTTTCAATGAACATGTAATATGTGGGTTAACACAAAACCTACACCATGTAATAGAGTCAACGCAAGATGATATAAATTACCAGCCCTAATTTTCAGTCAAGTAAACATGAAGGATGAACATAAAGGATTATAGTTAATATGGTTCCAATTTTTTCTTAGTCCAACCCCTCCCTCCTACTTTGCGCCGCCACCTCTCTCTCAACACAAATATATATATAGGTTCCCAATCCAATATGTATTTTTTTAACCTATCCATAGGCTTTTTTTTTTAGCAGTTGGATAATAATCTAACAGCTATCATAATTTAAGCGATTGAAAAAAAATATATATATTATTTAATTTTTTTCTCTTTCCTCTTTTTACTATGAAAAGACATATATGACCAATTTTAATTGGCTAAAACAATATTTATATATATATAGGTAAAAAAGAATTACCTATTGAATTGATGTTCACATATATATATATATATATATATCTTAGCTTCTGGAAACATGTCCAATGATAACAAAAGTACCCATTGCTATATTTAATGTGTGAGATTAGCTATTTCCAAATTCTTTTTATTATACTAACCAATTGAAATGTGAGAAACAATTCCCTTTGACATAATATAATGAGTATCTTGTAGACTTTTAGTATACAATATGCATGTAGTTTAATTTAGGACATGGTATGGCACGAAAATCTATCTTTCGAAACCAGACAATCTATTCAACGGCTCACACTTCAGTGTAATGTGGTACAAGTTTTTTTGACAGTTAATGTGTGGTGCAGTAACCAACTTGCCAATTATTTTACGAAGGGTTTATGGCACAAACGGTCTCTAAAGTATCTAGTTTGTAGCAATTTGATCTTTAAATTTTTAATTGTGGCGATTTAAAATCATAATTTTTTTTAATTGTGGCGATTTAAAATCATAATTTTTTTGATTTAAAGTAATTTAGTATTTTAATTGTCTAAATTATAACTTATTATTAAATTTTTGACAAAAAAAACACGCGATAAGTATATTTAATATAAACTAAACCGAATAAAAAGATTTAGAGAGAAATAAAGATATATTATTTACACTTTTTAGGGTTTTTGGTACTGTAAATTTCGAGAAAGTTTTTTTTTTTTGGTGCGTCTACAGTAGGGGCGCCCCTACGTAGGGCCCTGTCTATTCACCGTTGGATGAGAATCTGTATATAAATAGATTCTCCACAGATTCCCGTTATTCCCCACAGATTTCCATCCAACGATAATTAAGGCACGACTCTACGTAAGGACGCCCCTACCGTAGCCATCCCATTTTTTAGCCATCCCTTTTTTTTTATGATTGTTCATATTTATACTTAAAATTTCAAAATCACATTTTAAATATATTTTCATATGTCACCAAGTGCTCTGTACGTGTGTTTTTAGTCAAAAATTTAACAATAAGTTACAATTTAGACAAATACAGGACCAAACTGCTATAAATCAAATAATTCATGGGCTTAATTACTACAATTAAAACTTTGAGAATCAAATTACCACATATTAGATAATTTAGGGACCATTTGTGCCATTAACACTTTATGAAAGTATAAATTTAAAGCTATCATGGATTATATAATACAACCGAGAAATTAGATAAACAAATAAAATGCTCATAAATAAGAAAATCTTGCAAGAATTTCAACAAATGTAATAAATTTCATTAAAATCCAATGAACGAATGAATGATAACTAAGATTGAGCTTTTCTGAATACAAAATAATAAAAGACAAATTTAATGTTAAATAATATACAACAACAAAGGTGTGGAACGTATATACAAATTTTATAATAGGTCTTATATCTAAATTTTTATGTAATGCCAATATCACTCTTGCCAATAAGTAGTGTTTATCTACGAGTTTAGCGGGAACCTTAGAAATTGATAATATTTTTTTCCTAAATTAAAAAAATAATAAAAGAGAGCTTTTATTGATATCCCCGGTTTCCGGTACGGGAGAAAACATAAAGGGCAAATTCAAATGTAACGCACATGGCTTTCGTATATTTGAATCTTACTCTTAGCGTAAGTAATTTTGTGTACCCCTTTTTAAAAGGATCCCTCAGTCCAAATATTATAAGAAAATAAAATAAATAAAAGGGAAAGTCCTCCTTTTAAGGCAGTTGCTATTATTTCTTAGCCAGGGTGCTTTACGACCACTTCCTATTCTACGCGTGGCTTCACTCCCCATTACCATCAAAGTCAAACGCGCCTATTTTTTTAAACGGAAACTTCAAAACTCCTCCTATCTGCGGGTTTTCGACGCTAAAAATGCCAGATTTTCTTAGTTTTCCACGTCAGCATCGGTCCTGCCCTTTTAGTGGACCCCATTTTGGATGAATTTGGCTTGTGGACATTTGACCTGGCAGAAAGCATACACGAATTTGACCCATTCCGTTTGTGGTCCCACCTTCGATGTGGATCTACGATCTTGACTCTTTCCAATTAATTTCAAGGATATAGATAAAACAATGCCAAACCATAAGTCTATCTTAAATTTTCGTAAAGTCAGTTGCATATATTATTTGTGTGTAATCTAGCAAATTGCATATGGAAGTTACGTGAAAATGACATAAATACACTTTTTTCTATGATCTTTGAAATGAAATTTTCTATTAATTTATTTAGTCTTCATTTGGCGAGTTGTAGACTCGTAGTATAATGTCATATTATTTTAGAGAGCTTAAATAGAAAATCGATATATCATTTCTTCAGACTTCAATGCAAAATCAGTGTGTGGCATAAAAATACACATTATTTCAATTTTCATTCTTTCTTTCTTTTTTATTGAGGAATTCATTTTTCATTCTACTGTTTGCTAAATATGTGAAATCCTTTATAAAATAATTTCATTTTGGGTTTGACACTTCTATGCTTGGTAGGAGGAAGGCAGAGTAGAGGACATGGAGCTTATAAAGATAAGAATTAAGGTAGCGTTTAATTACAAAGTAAAAATGGAAAAGGAATGGTTTTCGTAATGGGAATAGAAAGAAAATATGAATGAAATAGAAAAGAAGATTGATTTTTTTGTTTGGTTGACATTTTGTAATCAGTGTCTGAATCAGAATTATTACGTTTGGTTTGTTATGGAATAGAATGGAATAAAAAACTGTATAGACAAAATTACCAATATAAATTTTAAAAATTAGAAAAATAATTAAATTGCTATAAAATTTTAATTTTTTTTAAGCAATCAATATTTTTGAGAAAAATATATAAAATTAGTCTTATATATTTATAAGATACAGAACACCAAAGTAAAGATAGAAAATAATTAAACTGATATAAAAATTGATTGTTTTAAGATACGAATTTATTAAATAATTCAAATATATTGACAAAAATATATAAGGACCAAATTATATATGGCTGGAGAGGTAAGGCAGATTGATTTCTATGAATGTAAAATAAATTCCAAACATTTCAAATAAAGATCAAAATCAAATTATGGTCATTGCTACATCCACTCTTCTGAGTTTTCTTAGGGAGATTAAGCTGAAAATCAAGCTAGAAAAGTAGCATTTGATGGAGTATATGAAATAGGTAAACTAGAGCTTTACCGATTTTCTACTGCTAGTCTTTCTCCTCCTTGCATGACGACAAGGAGCAGCCAGGTGCACGATGAAAAGCAGACGCCATGGACTGAACGCGGGTCGAAGACAATGGAAGCTGAAGAGATAAAGGATAATTTTGAGCAGAAATTATATGGATTGGAATGGAATGGGCTTTCAATCACTTTAGTTTAGGAAACCTTATTCACCCGTTTAGATGAATGGCAATTACCATGTGAATGGGCTTTCAGGAGTTCAAAAGAAAACCAAAGAAAAGAATAGATCCACTTTAGTAATAAGAATTCCATTCCAACGTTGATTATCCCTAACCAAATGTCACCTAAAGAAGAGAGAGGAGAGTGGACAAAAGAGAGGAAAGGAAATGTTCATGAAAGAAAATGGGGGAAAAAATAAAGATTGTTTAGTAAGAGGAAAAATGAAAGAGATACTGAGATCTTAAATAAAAATGGTAGAACTCACAAAAATTTCTCCCCCAAATTAAGGGAAAAAAAGGAAGAGAAGTTGTTTAATTAAATAAAAAGTTGTATTTACTAAACTATCCATTGCATACTAATTTTGAAATAATAACACAAGGGATAAAATAGTTAAATCAAATTAGTTTTCTTTCCTCATCCTCCATATACTAAACATAAATTGTTTTATAGGAAGGATGAATACAGTATCTATTTGATTTTTTTAATTATTTTGGAGGGTAAATTTGCCGATTCTCACCTTTTTTGTTTTAACTTCTCTCTAATATTTCCAAAGTTAGAGAGATGATATTTGGTGTTCCTAAGTCATTCCCCATCCACTTCTCTCCTTTATTCTCTCCCTCATATTAAACAAAGGATAATGCTTTGTTTGGTACATGAAACTGGGATTGGGAAGAACAGTTACTTAACCTAACCTCTAATGCCAATTTGGGATTAAGATAAATAATAAATATATCTATATTAGTCTCGTGTAAATGAATAACTAATCTTATTTAAAAATGTGGAATATCTCACACTCAGTATTATTGGCCCTACTTCCATTCCACATTCTAATGCTAGTGGATACCACTTTTAAAATATTTTTTATTATTTTTTGATTAAATTATATTAATACATTTCAATTCCACATTATATTTCTAGTAGGCCTCACCTATGACTGGTAATTTATGTTACCATGTTGTGTTCGAGTTGATACGATTACGACATAACTCAACACCTTACCCAAACACGATACGATTAATAAACGTACCACAAATCTAAACCTAAATACAACATAATATATACATATACAACACGACACAATATGTGTAACCCATTTAATAAATATGTTATGTATATTATGACCTATTTGATACAATTACTCAATAGTGACATGATTACTCAAGTTTAACATGATTATAAACTAATTGATTCAAGTAAACAAATGTAAATGTATTTACAATCAATCAAAATCGCATTTAAAATATTAAAATATAAATAAATATGTCATATTATGCATGTAATGTTGACAAGAAAAAAGACATTTAATTAAACATGTTACACGAGTCATTTTTGAGTTAAGTGTATTGACCAACCTACTCAGTTATGATTTGTGTTACATATGTCAATGTGAAATTGACACGAAGATTAAATACATAAATCTGTTTATTTCATGTCGTATTATCATGTCCTATAGAAAATTATTAGCCTTAATCTCACCTTATGGAAAGTAATTTTAATTAAATCTAATACTATACCAAGTATAGACTAGTATTAAGCATATCTTAATCCAATACAATAATTCTATAAAATTTTCACATTCCACCTCTTACTTAAGCTCTCTATCCTTCCTATTTCATTTCACTCCTATTAAACATAATCTAAAGGTCTTTAAATTCTTTACTTGGTAACCATTTGGTTAGAAAAAATGATAATAATAAACTTCCAAAAATCTTCCTGAATTAAAAATATTTGGCAATTGATTTTCTCTTAGCTGCCATTAAATTGACAATGGAAATGAAGCTCCCATGCCAAATTTTTAACTTTAGGCTATATTTATTAGGAGAGAAAAGGGAGAGGAAAGAAAGTATATGAGAGAAAAATAGAGAGGAAATGGAAAAAAGGTTGTTTGGTAGAAAGGAAAAAGGAGAGGAGAGAAAAGAGGAAGTAAAAATAGTAGATGGAGTCCATGAAAAAGTAAAAAGCTTTAACCAATGAAAAAAATAAAATTACCAAATTATCCTTGCATACTAATTATTAATCTCACTACAAATGGTCTTTCTCTACGTCCTACCATTTCTTCCCTCCATGTATACCAAACAATTATAGGAGAAAAAAAATTTTCATTTTCATGCTACACATTTTTTCCTCCCTATTTTCTTTCCTCCATTCCAAACATAGCGTTAAGCTCATAACACGTAGTCTTTCTCAACACGAATTTTGTTTAAGTGTTTCATGTTTTTTATTTATTTTTATATAACTTTCAACTTTTTTAAAAAAATTGTTACATTTTATTTTACCGTGAGCATGCTGATTCAACGACAATAAAGGAAAATGACTTAATTACCAGTAAATTTATAATTCGATGAGATTTTTGAATTTATTTTTTTAATGACCAAATAATTACCAAGTAAATAATTTAGAGACCTTTAGTGCCACCAATCATTTTTTAAAAAAGATAAAAATTAATGATCTCTCATTTTTGCCATCACATGTAGGACACATGATTTTTTCGTTCTTAATTTAGCGGAAGTTAAATCGTGGATGCCCAATAGCACCAGTAACGAGTATATGGACAACGTATGAAACTAATTGAAGTTTAGAGAGAAGTTATGAGAGATTAAAGTTCATAGACTATCAAATAGGGAGATCATAAAGTTTACAATTCGCTCCTTATAATTGCCTTACTTTTTTAAAAAGAATATATATTTAATTACCTGTAACCCAAATTCTCTGTATATTTTGATTTTTTTTTTCCCCTTATTCATCCAATCAGATTTTAATATAGGAATAAAAATTAAAAGTATTTGACAGAGATTGTTTGTATTTCATAATTTTTAACCATTTTAATTGAATGGATAAAGAAAAATATTTAAAAAACGAACTCGGACTATGTCCCTTACCTGTACATGGTGACGTGAAACAAATCCATTAATAATCTTCATAATGATTATTGATTAGTAACTTGCCCCACCAATGTTCCATTGAGGTGAATGAGCTTAACTTTTAACGGCTTCAGTACAAAATTTGCTTTTAGGCATCTTGTCACATAACTATCACTCTAAAAAAAGAAAGAAAGAGCAAGAAAGGCCCAGGAGCATAATTAATAGCAATCCCAAATCAGCCAGCGTTAAAAGAAGGGACCACTTCAACACTTTTAAACGACGATGTTAACACTGAAACGACATTGTAAAAGATATGAACCCCGGAAAACGACAACAATCCAACATAAAAGCAAAATAAAACGATTATCGCCTACAACGACGAGAATAATACTAGAAACGATGATGACTGGAAAACGACCACAACGGCATAGAACTAAAGCAGGTGGAGTCCAGCATTAAAAAATAAAAAATAAACGACAATAATGCAGCAAAACAACACCTAATGGAAAACGACAATTATTAAGTAAACGACATTGACTATGAAACAAAGATAACCACAAAATCCATCATCAAATGGAAAACGGCGTCAACCTGACAAAGAGACAGACTTCAACAGGTCCTGTTTTTTAATTTTTTTTTTTTTTTTAGAGCAGGGAACTTGCGCTAATTGTTTCAACTTTCTTCCTTATGGTAGAAATGTAACAGTTGGTGGGGATTTTTATCATTGGAACCAACATGTGCCACCCGCCTAAGCAGTTTTTCTTAGAAGATTTCAAAACTCATATTACTATAGGTGTAGTCCGTACAGCTTCGAGTAAGGCTACAGATGGATTTTTCACTAAGATTTTGTGGGGCACCCGTATCGTACGTATCTGTCAATTCTCCTTCAAAGAATAATGTTAGAATAGCTGACAATAATTAAGGGAGTACAATGTCCCTTTTTGGGAGTTGGTGATAGAGAAGGATAGAAGACAAGTAGGATTGTTTAGGAGATAGTATTAGCTTACCTTTTGTATTAAAAAAATGTACAATTTATAATGGTCTTATGGTCCCCAAAAGGCTAAAGTTAGTGGTCACATGTCCCCTAAAATAGCAGAACATGTCTCCTCTATCGATTGTACAGATATGGATAAGTAAGAATCAACGTTATTCATTCTGTGTATGATACGCGTATTGTAACTATGGAATATTCTACCTGGTTAGACTGATCGGCACTCGACCTTAGGTGATTGAAAAACATTGGCTTTTTACTGTTGTCGGATGTTTGATGTTCGTCATCTGTGGGCTGTGGTCTAACAGAGCCCGATCTAAGTCTACTGACTAGTGTCTTTTATCCGATCAATGGTCTGCTAGGTGCAAAACTTTGTTTGTCCTATCATGGGCCGAATAGGGCTCGCGCTTAGTGCACAAACGACACGTAATCCTCAAAAATATCTTCATTCACCATGTGTCTTCGACATATTGGTCGGGAAAATTACCTCCAACAGTAAACAATTCTTAATCTCGTCTCACAACAAAACTCAAAACAAGTAAAAATCAACTTGTCGCTTACAAACTCTCAAAGTATCCCTTAAGGAGCCCGTTTTCATCAAAAAAAAAAGAAAAAAAAAAAAAAAACTACTCTCAAAGCATCATTTGATGATGGATCAAATTCAGCACAAGTTCGTGGAAGTACAAGGACGAAAGCTTTACGTAGCCGATATTGGAACAAGTAAGGATACCCTGCTCTTCTCCCCACTTCTGAATCCGTGTACCTTACATACTTCTTTGCCATATTGGTACATAAATACTTTATATATAATCAGAGAGACCCTTTTGGCTTTTGCATTTTTAGTTTGGTCAAACTACATTACGTACAAATGTTTTAGGTCCAAACGTGGTAGTATTCCTACACGGGTTTCCAGGGATATGGTACTCGTGGCGCCACCAGATGCATGACCGCTCTAGCCAAGGGCGGGTTCAGAGCCATTGCACCCGATTACAGAGGCTACGGATTATCCGACTCGCCGCCTGAACTCGAGAAGGCTTCGCTTCTTGATTTTATGAATGACCTTCTTGGAATCGTCGATGCCCTCGCTATTCCTAAGGTAGTACACTACAATAATTAGAATTTACAACAACCTCTTCACAATCAAAAACACAGGCTATTATGGTCTTATATAAGTGTTTTTCGTTCGTTGAATTTGTTGTGTATTTTTATTATTATTATTATTATTATTATTATTATTATTATTATTATTATTATTATTATTGTTTAGTGTCGTTTTGTCTTTTGTAATATTTTTAAGTCTTTTAAGTGTTGGACACGTTTTTTTAATTTTTTTGGAGGAGTTGGGCACATTTTTTATTTAGGCATTTTTACAATTTTATTTTTATTTAATATTTTAATATCAATTTAAAATTATTAGCAAATTCTTTTTATTTGAAATTGAAAAACTCATAACGTGTTATACTTGTCCATTATTTGAAATTATTATTTTACATAATTTTAAATATACTTCTTCGTGATGGAAAAAGACATGCACGAAAAATATTACAAAAAAAAATACAGAGGGCATAATATTTCTTTATTAAGGATCTTTTGTCTAACAAAATAAGCATGTGTATTCCATCACTTCATGGAATAGGGAACTTGGATAAATTAGCAAAATCTCTCAAGATTATTTGGCATGAATCGAATTACTATGGGTGGAGGTATGAACCTTTTCACGTTCGCTATATTTTCTTGAATATTGTTTTGGTAATACATTAAGCAAATATAATCTTCACTGGAGTAATTACTAGTACTGGTACCTCAAAACGTTCAAAAACAATAAACAGGTTTATCGGAAAATGCTGTCTCTAATTGCAAAGAAATTCTCTCTTTAAATTAATTTTGTTGGTGGTTTTTTGGTGACCTTTTCTCTTTTTTTTTTTTTTTTTTTTCTCTCTCTCTCAATAAGCTTGGTATTTATATACGAAATAGAACCCCTCACCAACCATCTCAAGTGGCAATCATCAAACGTATATTGGTGGTTTTACTTTTCTCTTATAACTAGTGTATAATACACGTGCCTGCACGTGACCCGTTAGCTTAATTAGGAAAAAAATACATAATATATATGCATGTTATAACTAATACAAAAGATGTTTCAATTATAAAAAAAAAAAAAAGAGAAAAGTATGTAGCGAATTTGATTTTTATTTTAAGAAAAGAACATTATAAAACTGTGTATTAACAACTAAAAATAACTTTATTTCTATTAAAAAAACAAAATATAATTTTGTTTCTTTGCCTATGAGATGCATATGAACCTCGTCCAAAAACAATAATCTAACAGAAAATAATTAAAAACAATTATATGCATGCCATAGCTAGTACAAATATTAAAAGAAAACTAATAAAACATGTTTCATGAACCACATATTTACCTTAAATAAGTCATTATACATGTTCATACATTCATCTTAGATAAGTCATTACATGTGTTAATGGGATTAAAAAGAAAGATATCACAATAACTAAATGTTAAAATGGCTCCTATTTTTGCTGCCCCAAAATAACCAAATAAGATCAGAAAAAAAAAAAAGAAAAAAAAGTTTACAAAGTAATAAATATCTCATAAGCAAAACCATTTGTTTTTCTTAAAAGTATTTGATATTTATTATTTTTGTCATAGGGAATTCACAAAATGTAAACCTGAGCATATATATTAAAGAAGACCGAAAAAGAAAAAGACAGAGGAGAAGAAAAAAAAAATTAAGGCTGTGAAGCAAGGAGGATGAGAAAAAAGCCTGTAGACTAATAATTCCAAAATTTGTTGATGAGTATTTTAATAATTTTCTTTAAATAAAACTCAATTTCCTAATATCTTATATGCATATTTAAGAAGTGGAAACTTATAAAATGAAGCAATATGTGTCCCCTTTCTCTTTTGTGGTTCTTAAACATATTTATACAAACACCATAAAAATAGGCAGTGGGTCCCATCTATAAAAAATAATAATAATAAAATACAATGACAAACATAAGAAATTATATGAAAAAAGGGAGAGGTTTTAAATTCATCGTGAGTTTTTTTACCCAAAAAAAAAAAAAAGAGCATGTCAACGAAGACCACAAACCAAAAAGTATTGACTTTTGTGTAAAATAGAGATAAGACATTATATATGAATTGATTTGTGACCCAAAATGAAATATCGATCTATTCATAGAACTTCAAGAAAAAATGAAGATTAAAAAATAAAAATGGTAAATCCAACCGTAATTGAAAGAACAGAAAAAGATTGAAAACGTTGGATTAGGATATAATGCGCCTATACGTAATGGAATTAAGGTTGATCTAGTCATCTAGTTTCGATCTCGATCAAGCGGCTTTTTAAATGTAACACTACTGGGCCTCACCCAAAAGTGCTAGCTTGAAGGTACTTTTAGGCTCATGGACCACCACTTAAATACCCATGATCTTCCCAGAGCATACCTGATGTGGGACTTGGGGCGTTACAATCTCCCCCCGTTAAGGGCCTAGCGTCCTCGCTAGAGGGTCCACATTCAATAGCCCACATATAACCTCTATGGGCGGGGTTCACATTCACCACGATTCCGGTCCGTGGCAGCCTTCTAAGGCCCACATAGGTATAGACTGAGTCGGCTCTGATACCAAATGTAACACCATTGGGCCTCACCCAAAAGTGCTAGCTTGAAGGTACTTTTGGGCTCATGGACCATCACTTAAATACCCATGATCTTCTCAGAACATACCCGATGTGGGACTTGGGGCGTTACAATCTCCCCCCATTAAGGGCCTAGTGTCCTCGCTAAGGGGTCCACATTCAATAGTCCACATATAACCCCTATGGGCGGGGTCCACATTCACCACGATTTCGGCCCGTAGCAGCCTTCCAAGGCCCACACAGGCATGGACTGGGTCGGCTCTGAATACCAAATGTAACACCACTGGGCCTCACCCAAAAGTGCTAACTTGAAGGTACTTTTGGGCTCATAGACCATCACTTAAATACCCATGATCTTCCCAGAGCATATCCGATGTGGGACTTGGGGCGTTACAATCTCCCCCCGTTAAGAGCCTAGCGTCCTCGCTAGAGGGTTCACATTCAATAGCCCACATATAACCCCTATAGACGGAGTCCATATTCACCACGATTCCGGCCCGTGGCAGCCTTCCAAGGCCCACATAGGTATGGACTGGGTCGGTTCTGATACCAAATGTAACACCACTAGGTCTCACTCAAAAGTGCTAGCTTGAAGGTATTTTTGGGCTCATGGACCACCACTTAAATACCCATGATCTTCCCAGAACATACCCGATGTGGGACTTGGGGTATTACACAGCAGTATAAGTCCCTGATTTTTTTTTTTCGCCCAAGCCCTCATTTAAATTAAAATACAAAGTAAATTTCTAAAAAAATAAATAAATAAATAATTGATAACTCTATGAAAATAGAGTTATTTATGTTCTTTTTCTTAAATATTTTGTGTGTTTTTGTGCAATTTTAGTTTAATTTAGGTTATTTATAGTTAATTTGATTTTTATTATTTAAATATAATTTTATTTAATTTTATTAGATTTTAGGTATTTAATTTAAAGATAATTTAGTTTTATTTAATTAAATTCTGATTATAGTTTTATATGTTTAATTTAATTTTGAATATTGATTTAGTATTATTTTTAATTAGTTTAATTTGTTTTGATTAAAGAAACAAAAAAAGAAAAGAAAATCGGAAAAAGCAGCCAAAACGCGCGAGTGAGAGAATGGGGAGAAGGCGCGTTTCTGGCCGTCGGATCGAGCTTCAGGAGCACCAAATGGGCGCGTGCAGCACACGCGCGACCTCAGGCGAGTGGAAGCCGACAGCTGGGGCCCACCGACGTCAGCGCTGCAGACTCCACTAANAAAATGAAATATCGATCTATTCATTGAACTTCAAGAAAAAATGAAGATTAAAAAATAAAAATGGTAAATCCAACCGTAATTGAAAAAACAGAAAAAGATTGAAAATGTTGGATTAGGATATAATGCGCCTATACGTAATGGAATTAAGGTTGATCTAGTCATCTAGTTTCGATCTCGATCGAGCGGCTTTTTAAATGTAACACTACTGGGCCTCACCCAAAAGTGCTAGCTTGAAGGTATTTTTGGGCTTATTGACCACCACTTAAATACCCATGATCTTCCCAGAGCATACCCGATGTGGGACTTGGGGCGTTACAATCTCCCCCCGTTAAGGGCCTAGCGTCCTCGCTAGAGGGTCCACATTCAATAGCCCACATATAACCCCTATGGGCAGGGTTCATATTTACCATGATTCCGGTCCGTGGCAGCCTTTCAAGGCCCACATAGGTATGGACTGGGTCGGCTCTGATACCAAATGTAACACCACTGGGCCTCACCCAAAAGTGCTAGCTTGAAGGTATTTTTGGGCTTATTGACCACCACTTAAATACCCATGATCTTCCCAGAACATACCCGATGTGGGACTTGGGGCGTTACAATCTCCCCCCATTAAGGGCCTAGCGTCCTCGCTAGGGGGTCCATATTCAATAGCCCACATATAATCCCTATGGGCGGGGTCCACATTCACTACGATTTCGGCCCGTGGCAGCCTTCTAAGGCCCACACAGGCATGGACTGGGTCGGCTCTGAATACCAAATGTAACACCACTGGGCTTCACCCAAAAGTGCTAACTTGAAGGTACTTTTGGGCTCATAGACCATCACTTAAATACCCATGATCTTCCCAGAGCATATCCGATGTGGGACTTGCGACGTTACAATCTCCCTCCGTTAAGAGCCTAGCGTCCTCGCTAGAGGGTTCACATTCAATAGCCCACATATAATCCCTATGGACGGGATCCACATTCACCACGATTCTGGCCCGTGGCAGCCTTCCAAGGCCCACATAGGTATGGACTGGGTCGGCTCTGATACCAAATGTAACACCACTAGGCCTCACCCAAAAGTGCTAGCTTGAAGGTACTTTTGGGCTCATGGACCATCACTTAAATACCCATGATCTTCCCAGAACATACCCGATGTGGGACTTGGGGTATTACACAGCAGTATAAGTCCCTGATTTTTTTTTTTTCGCTCAAGCCCTCATTTAAATTAAAATACAAAGTAAATTTCTAAAAAAATAAATAAATAAAGAATTTATAAGGGACCCACGTGTTCCACCTAAGCACTTACCATTAATTTCTCACACATTAGCTCGCGCACTCCACATGTGAATAAAAGGGAGTTACTTGGTAAATTACAAAATGCAAATATTTAATTCTTAGAAAATATTATCATTGTGGTTACCATATCAAATTAAACTAATAAATATCAAGCACAAAGAGGTCGAATGAAATTCACCATTCTAATGCTCATTCATCTTTTTATAATATAGAGAGAGATATATACTAGTTTGAACACACGTGCCTGAGGCATATGACCTATGGTTGTAATGAAAACTTATATATAAACTTATCTACTTACTGTTTTAATTTATGAACTATATACTTAGAAAATGACAAAAATAGAAAGCAGAAGTTAAAATAAGCCAATAAAGAAAGATTTACTTTTGTGTCTAAAAGCCCAAAACACATGGAATGGATTGGAACAAAGAACCCATAAGAAAAAATTAATAATGATATGTGTCCTCTCTATTAGTTGTCATAAAAGGTAAATAAAACAAAAATTATTAAAAAAAAACCTAAGCTGCTGGATCAAAGGCTCAATTCCCAAATTGATTCATCTTTCTATATATTCTTATAGATATATTTTATTGTCGCCTGAAAAACGAAAAAAAAAAAACGGGATGTGCTTTGGATACGGGGTGAGTAGGCCTACTTGAGCTGTGCAAATGGGCCCACATAGGTCCACAGGCCTTAGGCCCGCTGGTTACAAGGCCCATACCAAACAAAAACAGTGAAATTTGGGCTCGGTACCCATTTTTTTGGGTTAAGTAGACAGTTACCACTTTTTTCAAATGTTTAACTAAATTTATCATCACTATTAGATTCTACTACTTTTAGGAGGGAATTGGTCAAGAATTTGTCAAGAATTCATCAAGAATCTGTCTAAATTACCACTGACATCAAGAATCTATCAAGAATCCATTAAGATTATCAAGAATCCGTCAAGAATTCATCAAGAACCTGCCACGATCACCGCCAATGTCAATAATCCATCAAGAATCCATCAAGATCATCAAGAATCCGTCAAAAATTCATCAAGAATCCATCAAGATCGCCGCTGACATCAAGAATCCGTTAAGATCGTCGAGAATTCATCAAGAATTCATTTTAAAAAGTGGTATGGTGGTAGATTTAATTAATGAGGAAAAAAAATGGAAAAAGTGGTATGGTGGTAGATTTAATTAATGAGGAAAAAAAATAGTATACAGCTAATTTATTCCATTTTTTTTAGAGTATTTATAAGAAATAGCCTTTTTTTTAAGACCAATTTAAAAAGTGTCTGTTTTAATTTTATTTTGATAAATACCATTTTTTAGTTGATCTATTGTTTATAAAGTAAATCAATCTTT
>JXTC01000161.1:81450-105324 GCA_002914845.1 Trema orientale
GTTTTTTAATTTTATATAAAGTTTTGGATTTATCAATCTCTTATTTCAAAATGTATTGGCAGCAGCCTTTATTGTGGCAATTGTCTAAATCCAATACTTTGGGGGACTTTTGCGATTTGCTATTGGGTGATATATCATAATTTGAACTTTTTTTTTAAGTACTTAAAAAATATTGGGATTTGTCCATCTCTCATTTTAAGACATAGTAGTTGCTTTAATAGCCCTTAATGAAATTGCTTATACTATAATATAATGCGAACACCGCAACATCTTTTCATGTTTAACGTATTTGAGGGCCGATCTACATTCCGAAGAAAAAATACGGTACCGGTCTGGCTCAGACCCACATTATGTGGACCTAGGCCAGCCCGTTACATATAGTAGGGGTTTGGCTGGGCCTTAGTTATAGGCTCACAAGCCTGGCCGGGCACGACTAACATTTCTATTGGCCCATATTACGCTCACATTTAGTCCTTCTATATATAATTTTAAATATATTTCTTAATTAAAAATTTAAAAAATCTTAGTTAAATATTTTTATTTGTATGCTGTTATTTATTTACTAATTTTTGTTTATTTTCAATTTATTCAAATTTTAAAAGAATATGAATGGGTTTTAGGCCCATATTTGATATTTTAAAGTATAGAATAACAACGAAATTAGGCCCACATTGTAGCCCATATTCATCCTACATAGACACAACCCACCTAGGCACGATCCACTTAGGCCTGCATAAAATGTGGGCTAGGCCTGTGGGTCGTGTCGGACCCCATGATAAGAATATGGGTTGGGCTAGGCTAAGGCACGGTACAAAGCCCATATGAGCTTATCAAATGTGGGTCGGAGCGGTTCAGTCCGACCCACTTTACATCTTTAGTATTAGCTCATAGGACGTAAGAACTTTTTTTTTTTTTTGGGGGGAGTAATGTCATAAAATGACATTATAAAATACAGTACATATCTTGAATTTGATTTTTTCTTCTAATTACAAAAGCTCATAATTGATTTTAATTTTTCGAAAACGATAATCTCATTCTCATGGTAGCTATAGTAGAAAATTGATGACAAGAAACAAAATTATTTATAATACAATATGATTACAAATTTGTGGTTGAAAGCAATCAAACTTAAGTTGTTAATGAATGGAAAAAGGAAGTAAGGTTCTTTTATTTTATTTTATTTACTAATGGAGATGTAAAGTGGGCCGGTCTGAGCCTACCCGACCCACATTTGATAAGCCCATATGGGTTTGTACCGTATCTAGGCCCGGGCCGCCTAAAATATGGGCCGAGCCGGCCGAGCCTATATTCTTCTTAAGAGGCCCGACACAGCCCACAGGTCCAACCCACATTTTATGTGGGCCTAAATGGGTCGTGCCTAAGTGAGTTGTGCCTATGGGGGCCGAATATGGGCCACAATGTGGGTCTAATTTCGTTGTTATTTTATGTTTTAAAATATCAAATATGGGTCTAAAACCTATTCATATTATTTTAAAATTTAAATAAATTGAAAATAAACAAAAATTAGTAAATAAATAACAATAAAAGCATATAAATGAAAATATTTAACTAAGATAAAATTTTAATTAAGAAATATATTTAAAATTATGGGCGCGTCTACAGTAGGGGCGCCCCTACGTAGGGCCCTGTCTATTCACCGTTGGATGGGAATCTGTATATAAATAGATTCTCCACATATTCCCGTTATTCTCCACAGATTCCCATCCAACGATAATTAAGGCATGACCCTACGTAGGGACGCCCCTACCGTAGCCATCCCCTAAAATTATATATAGAATGACTAAATGTAGTTCTAATATGGGTCGATAGAAATGTGGGCCGGGCCTGTGAGCCTATGACTAAGGCCCAGCCCGGCCCCTACTATATGTAACGGGCTAGCCTATGTGGGCCTGGGCGGGCCAATACCGTGTCTTTTCTTCAGAATGTGGACCGGCCCTCAAAGCCCGGCCCACATTGACATCTCTATTTTTTTTTAAAAAAAAAGTGGGGCTTAACTAATGACCACCACTTACTACAAATTTAAAGGAAAATATCATACACACACACACTACCAAGGCTTGAACCCCTGACCCTCTAAACTTACATACACATCCTTAAAGCCTTGGACCAACTGAGCTAGCCCCAGTTGGCTATTTAATCATATGAGGAACATCTTGATTCCCATTATTTTGTTTACTATCAAGGAATAAGAACCAAAATAAGTTCATACCAAATATACCTTTCAATTGCTTTTTATTTTTTTTTATGATAAATTAGTTCAAAGGAACAAACATCAAAATAAGCTTTCATTAAAAAGTACAAAGAAATCAAGATGAGTTAATGGGCTAAATGCAAAATATACTATGAGATATACATTTTATTTTATTTTTTTGTATTTTAAATGCTAAATTCTGAGTCCTATAAAATTATATCTCTAAGTTTCAAATTTTCAAAAAATTATATATGACGTATCAATTTTGAGTGATTTATGCTATTGAAAGACAAAATTGCCCCTCATATCTTGTTACCAGACAATAAAAAAATGAAAATTTAATTAAAAAAACAAAATAAGATAAAACTAAAATGAAACAACGAACAAATATATAGAGCGGTGTTTATGAAGTAAATGCAAATTTTTTTACACGATTTTCATGTTTGGAAATAATAATTAGCAAAATTCAATATAATTTTAGTATGTTATGAAGGGAAAATGCTTGTCCTCCCAATTATATTACTAAATTCTTAATTCCAACCTAAGCATGTGATTTATCACCACTCAAGTAACGATAATATTATATTTATTTGTGGTAAGTCTTATACACCAATGATGATACTCATATGCATGCGTTGGTACAAAAAAAAATGTACACCAATTGAGATTCCTAGCATTATCTTTGGATTAAATTTATATTTTGCACATATTTTTTCCTAAAAGTTTGAAACTTAGAGATATGATTTTGCATAATCAAAACTTAAGATTTAAGTTGCAAGACGTGCATAATTTTGTTTTTTTTCTGTTAATTTTTATTTTTTATTTAACTCTAATGTAATTTCAAAAGTACACTTTTTATTTTCCTTTTGTTTGTTTTATAAGGTAAATTAGAAAATTCAAATAACCCATTAGAAATTGGATTCTATTTCTTAACTCCTCATAGAATATTACATTCTCCTAAATTGAAACTTAATTTTTAATTTTGTGGTGGGTTCACATAAATTAAATTCCTTACGTGCAAGTAAACAAGCTAAGTTGATAGTTACTACTTTTTTAAAGTGATTAACTAAATATAACACCACTATTAAAATTATACCACTTTTAGGGGGGAAGAAATAAAAATATACCTTTAATCTCTTTTCACTCACTCATTACCAGCCATCACCCTCACCTCATCTCACCTCACTCCGCAGCCGCTACCACAATTGGCCAAAGTTCCAGATCTACCTGATAGATTACAAGACTCAAGCTTCATCACAAGAAGAAAGTCGAGGGCTTCACTAGGGAGCTAATACTTGAGATCTGATGGAACCAGGAAGAAAGATTGGCGAGAGAATTTTTCCGAACGACAACAATTCATCTTTCACCGCTGATGTATCAGAGAGAAGTCTCGTGTGGCTGGGAAGGAGATAAAAAAAATGGTAGAAAATTGATAGTTGTTACATTTAATTAATCAACACAGAGAAATGAGTTTTGTTTAAATTTTTCAAGTAAATACATGAACTCACAATTATCATGAATAAAAATTCCTAACGTGTAGACAACATTATTATTTTTTTTTCGTTTTATTTTAAACCAATTTGTTCGTAACAATTAAGCAAGTCTATATATCTTTTTATTCTTAAAAGAAATGATTACGTGCTTAATAAATTTGGTACAGTTTTATGAGATTATTTATTTTCATTTATTTTCTTTATTTTACTTTGGTAACAAGGAATTTATTTTCTAGTGGATTTTTGGGTCTTATAACAAAGTGACAGAATTTTTGGCTCAATTTAAATAAATGTTCATTTTTCAAATGTTATAGCAAAATATCAGATATATATATTTACATACCAAATATAAAATATTATATGCCGAATATAAAAATTTATATACCAGTATATTTTAGTATATTAATTGAAATTAGTAAATACGTAGATCTATGAAATATAGTGTTATATATACTTGGAAGCTATAAAATTAAAAAAAAATGAACATTTACTAAATTAAATTTAAAAAATTATTCGTCCATCTAAATTTCTCTTTTATTTTTGGGCGCGTCTACAGTAGGGGCGCCTTACGTAGGGCCCTGTCTATTTACCGTTGGATGGGAATCTGTATATAAATAGATTCTCCACAGATTCCCGTTATTCTCCACAGATTCCCATCCAACGATAATTAAGGCATGATTCTACGTAGGACGTCCCTACCGTAGCCATCCCTTTATTTTTATATATATTTTTAATTTTTTTATTATTATAACTTAAAACCCAATTCGGCCATACAAAAAACGGACGGACCGAAGCCAAGAGGCCCAGGCAGCAAACCGAACCCATCACGTGGACTATTCTCGTCCTCATAAACTGCACACTGGGTCCCACACACACAACTCCCCTTCTTTCCCCTCCCCCTCCCTCTCTCTCTCCTCTGCCTCAACTCCAGACTCCAAAAGTCCAAACACTCTAGAGAGAGAGAGAGAGAGAGAGAGCGAGCGAGGCAGAGTAACAGAGCTCGAGCTTAAACCCAATTCAATTATAGAGAGAGAAGGTACGTGTGTGTGAGCCTAATTCGATGGACGAGGGTTCGAGCGGGGCTCTGGTCCCGGCGGTGAAGCCCGAGCCGCCGTTGACGTCGGTCTCCGGCGGCGCGTCCCAGGATCCTCGAGCCGAGGCAGCGGCGGCGGAGGCGGCCGGAGTATCGGCGGAGCTGGACAAGGACTTCCTCTGCCCGATTTGCATGCAGACGATTAAGGACGCGTTCTTGACTGCGTGCGGCCATAGCTTCTGCTACATGTGCATCGTCACTCACCTCCGTAACAAGAACGACTGCCCTTGCTGCGCTCACTACCTCACCACCAAGCAGCTCTTCCCCAACTTCTTGCTCGACAAGGTTTGCTTCCTTCGCTTTCACACTGTTTGGCTTCCGAGAAAATTCAGTTTGGACATTAATATATATATATACATATATATATGTGCGTGTGTGTGTGTACACATGTAGAGTTTCATGTTTACATATGGAATTGACTATTGGGGCTGAATCTGTAGAATTATGTGTTGAAAATAAAGTTTTCTGCTTGAAATGAACTAGTTGGAAACGCAATGCGGCTTATTCTGTGTACCATAACTTTTGTAGCTACTGAAGAAAACTTGCGCTCGTCAAATATCGAAGACCGCATCCCCAGTGGAGCATTTTCGTCAGTCGTTGCAACAGGTGATTCGGTCTCTTTGATGGTTTTTTTGGTGATTTTGTTCTATGGGCCACATATATGTCGTAGTTGATACCCGTTTGACACTTTGTTTTGATGCTTAGACAGGGTTGCGAAGTGTCGATTAAGGAGCTAGATATCCTCTTGGCACTACTTGCGGAGAAAAAGAGGAAAATGGAACAAGAAGAAGCTGAGAGGAACATGCAAATCTTGCTCGATTTCTTGAATTGCTTAAGGAAGCAGAAAGTGGAAGAGCTCAACGAGGTTTGCTGCTGCTTTTACGTTGTGTTGAAAATGTATCGATTGATGTATTGCTTCATCATTTTGCTAACCCTTTTCGGATTTTGCAAGTGTGATGTTGCCCTTAGTACTGTAAGTTGCCTAGTTCATCTAGGCTGCAAGAGGTGGCAAATCAACATTCTAGGCATCGAACAAGTTTCTGTACTTTTGGTTGAGTGGAATTTGCTTGAATGAGTGACTTATAATAATTGATAAATGGGTTACTGAAAGTCTTTTCTTTTTGCAGGTGCAAATGGATCTCCAGTTTATTAAAGAGGACATAAGTTCTGTGGAAAGACATAGGATGGATTTGTATCGTGCAAGAGATAGATATTCTCTGAAGCTGCGGACAGCTGGAGATGATTCAAGTGCAAGAAAACCATGGCCTTCCTTGGTTGATAAGAACAGTGGTGGTCCCATCTCCAGTACTTATAATATACGTGGAGGAATGTCTTCTGGGAATCTTCAGATTAAGAAATTGGATGGATGGGGTCAAGTAAATTCTTCTGGACTCCAGAGAAAGGATGCTGTGAGTGGATCAGATTCACAGCATATTAATCAATCGGGCCTAGCTGTAGTGAGAAAAAAGAGAGTACATGCTCAGGTTAGTCAATTCACAGCACCTGGTTCTGGCTTTCCATGCTTGCTTTGTACTTGATATGTGCCCCTGATACTTATTAGTGATATTCTTATAACTTCAAAAATAGCTGGTGGTTAGAATGGGTCAATGGGAAAATATGACAAGGTCGAAACCCATTGTTCAAATGCGCATTTGCTCTCAACATAAATACCAACAAACATTTGCTTTGCTTTGTATGGTAAATATTTTTTCAGGCTGGTTGGATTTAATTACATGTATTTGTTGACTGTGCACATTATGAATAATGCACATGTAAATAAATTAAGATACTCAAGGGGACCTAGACCATTGAATAAATTTCTGTTTCTGCCAAGATTCTTTCTCATTTTCATCAATCGCTGCAGTTTAATGACCTGCAAGAGTGCTACCTGCAAAAGCGACGTCAATTGGCAAACCAATCATATAATCCACAAGAGAGGGATAAAAATGTCATACACAGAGAGGGTTACAATGCAGGTCTTGCAGATTTTCAATCAGTATTGAGTACATTCGCACGCTATAGGTATGGATGCTGTTCTTAGTTTCCTTTCAGAAGTAGTTTGGTAAATAAGCATCACTGTTGTCTCATCTTATTCTTCTTCTTCTATTGTTGATCTCCATATTTTTGTTGTTGTTCTAAATAGCCGATTGAGGGTCATTGCTGAACTTCGGCATGGGGATCTCTTTCATTCAGCCAATATAGTATCAAGGTCAATTATTGTTTTCCTTATCATTATTCATATCATTATTCATCTTTGAAATCAATATTTCGTACACTTATTTGGTGTTAATAAAGTTGTGCGTGTTAAGTGTGGTAGGTCCTTTAAATAAACCTGTATTCGACTTGAAAGTCTTTGTTATGAGACGAGTCTAAAAATATGATTTTGTGCTTGTTTTGTCCTTGTTTTTTTTGGGTGTGTGCTTTCGTGTATTTTTATTTTTGTCTTCAGTTGTTTGCTTAACCTAACAAAATGTCCTGTATTGTTGCAGCATAGAATTTGATCGTGATGACGAGTTATTTGCCACTGCTGGTGTGTCACGGCGCATAAAAGTTTTTGATTTTTCCTCGGTATGATCTTGATTTTGAGGTGCTTTTGTCCTTATCTAATTGCTTTTGATGTCAGCGGTTGTCATCAAGAACAATGTGCAGCACAGTAAGGAGAGTGTGGGAAAGAGTATTTTGGCTCAGTTGTTTAAAGTTTGGTTAACATTTATATTTGATTTCATTTCATAGCAAAAGATGATATCTAGCAGACACCAGACAGACATACTTCACTTGAATTAAATAAATTTATTGAAAGTCATTGTTTTAGCGTTTTGGCAATTTCACTAAGGCCGATCTATAATAGTTTGTAATCCAATCAAGTGGTGCAAAACTGAATGCTGGGGCTGTCCGACCAACTGAGTTTGAGCCCCAGCAGTATGATGTTAGGTTTGGCTTGGCTTCTTTGCTAAAGCTAGTTTGTGGCCTCTGCCATCTAACTTGGCTGTTGCAATTGATTTTTTGTCATTACTGGTATAACTCTTTTAAAGGAGACCCTGTTTTAAGTTAGACGCTTAATGACCTTTGTTGTTAGTCATTGGCTAGATGAAAACTTTCCTCGTAATCTTGCTGATGACTGCTTATGCTACTATTTGCCAGGTTGTGAATGAACCTGCTGATCTACACTGTCCTGTTGTTGAGATGTCTACTCGCTCGAAACTTAGCTGCTTGAGTTGGAACAAATTTGTGAAGAACCATATAGCTAGTAGTGATTACGAGGGCATAGTAACTGTTTGGGACATAAACACTCGGCAGGCAAGGACTTAGTAATCTTACTTGAGATGTTAATTGTATCTTTGTACATTGTGTTAACTATAGCTTTATTCTATGTTTGTGCTTTGTTTGTTTGTTTTTTAAAATTCCTAATAAATTCAGGCTATATTTTATACAGAGTGTGATGGAATATGAAGAGCATGAAAAACGTGCATGGAGTGTTGATTTTTCACATACAGAACCTACAAGGCTTGTATCCGGTAGTGATGATTGTAAGGTACTCTTATATGCAAATCTTTTTAGGTGATCTGTCAGGTGTGCATTGTCTACATTTCTGTTAGACGACTCTGCCTACTGTGTCTTGTATAAGGAAACTTTCTGTTATTAACTTTGGTATCATGATACGGCTCATGAGAAAAAATTAAGAAATAATAGTTTCTCTTGATGAGTAATACATCAATTAAAATGCTAACCGAAAAAGAACAACCCATTCATAGAAAATAATATATATGTGTAATGTGTCAGTAGGTATATTTTTTTACCTATTTATAGATATTTTGTTTTAGCTGTTGGATCATTTCTCTAATGGCTACCAAAATTTGAGTAGTCGGAAAAAAAAAAAATACACATTATTAAATGCTTCTCTCTCTACTGTTTACCATAAAAAGACGTGTTTGATAAATTTTAATTAGGCAAAACAATACCTATAGATAGCTAAAAAAAAAAAGAAAAATCCTATTGGATTGGTGCACACACACATATATATATATCTATATCTATGAAAATAAAATACATGTATGCATATATATGTGTATATTCATGGCTACCTTGTGCTAATCCAGGTGTGGAAAACACTCCCTGTCCCAGTTAGCACATTTTACCTTAACTTTGTTGTGTGAAAAATAAGTGACTACGTGTAAATTTTTTTGGGTCCATTTATTTTTTTCATTTTTAACTTTGTGATAACTGGTTGATTCATGATTGAATAATTTGTACTATTCTCTATATAACCAACAGGTCAAGGTTTGGTGCACAAACCAGGAAGCGAGTGTTCTCAATATTGACATGAAAGCAAACATATGTTGCGTTAAGTACAATCCTAGGTCTGGGAATCACATTGCGGTATGTTCTTTTCATTATTGAATTGGAGCTTAAGTATTCAAGAAAGTCCTCTGCATCTGTTTCCATTTTATTTTTCCATTCTCATCATGAGTTTTTTCATGTCCTACTCTAGTGCATTTTGAGAAGCAAAACTAGTAATTTGCTAGTCATTGCTGAAACTATGCAGTGAATTGTCTCTTGTCCTTAGAATTGATTCTAGTGGCCCAATTCGTTTGGCTAATATGGCTACAGAATTCTCAGTCTCACCATTGAGCTCCTTGTAATCCAGTACCGAATACATATATAAATATTCAACGGTTTGTACTGTTGAATTGGTTAATAACTAAAAGAGGTTTTTCTTTTACAACCTTTTTTTTCGGTGCTCCTCAATTGGGCCTTTGATATCACCCTATAGCATGCAAACCTGTCTTTATTATTTTGGCCTTAAAACAAGTTTCGTAACAGTTTTCCTTGTCTAGAGTTTATCATTCATTTCCTTACATTTGTCCTCCTTCACACAATGAAAGACCCGTGTTGTAACTCCTGCCTTTTTCAGGTTGGTTCTGCAGACCATCACATCCACTATTACGATTTAAGAAATGTTAGTCAGCCACTTCATGTGTTCAGTGGACATAAGAAAGCTGTTTCATATGTGAAATTCTTGTCAAATAATGAGCTTGCCTCTGCATCAACAGACAGTACATTACGGTTATGGGATGTGAAGGAAAATATGCCGGTAAGTAATATATTCTTTCAAGCAAAGTAATATTTTCCTGCTCTGATAATCAAGAGAACGAAGTAATATTTTGCTCCATTATTAAAAGAGGCGCAAAGGAATTGGAATTTTGACTGTTAGTGTTTTGGAAATTTATTCTATTATTCCCCATTTTGAAATTCTTCTACTTTGAAGGAAAATTTTTAGCATAGCCAAACAACTGATGAAGTGCATGAACTTCATCCAGTATTTTCGATGTGTCGTGGAAAAGAAAATTCCATTGAAGTTTCAAGTTGTAGTTGTACTAACTTATCAAATTGTGGAGTTTCTTTCCAGCTCTCTTTTCTGTTATTCCTCAATAGTAGTTCTGCTATTCTCATTTTACACGAATGTTTACAGGTTCGCACTTTTAGAGGTCACACAAATGAGAAGAACTTTGTTGGTCTCTCCGTAAATAGCGAGTACATTGCGTGTGGTAGTGAAACAAACGAAGTGTTCGTCTACCATAAGGTAAGCAGTACTATTTTAAACAACTGGTCTCCGTACTTGGTACCTGGAAACTGACTACAGTTCTTTGATCTACTTTTGTAGGAAATTTCGAAGCCTGTGACATGGCATAGATTTGGTTCGCCCGATTTGGACGATGCAGAAGATGAAGCAGCATCTTACTTCATCAGTGCTGTATGCTGGAAGAATGATAGCCCCACCATGCTCACCGCTAACAGTCAGGGAACCATTAAAGTGTTGGTTCTTGCAGCCTAAACAAGTGTGAAGAAACTATAAGGCGAGATTGATAGTGTAGAGGAAGAAATTGAGTCCGGAAATTCCATCTTGTAACCTTTTTTTTTTTTTTTTTTGGCAAGTTGAGTTGGGATAAGCTTTTGCTGCATTATTGAATGTAATTATTGTTGTACATATTATTGAAATGTAAAATTGTAGGCTTAGAAGGCATGGTTTGTAACTTGTACATTTTGTTAGTTTTGACTTTTGAGGCAGATTAATTACCATTATAGGTCATAGGGAATTCAAACATTCAGGTATTGATGACTTGTAAAAGAAATTTTTATTGCATAATCCACAGGTACCCCATTTGGGTTTCATACTCTCTCTCTCTTGTAAAAGAAATTTTATTGCATAATCCACAAGTACCCCATTTGGGTTTCATACTCTCTCTCTCTCTCTCTCTCTCAGAACGATTGAAACCATGAAAATGATATTTGTCATCAACACGAGAGAGAGATGAGCTCTCTCCATTGTTGACCAAAGCTCTTGAACCAAATAGAACATGTTTCTTCAGCAGATTTCCAAATTGGGTTTACGAAAAAAGAGTTCATAAGCTAATAGCACTTTTACTAGCCTATAGTCTCTACGACATATTCTTTATGATACTGCACGTCCAAAATTCAGTCTCTCGTTGATTACGGTCCATAATCAATCTCTTAAGCTCATTAGCTTGAACTTTAAAGCTTCCTATATGTTAGCAAATTTTTGACATTGCATTTCAACAGTTGCCGAAGCATATATTTACAAAACCTTTATTTAATACCTTATTTTGATGTTGACGAACACTGACATTGTGGAAGTTGCTTGTGGAGTGTGGACTATTAAACAGAGAACAGATAGAGAAACATTTACAAATTTTCTTATATCGAAAAAAATGAGATTAATTCAGAATTATGTATGCTTAATAACAATAATAAGTTAAAAACAGAAACAAAAAGGAAAAAAAATGCTTGTATCGCATCATTAGGAAACACGAGATATACACGATAATATCTCCCACTTCTTTTGTATTGGAAACGTCACAGGGACGAACTTTACATACTTAAGTATATCTAAAACAAGCTGAGAACCATACAAAAAAATGAAGGAGCATGTTTGAAACAACACCATTCTACACATACTATATCAGAATATCAGATCTGAAATATTCTAAAACAAATACGAAACAAATCACAATATAACAGTAAAACCTAACGGTATAACCCAGAAACAAAGTTTAAAGAGCTCAGGAGGGAAGCAAAGGGAACAAGAATTTCCACGGATCGATAATATATTTCTTGTACATTGAATTTGTCTCAATGATAATGAGTCATCTTAACTATGTCCCTCAATTTACAGGACTTGCAAGGTCAAGAAAACTCAAATATCATCTATTAAATTTAAAATAAAAAATAAAATACATAAGAATAACAAGCTCAGGAGAGATATCGCCACCTTAACCCTATTGATACATCCTCTTGTGTTCTTCTTCCATACCAATTAATCCTTGATTACGTCCCAAATCACCATGAGCCATGACCAAGACCATGTTGAGTACCAAGATCATCTTTCTTTCACCATTCACCAACTGAAAAGCCATCATGAGAGAAAATGGGGGTCTTAGGGTTTTCAGAAAGGTGAGGAAGAGGGTTAAATAACGCTACTATATATATACACAGGAGAATAGTATAATATGCTGTTTAGTGGGAAATATTTAGGTCGATGTGTCGTTTTCCAGAGTGGGAAACGACAAGACGGATAAATGATGAGAGTTTGTTTTTTGGGATTCGAAAATCAAACCTCTTCCTCTTTCTACAGATGGGACTTAAATTCGTTTCGTTCTTTTCTCTTCACAGATGGAGATGGTTTTGTTTTAACTTTTGGTTTATTTTATTAATTTCAACCCTTCTACAGTTCTACCTAAAAAAGATATGTGATGATGTTCCAAGGCTCGTAGAGAAAAATTATTCCTGTGCCAAAGCTATGAGTGATCAAACTAGTTTTTATTACAAAATAAATAAAAGATCAAATATTATGAGAGGATAGCATGCATAGATAAATTTTAAGCACGGAACTAAATTATTCTTATATATATATATATATCTATATGGTGCTTTGTACTTCCAACTTGATCACGTACATTAAACCATGCAATATACTTTGAAGCTATTAGAGTCATAACTGAAAATTGTTTTTGAAAATATAATATATATATATACACACACAATTACCTACTTTCATTATTGCTCCAAAATAACATTCAAGACAAATGTACTTATTTATTCTGTAGCTAGCTATATCCTATGAGAGTAGGATAGCTTGCTGCAGGGCATGGCTAATGCTATTTAATTCGTTAATTGTCTCAAATCAATTTTGATTCTCATGTATGAATATTTTGGTCCAAAATGTGAAATCTAAATAATATGGCCCTGTTTATTTTAACTATTCCATTCTATTGGAATGAAAAATCTATTTGAATGTGTGTTTGTTTCAATAACTCTAAGTTTTCTATTCAAATGGTATTTTGGAATGGGTGTTTGTTTCAACAATTCAGTTTTTTATTCAAATGGTTCATCAGTCACATCAACTATTGGAATGAGTTTTTTGTGTCTTGTATGAGAATGGAGGGAGGAAGTGTTTTTGAATGGTCCATTCTAATGTTTCTGTTCTAATTAGAACTCACTCTAATATTTTTTCCATTCAAATGTTTCTCATTCTAATTATAATCCATTCTAGAATTTTCATTTATATAAACTCATTTGAATGGGTAAACTAAACGGGGCCAATGTTATTAATATTGCTCAAGTTTTTGTGGTTGCAGAAATAGTATGGTGATTAATCTTAAAGTGAAGGTTATAAGTTCGAATCTCTCCTCTTATTTCAGTCAGAAATAATTATTTGAAATAAATGAAAAGTGCTCGAACTAAACCAATGTTGTGATAATATGCATATTACTGCAATTTAATTGATAATCCTACTAATAAGTATATGGTCCTCAGTGCAATTAGCTTTGAGTGAATGTATTATGACATCTCCATCTAGCTGTAGTAACTTCAAACAAGTTCCAAAGATAGAGAAACTTATGCAAAATAATGAGCAAGTTTTTAATATGAGAAATTGGTGATGAGAATAAAATGTGTGTGTGTCTTTTTTTTTTTTTTTTTTAACGAAAAAAGGACCGGAGAATTAATATACCATGCAGAGTGGTTGGCGCCCTTTGACCGTTGAATTTGATTCGCTCTCTACTACTCACTCTACGTTATGTATAATACAATGAAACCCTCTTTTGGATCTAAGTTGATCTCTGCCTTCGGATTGAAAAACCCTTATCTGTGTCATGGCTGAGGCAGTAAGAGAAAGAGAGAGAACGAAAACAAAACCCTAGGAACTTAGCTGAAAATGGGTATCTTCAAAAAGCTCTACTTTTATTGACTGTTCCTTTTGTCCCTCTCTGCAACTCCCAAATTCACAAAAAACCAAACCCATATTCCTAATTTCCATGTCTTATGTAATTATTATTCATTGCAGTTTCAGAGTAGGGGCCTGCCTTGTAAGGTCAATCTCAAATGGGCCTCCCATTTAATGACCCTTTGAAATTTTTTTACCCCTTTTTTGTTAAAAAAAAAAAAATGATAAGTATATAAGAAGTTCACCTGAAATTTAATTAACAAGTTGTAGCTGTAGTTTTATTGTTCATTCTCTCTTTCTAGTTAATGAACTCAAGGTTTAACATAATCTCACTTGCACTTTTCTTCCTTAATGCTAGACCAATATATAGTGTGGCTCCAGTTTATGGTGTTAGTCAAATAAATTAATGTCTTGAATTCTCTCATGCAATTCTCTTCTTACCATTAATTACCGGCGTTTACACTCCAAATTATCAACAAGTGTGTGCTAATTTAAGTGGTTAAAATTTTGAAAAATAGCTTTGCTAAGTGTGAAGTGTCTATTCTCAAGAATTGACAATTTTTTATTTTTTTTTCCTTTTAATGACACTAATAGTAATGAGTTGTTTAAATTAGTTGGTAATCTAATTGAAAAGTAATTGATGTTAAAATTTAGGAGTGAATAATGTTTCCAATCCATCACAATGGAATTATACAGGAGATATCGAGATGACGTGACACTTGCGAATGTGACGTGGCACTTAAGTGAACATTTTCTTTTTGTGGCAGCCCTAAGCCATGGAGGGACCATTTATTTGTGGCTCCAGCATGGCTGCAAAAGGGGTTTAATTCCCTTATACTTGAGTGCACCAACTAACCAGACTTTTAATGTCCTGATCCAAAACCCTCTGAAAGGGCCAGTGTGTTAGGGTTAGGCCATCATGATTCTTGAAGGCCTTACGTCATGGTCCATGTCATTTTACATCGATTTAGCATCCAATTACTTACTTGAGTATATTATTTTTGTAGTTTTGGGTGTTTGGCTGTACAAACAGTGATACGCAAACCACCCGTTTGGTCAACTGGGTCGGCAGCATTACATTTACAAGTTTCTATTAAAACAAGATAGAGTGTGGTGCCAAACCTTGACCCAAATTAAATCTGTGTTTTACCTTTTGCCCCATAACCCGTGTATCCTTTTGGAGCTCATAGCTTTTCTTGAAAGTTGAATCTTAACAAGTCTCGGCATCAAACTTGACGTGAGTGAATAGGGGGAAAAAATTGAAGACATTCTATTAAGTGTGAACATTGGTCGGGTTTTTGGATTTGGGTTAGTGGAGTTTCTAAAACTGAGCAACATTAATTAAAGTGGCCTTCATTTTTTTTGGGTTTGATTTTCGGATTTCTCGGTCGAGTTTGGGTTTAGGAGCGAAAATGCATCAAACTGTTAAAAAAAAAGGTATATTAGAACACTAATCTGAGTTTTCATGTCGTGTTCAGATTCGCTCAAGTTTGAACAAGAATTGGCTAAATTGAGTAACGACCAAATAAAGTTATATGCGTTTTGGTTGGATTCATTTATTCGATTTGGTCAGGTAGATCATGTTAGTGGATATTTTGTTCACCCCATATTCCATGTCAAAAATGCTAAAAGGTATGTGCGTGATGTTGCTAAATTTCTGAAGAGACATTGTTATAATGAGATAGCCACTTACATTAATTTTTACTTGTTTGAGTTATTTTCAACTGACTTCTGAACTGTAAGGTCTGTCTCAGTTTGATCTATATATACTTTTAAAATGTGTCAATCTGCTACCTCTAACTATGTCCTATCTCAGTTTAGACATTTGAATTAATTCTGCTAATGCTTTGGCTCCTAATTCATGCTTTCATATTTATATATACGTATTTCAATTAGTGAATAGTATTAGATAATAGGTAAAACTTCCAATAGTTTATTGCGGTTTGACGGTCAAAATTAGGCTCCGACGTATTTCACAAGCAATTACCTTAGGCCGCGTGTTGGGAATGCATATTACAATATAATTACATGCCTCATAGTCATGGGCCTTGTGCTGCTTGGGTAAACGAGGAGTAGCCCAATATACACAGTGATACTTGCACTTGATCAACAGACCTTTTCCTCCCGAGCTTCTGTTTCTGATACTTGACGGCCTGACCCAGTGACTTGCTCTGATAATCACTTAGACGTATACTTTACTATTTAAATACAAATATGTACACTGTGGCAAGGAAGAAATATTACTTCTATTTAATGCATGGTTGGGTTCCTTGATTTCGAGAGAAAATTAGTACTAAATTATTGGGTTCTGGAATCTAGCTCTTTGAGAGGTAATATAGCCAGGCTAGCCTACTCCTAGTTCTGTACAATAGTACACCCTAATGTTAAAAAACAATCATTCTGAAATAGATTCATCACAGTATTATATGTTCGTGAAAAATAATAATATATGTAGTTAAATTTATCGAATCTTATCCAAAATCAAAGTCGAAAACTTGTTTGGTAAACCAAAACATCTAACGAAGAACTTTGGCATGATTCTCACGAAACCATATAGAAGTAGATATACTCTCATCAAAAAAAAAAAAAATATAGAAGTAGATATACTCGCTCATTATTGGTACTATATATCGATACATATACATATTATAAGTATCTATAGCTGATCATTTTGACTTTACTTATATCCTTAGTCAAACTAAACAGCACAATGTCCGTACAAGAAACCACGCCCCCAGTAGAAAATATACATGTACTAGTTCAAAACCTTTATAATTTATCAAGAATTATGTTCGCGGTTTCAGATTTAACACGCAAACTAATGACAGGCTTTCACTTAGGTTAATTATTATCCTTTACTTATAACAAATTGCTTAGAAAAACTACAAATATATAATAATATATTCACTACATATGATACCAAAATTAAAGTTTGAAAATGCTGAGATATTTTGGACATGTTCGAAGTTTGCCAGACACAAAATGTTGGTATGCCGAAATATTTTACTCCAAATTACCTGATTTAATTTTTTTTTTTCCTTTTGAGGCTCGAAAAGGAAAGGGTCACCTGAACGGGAAAGAGTCGTGCCTGCCCAGTGTTTGAAAGGAAGTTATCCATTCTTGAGGATATGTTAATTTCTTGGCACATACGTAAAGGTCTTCTGCTTCTATACGACTTATAATATATATATATATATATATATATATATATATATTTATGGGCACAATCCAGTTAGTATTTTTTTTTTTCACCTATTTGCCAATGAAAATTTATCATGTATATTTTTTTATTATAAAAAATAGAAGAATAATGTACGTCTTTTCATGTACTTCATTATAATGATGATCCAAAGATCCTAAAAAAAAATATTTACCCATAGATTAAAAAGAAATAACTATTAGATTGGCAACCTATATATATACTTAAATACATTCGTGGGAACTTGACATTGAACAGCCCTCCACATGTATGTATTTGACTTTATTTTTCACTTTGAAACTTCTAACGATCTTGATTACTCACTTGGTCTATGTAACTTACAAGCAAAAAACTCTATGAACGTGGGGGTGGAAAGTTTGGCTAGGGAAGGTTTATATAACCTATATTTTTCGTCCAAAGAGAAGGATTTTGTTGAAAAAAGAGATTTTTTTGCGCGAACGGAACGTCTCACAATATATAGACACACACACACATATATATTATATCTATAAAGTTGTCTACAATTATATTTGATACAGCTTTTGCTGGATTGGCTAGAGCGTAGACGGAATGCTAGAATCAACTAATTAATTCGAAATCACATTAGACAAGTAAAATATCATTAATTTATGAATGGTGCCACAACCTGAACCCTAATTAATATAAAGTTAAAAACCATTTTGGTGCCGACCTTTGAATAGAAATCAACTAAAATGCGCACCATAATGAGAAGGGACCAGCCAAGAGATGGAAGCATTAAATCCACTAACAATTGCTACAAGTAATGCTTTAACTAATAACATATTACAAAGGTTACTCAACAACAATAACAAACACACACGACTTCCATTAAAGGTATGAAAGCACAATATATATAATACATGCATATATATATATATAAATAATTTTTTGACAAAACTTTTGACATTAGAACTTCTTAAAGTGCAGCCTGTGTTGGCAATAATTGTCATGTGTACCTATTATAATTTTGACCAAATTTTTTAAAATCGAACTGATGTAATATGAGGATTACATGATACAATTTTCAAGCAATCGAGGACACAGGCATTTAATTTGGTTCGAAGGATTTTGCATCAATTGACATTCAAAAGTATATTTGGCATAGATTAACTAAGTTTAGATATATATATATATATACACATGTAAGTATATATGTGTATATGTGATACTGGTATCTACAACATCACCCTATTCCTAATATTGCTCCAAAGCATAATTCGCAGACAGAGATTACAACATAGATACATCATTTGCTTTTGAGATATTGATAACAATTTAATGGTTTTTTTTTTCATTATCATTATTTTTGTTCCTCTATCTGTTGTACTTGTATATAGAACGACAATTCGTGGATTGATTTAACATTTATGTCTCTAGACAGCTAGCTCGAATAAAAGGCATTTTATGGTTTTTTTTCGCAAAAGGTTGACAAACTCTTGGTCATGCTAGCTTAACACGCATCTTTCCATGATAGTGATACATCGGTTAACCGAAAATCCATTATTAGGTTCGAACTTTTAGTGATAATTAACATGTCCCGGCGTCGTTTCTCTCCATAAATATATACATATATATAAATATATATATAATAAATTGTGGAACCGAAAGCTGTTGCAAGTTTATCTACAATGATTGTCTTCAAATTCTTCCATATAATATTACAATAAGCGCGCGCGCACGCATATATATATATATGTATATATATATATTTCCTTAAGGTGACTGATCATCATATGCATCATACCCATGTCTTAGTTTTCCCAATATTGTCATTAGCTAGTGATCATATACTTTTTGGGCAGCTATTAACCATTCCCTCTTTCTTATAATTTCATATAAGGCTGCATGCCTTAATTATTTAATTACTTGGACATAGTTGAATGATAGTACAAATTAATTATAAGATTACCGCCCAGAGTGATGGAGGCACAACAGGATCAGTGGGGCTTGAGTCCTCATTTAATTTTATTTTTTTTAGAAAAATACCTAAATATTTATATGTATTTAGAATTTGAGACTTAAATTGTATATAAAAGTCTTCTATCAAAATAGATAAAATAAAAAATAGGTCCCCAAATAGAAAAAAAAAAATTTCTAGTCCCTACTAAACTAAAATCCTGGCTCTGTCACTGCTGCCGAGGAGCTATTAGTATATATAGGTTAACCAACATATATGTACATAATAAATGAGGTTAATCAGCATATAAATACAATAAATATAAACACATGTCTATACACACACATGAGGAATGCCTTATTTATAAATTAAGCATTCACTTGTTCAAAAAATACCCTATATTGCTGTTTATAGCGGTAGGAACACACAAGTTTTTTCATTTTTGTATTACTGGCAATCCTTATAGTTCAAACCAGCTATAAAGAGTTTTTTTTTCTTTTTCTTTTTTTTTTTTTTTTTGAGAAAAGAGAGTTCTTAATTAGTCTTAAACTAGATCTCATTAGTACACGAAAAAGTTGCACCAAATACACCGTGTGAAATACAAGATATATGTTGACATCCAACTGGAATCTAATATTTTATAATAATTAAAGTGTTTCTTTACATGAATAATTTATAATAAAGTGTTTTTTAGTTACATACTTATGGATCTATTGGTCAAAAGTGGGGGATCGAGTAAGTTGATCAAGTTGATGAGTGAAATTTTTTAATTCAGTGGGGATAACTTGTATACTCACAAAATAGCAGTTTAGTTAGAATTAATGTCAGCAATGACTGCACGAATACATGCAGTACCATTTCTCATAATCGTTCAAAAAGAAAGACAGCACTTAAAATTGACTTTTTGAATAATTCAGGGAATGACCTAACATTTTGCCACTATACCACGTTAGTACCTTATATGTATATACATATATATGTATATATATATATATGTACACATGTATATATATAATGGTTCCAATCTAGTAAGTATTTTTTTTTAACCCATTTACAGATATTTTTTCTTAGTCATTGGATCATAATCTAATTAACAGTTACTATAATTTGAGTAGTTGAAAAAAAATAATAATAAAAATAAATATTTATTATTTAATATTTTTCTTTCTCCTCATTAACGTGTATGACCAATTTTAATTGGCCAAAACAATACCTATAAATAGGTAAAAAAAAATACATCTACTGAATTGGTGCCCATAATATATAATATATATATTATGTATGAACTTGAAAACACGATTAAGAAATTCCATCTATAATTGATCTCAAACTCCATCAATTAATGGAATACAATTTCAAGAGTTAAATATAAAAGCGAGCTAGTGCTTCCATTTATGAGTTCTGTTACACGACTAATTATCTTTCCTAGAAAAGAAATTGTGGTTTACAAGTGCTTTAAGCCACTTCAAGCCAAACAATAATATTGTCTTTAAGCCGCATTAGGATATAAGAATATTCCTTCTAAGGTGGGTTTAAGCTTTTAGTTATAAGTTTCAATTTATTGGTCATTTTATTGACAATTAATCAACCGTAAAAAATTAGGTCTAATCTTATTTTTTGGCTCTTACTCAAACTCCATTCTGATTATTGATTTTAGAGAGTCTCAGATTTGACATTAGAATTATGTTTTTTTTTTTTTTTTCCAATTTGGCTTCTAAATTTACAAGTGCTAACCTTGAATTATGTCTTTTTTGTCTTAGTTTTGATACCTATGGCCTAGTTTAATTCAAAATAAGATTGTTTAAATTGAAACGGCCAAAGACATAATTCAAAGTATCAATTCCAAAATATTGTGAAAGCTTTAGACCAAAATGGGATTTGAATTATTTTTCAAAAGTTAGAAGTAGGTTTAAACCTTAAAACTTAACAATATGAAAACAAAAGTCTATTCTACTAGTCTATTGTGTTTTTTAGCTAAATATAGGCTCCATTTGGATCTTTGATTTTTATGGAGGAAATTTTTTTTTTTTTAGAAATTTCATTTTCTTTTGTTTGGAGTTTATCAAAGAGTGAAGGAAAAAAAAATTTATGGAGATTGCGTGAGAGATATTTAGAGTAAATTTGAATGATTTAGATTATAATAAAACAATTATAAGAGAAAAATGATTGAAAACTAAGTTTTACAGAATTCTAAGAAAATATTTTTCCATTATTTTTCCTTCAACTTTTCCCTCATAATTTTTTTTTTGTACCAAAATCCAAGTTTCAAACATAGCCAAGGAATCAAGATTAGAACTATCATATCCTAAAATTGATAACTTAATTTCCTCCATTATTATCCTTGGGTGGAGTGAGGTCTTGAACATTAGACCTCTTTCTCTCTTGGTAAAGGAATACAAAGAGTAAGCCCTTATGTTGTCACTCGAATGCCACCAACCTAGGGACAAGAAAACTATATTTAGTTTTTGAGTGTGAAACCATAGTAATAATTAGAAAACCACATCCGGGTCAAAGTAGAAAAAATCACAATTAAGAAAAAAAAATCCTTGTGGGTTCAATGTTCATTAGTTGCATGATGATATATGATTAATGATTATACGAATCACCAAATCAGCAGGTAGAGAGTTGAGTTATTAAAAAAAAGGCAAATGAAAGTAGGGAGGCAAGTAGCATGTGTGAGACTCAGAAACTCAGACTCTTTTTGGTACGCTTTTTGTGCACTTTCTGGCGTGGTATTTTTCAGAAAAGCACCCATTAAATCTCATATCAAACATTAAATATAATAAAGTACGTGGCGCAGGGGCCTTGCATTTTCTGAGCACTACCATACAATTTTTACATAAAAAGGACACCCTCTCTTTCTCTTTCTCCTCTTTCTCTCTCAGCTTTTTGCCATGGCATATTCCTTAGAATGTTCCCTCCATCCCTTCCAGAATTTTTTTTTAATTGAAAAATTCGTAATTATTGTTTCTTTCTTTCCTTTTTTTTTTAAAGGGAAAAAATTTAATTTATTGGTGCCTCAATCAATATTATTCCCCGGAATTTTCAGTTGCTATTTACTTATTTTATTCATTCATTTTTATCAGTGAAATTCGAAAATTATTGGGCGTGGTAGGGTACATGGTTCAAGCTTTGGGTCCCACTCTCGTTTTTTTTCCGGGTAGAGTTGATTTTGGGATAAAGGTTCCTTGTTGCCTTGTTGGTACATGGTAAGGCTAAGGCTGAGGCAGAAATGGTCCATATGGAATCGGGAGTGTGGTGAGGGCGCAGCTTAACATTGCCTTGCCGACTAAACTAAGAGCGAAGAGCCGAAGTGCAAGTAAAGCGCCCATGCAAGGAGATTGGACGCTACGCTCCGTTCTGTGCATTCTTTTGCGGTACGTTTTTAATACAATTGCTTAGTGGACCCATATCGCATTATTTTATAAAATATTATTACATTCGGATTTTGAAAAATGCATTAAATTCAATTTTTAATTCAATCTACCGGTCTAATATAATCTAATCTAATTCAATCTAATTCACACATCACTCATCGGATTAATAAGTCCAGAATTTATTGAGTATTTCTAAGAAATGACTTTTTTTTTTCAAGATCAATTTAAAAAATGACCCTTTTTATACTTATATAATAAATGATCATTTTATAAATTTTGATAAATAATTGTTTTTTAGTTGATCTTTTTTTTTTTAATAAAGTAAATCAATTTTTTAAAAATAAATCAATATATTTTGATATACTAAATAAAGTAAATCAATATTTGAAAAAGTAAACTAATTTTTTTTAAAAACAAAATCAATGCATACTGATATACTAAATATGAAAAACCATATTTTTTAAATAATTTTCAAAATTTAGCTATTTTTTAACAGTATTTGAAAAACGGTAATTTTGTAAACTATGATCCAATATTAGGCCATTTGGCTAAAATGCCTAAATTTATTAGAATTACTCATTTTAACAGGGGGTTTTAGAGAAATACGTTAAAAAGAAGTCATTCTTTAAAAAATACGGACAATTCCCAAAAGCTTAAAAAATACGGACACACGACGCTATAGTTTAGAAAAATACGACTGCTAAATTTTCAGTATAGGACCTGAGCGTGTCAAATTGCGTAAGGCCAAAAGCCGAAAAAATAAATTAAATTAAATTAACGTAAAAGTTAGGATAGGCGCATCACATCAGCGCCTATCATAAAGTACTATATGTATATTATATTATTTTAATATTTTTTATTACTTTTAATCATTTTTAATTATTTAGTTTTTTTTTTTAAATTATGTTTCTTTATCTTTTTTTTAGTCTTTATCGGCCATTCTTTTTTTATTTTTGCCCCATTTGGACTTCTTTTATTGCTAATTTGAATTTCTATTTTATTTGTGTGTTTATTTTGAATTCAACTAAATTTAAAATTTTAATTCAATACCACACATTCTTTGAATAATTTTATGAAGTGACATAAGTCACACTTCTAATAAATTAATTCTTAAATTGTTTCTATTTATTTATCTAGATACCATGGTTAACCTCTTAGGATACCTTAGGTCACTTTATAAGATACGTATGGCATTTTTTTTTTTGTTTTCCCTAATAAGCTCATTTACTAGATAGTACGATAGTTATGATCATTTTCTATTTTTTTATGCAATAAAGAAAGCCTAACTCTATAGGTAACTTTGTATGGGACTTATAGTAGTCTCGGTTTTTTTTTTTTTTT
>JXTC01000161.1:105486-215701 GCA_002914845.1 Trema orientale
CTATCACTACTTTTTTTAGTATCCATTCATGGTCACAAAAAAATTGTAACCATCTCCATATATATATATATATATATCTAACTTTAATAGGGAACTTTAAACTTGCATGAATATTATAGATAATTTGGTAGCACCCGAACATCTTCCAGATACTAAAGGTATCATGATAGGATACCTATAGTACTTTTTGATTATCACTATTTTTTTTCTAAATAAAGAACGCTAAGCTCCCATTTTGGTTTCTAGGATACAATAAGTATCTTGGTTGGATACTTATACCAACTTTTTTTTTCCCAATGTCTTCAGATACTGTAACCACCCTTGTAAGATATTTAGATTTTTATTTTTAAGAATAAAGAACGCCTAACTCCATTTCCAATTCCATGGATACCATAAGTAATAAAATAGGATTTTTATGTAGTAACATCTTTAGTTTTTTTACATTTATTTTTTCTTAGAACGTTCATATCTCTTTACAGTTTTCGAGATACTGTTAGTAACTTAACGAGCTACTTATGGAACACTTTTTTCCCCTAGTACCATGAGTAACATAATAAGATACCTATAGTAATTTTTTTTAATAAATATTTTTGGGCAAAAAGGTATACCAAATCTCTTTGCCATAATTACCGTGGTAGGATACCTATGGTATTTTTTTCATACAAAAAGTAGCACCTCAGCTCTCTTCTTATCTCCCAGATACTAAAAGTATCATGACCGGATACCTATAGCACTTTTTAATTATCACTATTTTATTCAAAATTAAGAACACCAAGCTCCCATTTTGGTTTCTAGGATACCATAAGTATCTTGGTTGGATACTTATGCTAACTTTTTTTTTTTTCAATGTCTTCGGATACCTTATGTACCCTTGTAAGATACTTCGATTTTTTTTTTTTCATTAAAGAACGCATAACTCCCATTCTAATTCCATGGATACCAAAAGTAACAAAGTAGGATATCTATGTGGTAACATCTTTAGCTTTTTACTTTGATTTTTCCTTAGAACATCTATATTTCTTTACAATTTTCAAGATACTGTTAGTAACTTAATGAGATACCTATGGAATATTTTTTTTCCCTAATATCATAAGTAACCTGGTAAGATACCTATGGTAATTTGTTTAATAAATATTTTTGGGCAATAAGGTATATCAAATCTCTTCACCATAATTATAGTGTAAGAAACCTATAGTATTTTTATTACGTGATAAGCAGTACTCCACTCTTCTCTCATCTCCCTGGTACTAAATGTTTTATGATAAGATACCTATGGCAGCACTCTAACTCTCTTCTCATCTCTCTGATACTAAAGTATCATGATAGGATACTTATAGTATTTTTTTAATTATCATTTTTTTCCAAATAAAGAACGCCAAGCTCCCATTTTATTTTCCAGGATACATAAGTATCTTGGTTGGATACTTATGGTAATTTTTTTTTATTTCAATATCTTCAGATACCATACGCAGCCTTGTAAGATACTTAGAGTTTTTTTTTTTTTTTTTCCGAAAATAAAGAACGCCTAACTCTCATTCTAATTCTACGGATACCAAAAGTAAAAAGTAGGATATCTATGTGGTAACATATTTAGTTTTTTATTTTTTTTTTCCTTAGAATGTCTATCTCTCTTTACAATTTCTCAGATATTGTCAGTAACTTAATGAGATTCCTGTGGTAATATATTTTTTTTTCTAATACCGTAAGTAACTTAGTAAGATGCTTATGATAATTTTTTTAATGAAAAGAAAACATCTATTTAGAAAATAACGAAAAGAAAAAAAAAAGAGAAAAAGTATTTTTGTCAAATTATTGAATTAAATAAAAGAAAGAGAAAAAAGTGTATAAAAGTAACAAAAAGAATGAAAGAAATTAAAAAAAAAGGGCTAAAAAGAAACCTTAAAAATGTAAAAAAAGAATAAAGAAATTGAAAAGAATATATAATACATAAGTGAATAAGAGATGTTTTAACAATATGTATATATATATATATATGAATATGTGATGTCTGCACTGCACAGAACATGACACGTTGACTCCCCTTACATTATATGTTTATTGTCTTTTTTTTTTTTCGAACGCCTGAAGAGCAAAAGAAAAAAAAAAGAGGATGAGCATTAAAGAAAATACTCTAGTGTCCTGGCGCATCACGGAAACCACAATTAAAAGTCGTATAAAGTTTTAAATACCGTAGAAAGTTTTAACCCTTCCGTATAAAAGTAAACAACCGTATAAAAGTAAACAACACACCGTATAAAACAAAACTTTGATTCGAAAACCGTACACAGTCTAATTTCCTCTTTTTAACACAAATTTGGCCCATTGCACACCATTTTAGCATTTCTTTTAAAGACATAATTCCGATAATCGAAAATAAGAAATTAAACAAAAAAAACTAACTTATATAAATAATTGTATAAATTATATACACTATACATCATATATAAATCATAAAATAAATACATAATTTCTTTTATGTATATGATTTAAGCGTGGATTGTATTAGATCATATACTTATTTTGAATTAAAAATTATATTCGATTGGTAGAATTTCAGATTTTTATAATTTTGATCCATCTAATCCGTATATATGTAAATATCCGCACTTTGTGGATTAGATTAGATCGATTTGTACGAATTGGATTAGATTTGGTTAGATTTTGAACACTCATAAAAACTTTTGAAGACATTAATTTGACTACTAGGAGTTGAATATTATGAGCATATTAATTTGACTACTAGGAGTTGAATATTATGAGCATATTTAATTTGGTGATTGAAAAAAAAATACTTATTTTGGGCACTAATTAATAGAGTTAAATTCATGAAAGGTTACTGAACTTCCTTCTTTCTATTTTATGGTCTTAAAATTTCATTTGATAATAAATAGTCTTGAATTCTCCTAATATGTCATTAGTGGTCCAACTCCAAAGGAGATGTGAAATTTGAATTTCATTGACATTTGCATATAAATACACCTTAAACATTACAAAAAGAAAAATAAAGCCCGGCCTGACCCGTTAGCCCGCCGAGCTCCTAAACAGGCTGAAACGCTCCAGCCCATGCTTGGCACATTTTTTTTAAAAAAACAATATGGGCCCAAAAAAAGGGGAGAAAAAAAAAAGAAAAAGGAAAAACGGATATTCTCAAGCCCGGCACAGTCTTGAGGGTCGGCCCGGGCCCACATATGAACGGGCTGGCCTGTTAGGCCTAACTCGAATTGCCACCTCTACTATAGGTTGGTAATTGAACTCTTTAAATATGTAAGTCATCCAAGACGCTAAATTCTATTAAAATATTGGATATAATGATAGGAAAATAAAACAATTGCATAAAATGATTTAAGAAAATAATCAACAGGACATACAATTGAAGCACTGAAGTTAAAATAATTAATCAACTATTGAATATTTATATGTTAATTATGTTACTTAAATTTGATGACCAATTTCTTTTTCTGGTTCACTTTGTTTGCTTTAGGTATTGCTAATCATATTGCTATTGGTATTTAAAAAAATTTGCATATTAGCTTGTAAAATTCATAATTATAAATCTCACTTAGCATATAACTTTGTAATTTATCAACTAGAAGAGTTACCGTTGGATATACGAACAAGGTCCTAAATTGAGAAAACATAAGTACAAGAATAAAAAAAAAAAAAAAAAGAGTTTATAAGGGATTAGACTGCCCCACTTAATATGATAATCTTTTAAGATGGAACTCCAACTCTAACTCTATAAAAGGAACTCATAGCATAAGAAATGATGATGGAGCCATATAGTGCATGAAAATGTGTGATGGAGATTTTGATTTATATTGATTGTGTGAATTAACCTTTTGCTATGGAGCCCCAATCCCATAAGTTAAAGTCCTTTACAAACTCATTTTTGTTCTCATGTTTTGAGAATGGGTGCCTCTATTCCCACCATATTTTTTTATCTTTCCACCACCAATTTAATTTTTAATTAATAACAGTAATAACTTTATATGAAATGATATTAATGACCATATATAATATTAAGTACCAGTATCTTTTCTCTTAATTAGACTATTCTTTCTTAGCACACTTCTCAAATAAAATTGATAGAACTAAACACCTTTTAAAAAAAACCTAAAAATAAAAAATCTTTTATTAGATTAAGTTTTTATTATTATGGATGAATATATTGTGAATTCTAAACTTCAACTCTTTGTTAAATTGACTTTCTCTTTTTCAAGAACCCTAAAAATTGAACATTCTCATAATAACCCTAAAAAAACTCTAAAACAATTCCTTAAGAACTCTAACTTTTTAAGTGCAAATGAAAACCAAAAAAAAGTAATCCCAAAACCAAAAGGTGGTCTATATATGTTCTTTTGAACAAAAAAATATTTAAAAATCTTTTAATATATGATGAGTTTTATTAAGAAGGCAAGAGGCTGAAAAATATAGAAGAAGATAAAAATAGACGTGAGATCTTCAAAACTTAGTGGGTGGGAAATTTTTTTTTTTTATTATTTGATTTTATTCAGGTCCAAATTTAGAATAACCAACATTAAAAAGGGCGCATTAATAAAATGTTTGATCTTTAATTTTAAAGAGGTGTTTATTTAAACAAGGGGTCACCCTTTGAGAAATTGGGAACTTTGTTCTACTTGACCCCTGTGTGATCATCGCCCCTTGGATCATTATTATTCTCATGTTTTGAGAATCTGGGAACTCTGTTCGCACGCCCTTGGATCCTCCATCGCAATATAACTCGGGACCCACACATTGGTTTCCATTTGTAAAGGTCAACCATAATTGGATATATACTAATTATTTATTAACTCATTCTCATTCTTATATTTTGCCAATATGGAACTTTGTTTGCTAACCCAACAAATGAAATGAATATTATTTACATTTGTAAATTTTTGAGACATAATTAATTCGTAATTACTCAATCTAATTCTGTGGTTTGATATTTTGTCATTGAGATTTCTTGAATTTTTTCAATAAATTTTTTTCCTATTTTTCCAATTATTTTAGTAAACAATTTTAACCAAATGTAATATTTTGAAGTGTAAATGGCTATAAAAAAATAAAGTAAATAGATTATTTTTTATCCGAACGAAAAAAAAAGATTATTTTTGACACAAATGTTTATGATGTTCAAAATTTCTCCTTTATTTGGACTACTATTAGCAAATATATTATAATAGCTTCGGTTTACAAAATGAAGTTCAAGGACCACATGTAGAAGAAAAATAATTGAGGCATCTTTATGAATTTAATCCTTTTAAGATAATTTTCAAGCATTTAAATAGCTCATCTCTAATAAAAGAGTAGAAAAGCATTAAAAAAGTGCTAGCAACAAATGGATCATAAGAAGATTTTTTTTTTTTTTTTTTGCTCCCGAGATCATGAGAAGTTGAGAATCAATTACTGAATAGAACAAAAAAACAAAAACAAAAACTTAAGAAATTATCTAGTTGGAAAGAAAGACCACGTGACATGAGCTTCCTTTATCCGCTGCCATCCAACAAAATGAGTTGGATCTTGCTTCACCACGCGCTGGCAACACGCGTATGATTTAGCACATCCCAGAGATGATCAAACGCCGGGCGGGATATATCGTTTCCTTCCTCCCGTCACCCAATTAATTAAAATATATACGACTCTTATAAATTATTTAATTTACACTAATTAATTTCGTTTTCACAGGAGTCTGAGATGAGCCGTGTCCCTCACTCACACACACTCTCTCTCTCTCTCTCTCTCTCGCTAAATCTATAAATACACAGTTTACCATTGATGATGCCCACCACCATCCCTACCTCACCGTAACAACTCTCTCTCTCACACTCTCTCTCTCACACACTCTTTCTCTCTCTAACCCCTCTTTTCAACCAACTGTCACCCCAAACCCAAAAAAAAAAAAAAAATTTATTGAAAGCGCAGCCAAAAAAAAAAAGAAAGAAAGGAGAGAAAGGGGGAAGGAATATCCTCAGCGATCCCAAGCCAAAGCCATCTCATTCGTCTCTGAATACTGATAATAATAATAATAATAATAATAATAATATTAGTAGCTAGTAATAATATGAAAGTGGAGCATCAGAACGAGGCTGCTACTGGGCCCCAGATGTGCAGGACTATCGAGGTCGCTCCTCCTCCTCCCCCTCCGGCATTCGCCCACCGCCACTTGCCACCGCCACCTCCGGAGAAGGTGGTCGCCGCCGTCCCCGCCGCCGTCGAAGACCGCGATAGGGAAGGAGACGATCTCTTCATTCCTCCTCTCAACTTCGCCATGGTCGATAATGGCATTTTTAGGTCTGGCTTCCCCGACTCCGCCAACTTCTCCTTCCTCCAAACGCTTGGCCTCCGCTCCATCATGTAAGCGCCTTTTTTTTTTTTAAATCATTATTTATTATTTATTAATTTTGGTGCTTGAATAGCGAAATTGGATGAATTTAATTATTTTTTTTTTTTTCCTCTTTTTTCTTTTTAAATCATTATTTATTATTTATTAATTTTGGTGCTTGAATAGCGAAATTGGATGAATTTAATTAGGGCTTGTTTATTCCTTATTGTGATTGATTTGAGCGTGTATATACACATATATATATATGTGTGTTATATATGTGTGTGTGTGTCTGTGTTTAGATGTTTGTGTCCGGAGCCGTATCCGGAAACCAACATGGAGTTCCTCAAGTCCAATGGGATTCGACTTTTTCAATTTGGGATCGAAGGTTATAAGGTATGTTTATATTTTGCTCCATTAATTAATTAATCCGACTATCTTTCGTGACTTGCCATTAATGTTTAGTTTAGATTCAATTTAATTACAACAATATGATGATCATCATAATTTTTTTTTTGACCAAAGTGCGAAAAGGAAATTTTTTTTATGTATATAGTTTTTGTGTGTATACGTATTTTTTCTAAAAGAAATAGCATGTGAAATGTTTTTAATGTCTATCGATTATTATTATTATATATATATATATCCTTTACCATTAGTGATCACATGGTATATTCTTTTTTTTTCCTCATTATTTAATAGATAAATCGTTTGATAATTCCCCTCAAAAGAAAAAAAAAAACGTTTGATAACTAATTAATTTATCAAACACATTAATATTTTTCTCTTCATCCTTAATACGATCGTTGTATATGTATATATATATATATATTTTTTTATATATGGTAACCTGAATCCACTAAAATATAGCTCATGCTAGCATATTCTCAGTGCTCGTGTTGTTATTGTTGTTGTTAATTAATTAATCTTTATCATTGTTTCTTCTTCTATAACTTTTCACATTTTTGCCAAGGTTAATTTCCTTTAATGTGTTTTTATATATGTGTAATTAATTTTAATACGTATGATACAATAATATGATAGCAATAAGAAAGAAACTAACTAGGCGAATTCAGTTTAAGCCCTTTTGATTGAATTGTGTCGATCAAAGTATAAATGCAAGTCTGCTTTCAATATAAATGTATAGGTTAGATTGAAGTTCATGATTAAGTACTGTTACTATATATGTAAATACAAGACAGTCCCTTTTCGCTAATTTAATAATGAACATTTTAGTAATTATATAGAGGATCAGTATGCTTCCTTGCCAATAGCTATATATATGCTCACTAATTCGTGTGAGTGTACATGTGATAAGTATAATTTATATTTCAGTTCCTGTACACAACCTACAGTATAATTTATATTTCAGTTCCTGTACACAACCTACAAAAAGTCACAAGCTATTGGATACTTATAATTTATTGGTTTTGATCGTAAAATGCTGTGGGCTCCCTACCAGATTTTGCACAGGAATATAATATAAGATATTTCTATGTGGACTATATATTGATTTTAGCAGTCGTGTCTAGAATTCCTTACCTGATTCTATCAGATCATTACATGAAATTTTAAGGTAAATATATACATGTTTAATGTATAGTCTCTCTAATGCATTAACTTCGGATTAAACCTATATGTGTATTAATTATCCAGAGTGCATAACAAAGTATAATCCCATTATCAAAGAACCTCTTACCGATTTATTTCTCTTAATTGTACTCTTTATTCGTCCACAATGCAATTCTAGGAGCCTGTGACATTAAATAATAATTGATTAGTGAGCCTGTGCGTAACAAATGATGCATTAACGTACTTATTATAATTTTCCCACTTCCTCTTCATTCGTAGTCATTATTAGTTCAAATAGTACTCCATCGTAAGTACTCGTCAAATCACCATAAGTTTTGACTTCTTTCTCTCAGTATATCGATTTGTTACCAAGCGCTCAAATGGATTCCTCTTGCTCATCTTATGCGCCGGCGTGCGTGCTTCCTGTACCCAAATATTTTTGTTCTTCTCAGACATGAGAATTTTATTGCTTTCCCATTCCTAAAAACAAACAGATAGAGGTGAAACTAGGTGCAACGTTATTATCACTTGCACTAGCAGTTCACGACTATACTCTGCTTTTCAAAGATCTAGCGTGTACTATAAATAATTATAATCGACCCTTTGGACAAAAATACTCTAAACACGTTAGTCTCCAAGTTATAATGGACCTTTCCTCATCTTTTTTTTTTCTTTTCTTTTTTGGTGGTTGTTGTTTTCTGGGTCTTCATTTGTTCGAGTACGTTTAGTGAGAATCATAGTGACAGTACCCCTTGTCATCCCGAGATGAGATCGTTCACTTAAGAATTTTGCTTGGTACTTTATTTTCTTTTTTTTTTTCTCAATAATATATAATGGGCGTTCTGACACAGGAAACCTATCACATGATACGGAGAATCAGCTACATATAGTCATGAATCAACTAATGATATTTTTTTTATGGTTGCAAATTATCTTAGAATGGAGTCCATTCTAAGTGATCGTCAAAGTAGCTTTATTGATATTTCACTTGGGAACAATAATATATTGTTCAAACGTACGTCACTGGTCAAAAATCATGATGCACGTAATGGACATTACAATTTATTGATGATGGTGATGATGAGTACATGAATAGTTGAAGACAAAAGTGTGGTGTGGGACAATTAGATGAGATAATTTAATGCAGTTGTGTCAGTTTTTATTATGCAGATGGATCATATATATAATAGCTGTGGGCTGGCCTGTTATGGAAAGCAATGATCCTTTGCTAATTTCTCATCAAGTTGGTCAAATAATGTGTACCATAATATGAAGACTAATTAATGTAAATATCTTGAGTGAATCTCAGTTTGGTTCTTAAATTAAATAGATTAATATCAGTGGAATTTTTTGTTTGCTAGGGGACAAGAAGATGATTTATCTTTAGGCTTTGTAAGGGTTAGTTCCCATAGGTCCAAAATGTCAATATTTGTTTCGAAATCTATATTTATATATGAATCAACAACAAAGAGGTTTAGAAGTTCGTTCCACTGATTATAAACTAATATGAGAATTAAAATTGTGCATCCAGGAACCTTTTGTAAATATACCTGAAGATACGATCCGTGAAGCACTAAAAGTTGTTCTTGGTACTTAAAGCAACGTTGCCACTCTTTTTCTTTTTCTCTCCCTACTGAATTTAAACTTTTTTTCTCATAATGACTTGGCTTATGTTAACCTTTACCTTTGTGCAATACAGATGTGAGGAATCACCCAGTCTTGATTCACTGTAAAAGAGGCAAGGTATGCACAGCATTGGTTTTATTCATACTTGTATTCATGATGTCAAGTACTTTATATATACGTAAATAGATTGTCAATCCAGTAGGTTTTTTTTCTTTTACCTATGTGTACGTATTTTTTTTTAGCCATTGGATCATCATTTAATGGTGATCCAATAGCTATAATGAAGTACATAAAAAGGCGTGCATCATTAATGTTATTTCTCTCTCTTATTTTTTAATATAAAAAAATGTGCAAAAAAAATTTTAATTGGCTAAAATAAAACCTATATATAGGTAAAAAAAAAAAACTTTTTAATATAAAAAAATGTGCAAAAAAAATTTTAATTGGCTAAAATAAAACCTATATATAGGTAAAAAAAAAAACCTACGGTATTGATGCCCATATATATATATTATATATATGTATATTTGTGTGTGAATATATATACCTTCTAAAATAGTGTTAGATGGTTAATTGCTGTGATTGTCAGCATCGAACTGGTTGTCTGGTTGGCTGCATTAGAAAATTGCAAAGATGGTGCCTTTCATCCGTGTTTGACGAGTACCAGCGGTTCGCAGCGGCTAAAGCTAGAGTTTCAGATCAAAGATTCATGGAACTTTTTGATGTTTCTAGCTTGAAGCATCAGCCAATGTCGTTTTCCTGTTCGAAGAAGTATAACAATTAATAAACAGTGTTTTTGATTTGCTTTTTGCCTAATTCCTTATCCTTGGCGGAAGAGAATCTAGACCAATATATATTGGGAATAATAAATAGGAAAAGGGTGTTGATGAGTTCCTGCGATGCAATATTTCACTTGCCAAGGAATTATGTTATTCTTCTTTTTTCCTTCCTACTAGAATGATTAAGAAGCCTATATATATATAGTAGAACTTGTCTGTTTAAGAATTTTGCAATCAAGATTATTAATGCAACCCGTCCTTTGTCCCAGCTAGCTGTTCCTGCCGAGTTATTATAATGTAAGGCAAGGCAGCAGTAGTGGCTTTTGTCTACTCTTACTTAAACCTTTGATTGGGTACGTAGTCAATGGTATAAAAACCTAATAAATAAGGTTCTGCCATAGAAGATTGTTATGTATAATCTCTAATTTGATGAGTGAATAGACCCATGTGGCATTTAATTCCCATTAAATATGCCTCTTGGGTGGATAATTAACTTGTTTACCGAGTTGCTTAAAGTATGTCTTGTGGCAACAATGCCTTATTGAAAAGCAAATGGGAATTGGGAATCTTTCAATACAGAAAGCAATGTTTATAGTTTAGCGGCTCGATCGCAAAGATTTGATAAGGTGAATCAATTTATTCAGCAATGAGCATCTTTTGACAAATACGGAGAAAGTTTTTCAGGGAAATGGGGAAAACAAAAATTCAAAAGATAAGCACTGTCCTTATTTTGATTGGTTATTAGATGACAAAACAAGGCACTGATTATGGATAGTGCATAAAAAGTGGTATCTAGCTATAACTGTTTATTTACTGATCGTGTTCCCTGGTTCAATATGGATATGAATCTTCAATTCTTGAAAAATCTGATTACAGTGGATTCTTTTGTTATTGTTAGTAGATATGACGGAACACTAGTAGCTAATATATATGTATATATATAAAGTAATTTTATAAAAGGGAATTTAAACACACTAGAATATCCAAGAGAAGAACTAAGAAAAGGAAAGAGGATTGATCTGATCTCTGAGTGACAAGCAACAAAGTTATGTTCATAACTGATAGGGATAGAGACTGATATTTCAAAATGACTGATAAGGATATAAGATAAGCTTATCAAGGAATAATAAGGTTGTACATCAGTATATAGGCCCTGTCTTTATTGGCATTTTGCCAAATCCCTAATTTTCATTTCAATCTATCTTATTAAATAAGAATAGCATTTTAAAAAAAATTGCTTTTGTATCTTGTTTTCTTCTTCATTATCATAAAAAACAAAAGAGTACTTAAGAATATATAACTCTAGTGAAGTGGTGCTTTTAGTGTTGGGAGTGGGGGTGAGCGGGGCGCATTGAAGGTCCTAGATTCTTTTTACAATTATGCAGTTAAACTAGTATGAATGTTATATTTTTCTAAAGCATATATAGAAAGCAAAAAAGAAAACCACTTATTGAATGTTTGAAAGTCGAAATTTCAATTGAGATTTGAAGTACAGCCAAAAGAATAATAAGAAATTTTAGCCACAGAAGGTGATGATCTCTAATTAAATATTTGTTTTGTTCTTATAACTTGTCCATGAATCTATCAGGTAATTCCAATAAAGTTTTTTTTTCTTAAAAAAAACAAAAAACAAGAAAGAGGTACATGATCTGGATACATTTTTATGTGCATATATTCTTTTAGGTACTTATAGCCGCTCCACTAACTCACTCTAGTTGAATGCTTACGTGGAAATTGAAAGTTTGTATGTCATAAAGTGGCATTTTTGTGGACCGCATGTTCATTTTGTTGGGCAATAATGAAAAAAAATCTTTATAAAAAGAAAGAGTCTCTTAATTTGATGACACTTTGACGTTGTTTTTATCGGTATATATATGATGAAGTTTCTCTCCTCTCATAATTTGTTTATGTCGATGAAAAAGATAAAGTGACTTCTCATTGTGTTGGGTGTTTGAAATATATAATAAATATCATATTTTGCCTTTTTCTTATGATCCTTTCAAAAATTATGACTCGAAGCTAATATTGACAGACAATTCGACATATTCGCCTCTTTGTACGCTCCATTAAGAGTTACTTTATATGAAGATGGACTACATATGTCGGCTATAGCTTAGTTTATTTTTTAGTATAAAAAAGTCACTTTTTATATAATATATTTTTTAGTAATTTATACATACTAAAATGGACTACATATGTCAACTATCGTGGTGCATGCGCTTCTTTTTTGCATGATGAATTTAATAGTAGAAATCAACTATCTCACCTAATTAGTTAAATCAATAGTCCAAAAAATGTAATTAATGTAAGAAGAATGATCAGTTTATCTAACAGGTTGCCCAAAATTTGGTTTTAGTATTTTAATTCTCTTTGTTTTTGCTTCCTTTCTTTTGTTCCCTTTTGTTTAATTTTTTTATTTATTTTTAGAGCAGCCTATTGACAGCCACATGTGTTGGGCTACAGCCTAGAGATTTCAGTTTTGCTTCTTCTTCTTTTCTCCCAAACCCCCAACCCCAACAAAGTAAAACCATGCATGACGCACCACTTTGCATCTACTAAAAAAGTAAATATACGTGGTTAATTCACATAAATACATAATAGTCTAAGCTACACGTACGTGAACTAATCAAGTATATAACTACTACTAAGTCATCTTAAATCTTGGTTGAGTTACTTGAGTAGAGATGGTACCCTCATTTAATTAGGGTAATACTTTATTATGCGACAATTAATCGTTTACTATTGTTTTAGTGATTTTGGTCCCTTTTGTTTTTCCAGAGAAAAGTTTAAAACTTTCATTATCCACGTACGTAAGAGTTTTAAAGCACTTTTTTTCCTTTGAATAATTGTTTAAGTAATTTTAATGACTCTAATCTCTAGATCTATCAGTAAAAGTTGATCGTATCACTTAATTAATTACTTTCATATGAACATAATAAAAAAAATCAGCCCAAAAAAAAAGTATAAAAAATGAAAACAAGAGGCATGAAAAATGCTTGCGTACTGGAATGAAATTGTTCCAATGGACCAACTCCCAATTTTGTAGTTCAATCTTACGTGAATTCCTGATCCTTTTAAAAAAACTAATGATAAATTTGGTCCTAAACTTTGACCGAATAGTTTAGTGTTCAAGATTTGTTACACAAAAAATAGAAATGAAGATAACTCCTGGGTGGATCATATGGTGTTCGCAACTAATTATTATAAAAACAATGCCGCAAATAAGACTATAGTACCTAAAAAGACCAAAATGCCCTAATTGCTTCAATAATTTTTTACCTTTTTCTAGCATGCATTTCTATTACTTTTGGTATTATGACACTAATTTTCGGTAATTTTTTACACATTAGAGGTATTTTGGTCCAAGAAGTTTACTTTTCAAATGTGAGTTACCTTTTTTTGATAGATAAATGTGTGTGAGTTACTATGACGCATATTTAATGGAGTTTCAAAAAGATTGAGAGAAATCATGGAAACGCATTCCAAGAAAGCTCTCCCAAGGAAACAATCTGTTTTTACCTCCTTGGTAGTACATTTGTTTTTCTTTTTCTTTTTTATTATTATTATTTTTTTGTTTCCGTGAAAAGTTGGAGGGAAAAAAAGGTTACATATGATTAGAAAAAAAAAAAGGCTAGGCTTCTTCCCTATTTAGAAGGGGAAAAAAAGGGTTACAGGCTTATAGCCTTCAGTAATTTCTCAGCTTGCATTAGTTATTTATTCATTAATCTTCTTTAATTCTGCTTTGTTATCCATCTTGTCTCCTAGCTTAAAAAGTTTTTTAAGTACTGGTAATTTTTTAATTTGAAATAGAATCAGGGTAACCAAGTGATCAGAAGGGATGCAGGTTTTGTCACCTCTGCTAATAAATTAGATCTGTAAAAAGTCTCATATTCTTGGTTGCCACTAAGTGACTAGTAGTAGTACAAATAATATACTAAATGTTACAAAATTAGTATGGTTTATTTATTTATTTTATTTTTCTAAATCTTATGAGCAATGAGCATCCAAGCATATGTTGGGTTTGGATATTGCTTGGGGGAGCTAAATATGATGTAGAAGTAGAATTGAATGAATCCTCTTTCAAGTAATGTTTTATCTTTTTTATTGGTTAGTTACTTTTGGGAACAGCCCATGACTTTTTGAGATCCACCCCCAACTCTAAAATAACCAAAAAAAAAAAAAAAAATCGAAAACAGTAAACAAAACCTTTCCTTCAGATATAGTATTAAGAACCTGTAACTTTGGTTACTTTTCTACAAATAATAAATTGATTCCCAGTACAATATAGTTAACTATGGTGGTTCTATGAAAAAACCCCTCATTATGACCATATTTTAAAAAAAGCTTAAACTTGTCACAACCAAACTAATAAACATAAAACACCCTTTTTTTTCAATTTCTTATTTGCAAGTAAATATTGTATTTTTTCAAGCTGTGGCAATTGGACCCAATTTGACATTAGCTTCCACAGCTTTCATGGCCTCAAATCTTGGCTCCTTGGCTTGGAACTTCACTGCAGTGTATAGCTTCATGTAATCTTCAAAAACAAATTTTGGGTAGACTTGGTTTTTCTCTTGAGCTTCTTTCTCCACCAGAGCTGGTGCCGGGTATATAATAGCGTCACTTCCAGGGTTGTAGAATGAAGCTATAGACATACGCGTACCATCTGTTTGTGCAATTACCCTGTGAAGAACACTCTTGTATTTTCCATTGGTAATCACCTGAAAATTCCCAGAATTTGAAATATGTCATTTCCTAATTAGGACTTATACTCAAAAGGGTCTTAACTAGTGGACTTAATTATTCATTTTACTTGTTTGGATTATGTCAAACACCGTGGTTTTGGATTTGTTTAAGTGAGGTTTACGGTTTTACCTCAAGTTGGTCACCAATGTTGATAACGATGGAGTGGCGCATAGGGGGTACATCAATCCATTGGCCATCCTTGAGGAGCTGCAGACCGCTGACCTTGTCATCCTGGAAGAGGAGGATGATGCCACCGGCGTCGGTATGGGCCCGGAGACCCTTGATCAGATCAGGCTTGGGGCAAGGAGGGTAGTTGCTGACTTTGGTGCCAAAGGTTGGACCTTTTGATCCGTAGAAGGCCTTTTTCAGGTACCCTTTTTCTAGTCCAAGATTCTCACATAACAGGTCTAGGAGCTCCTCTGCTAGCTTCTCCAACTTCTGAGCAAAATCCTTCATGATTTTCCTGCATTATTGGTGGTGTTTTTATGAGATGTCAATTCCTATACCCCACTTTTTGTTTTAAAAAATCCATGTGATATATATTCCAAAGTCAGTGATACTGTTTACTGCCCTGCCATAAAAATTTTTACTCCAAATGAAACAAAATAATAGCCTGTCCAATTTTGATTCAAGACCATTCTAAACAATGTGTGTATGTATAAACCTCTGTAAAACAGACTTTTTGTACTTTCTGTTCTTTATGTTCTGATAATTTTTGTTTGATGTGTTTACCTGTATTCATCATCAAGATCTGGGATCTCAGCAATGTTTGACACAGGAAGGTGGCGCAAGAAGAAGGTGCTTTCCCAATCGATGTCATTGACCTCTGCTTGGACAGCATCAAGACCTTTGCTTGCCACCAGCTCCTTGAACCTTTGCTCCATGCACTTCCTGTAGTGCTCTTTTGTCATCCTCTCAACTGTGTCCAAAAGCTCATGGGGTATGCCATGATTCACAAGCTGCGAAATTTTTTTGCGCATAAAACTTGTGAGTATCATTTTATGTAGACTTAAAACCGAAAGAAATAAAAATAACAAGAAGAAGAAGAAATAGAAGTGGGTGAGCATAGGAAAAAATAAGCATTTCTTATGTATTACCTCAAAGAAACCCCAGTTTTCACAGGCATCTTTGATTTGCTCCATAATGTTTTTTCTCTCCTCACCATTGAGCTTCTCCAAGTTGATAATAGGGAAGTTTTCCATTTCTAACTATTTGACTAATGAGTTTCTCTCTTTTACTCTTTCTGTCTAGCTCTCTTAAACAAGGTTAGTTTCTTAATGTGGAGTTGGAGCTTGGTGTTCTGCTATTTATAGAGGTTTAAAGTTGCATGAAGGACACAATTTATTGTCTAGTGGTGGAGGGTGGGTCTTGAGTTGGGCAGAGAAATCCCAAATATTTACTAGTTCTTAAAAATAGAAAAACAAAATTAAAATTAACAAAAAATAAAAAGGTGAAACAACTAGCTTTGTTGTAGTGGGCCCAATCCCCTTTGGTTAATTAATCAGGCCCACCCAACCCGCGGCTAAGGTCATCTTGCCTTGCTTAACCATCCTTCTTCTTTGCCCGGTGTTTGGCCCACCTTGGTGGCTATCACTTCCTTGCAGCTTTGACCAATGAGAGAAGACACAAATCATATATATTTTTGGTTCATTTTTGTGCATTTGTCCCATTTTTCCTCCACTTGCATGCATATGCACTGATGCTGATGAAGGTATATCTTGGAAGGTGCCAATCTCTTTGGCACTCACAAACAGCATTTAGCCCCTAAATTATTGAATCTTTTATGACATAGACATGTTAGGCATGCCCTACTGTGTCTCTAGCTTTTTACCCTTTTGATCTAATTAAACTGTTTCGCATCAGAACTGAAAATATATTTAGCAGAAAAAAAGGGAGAAAAATAAATAAAATAATGATAAAAGAAAAGGTTAAATATAGTAGTAGTCCACAGTGACGGAGTCAAAATTGTGGTTTAGTTGGGGTTAGAAATACATTTTTTTTTATCTGGTGACCTATTCTATATTTTGTATATTTTGAGAGAAGACTTTTATATATAATTTAAGTCTAAAATTCTAAATACATATAAACATTTAGGTATTTTTCTAAATAAAAATAGAATTTAGTGGGGGCTTGAGGCCTGTTGTGCCTCCGTCACTGATGGTCCATAAATTATACTTATTGTATCACTTTATCCCTCGAATTTTCAACTTACATACATAGTGATAGCCCCTAAATTATACAATTGTTATAGTAATAGCTCATTTGTCACAAACTATTAGTTATTTAACATAAAATAGTTATAGACAAAACGTATAATTGGACATTATTTATTTCTGAGTCAAAATATTATTTTTAGACATATTTACTAAATTGTGCGCTTTTCAAAAGATTCAATTCTGTTAAAAATTTAACAATTCGTAAAAAAAAATATTCATTAATACAACAATTGTATAAGTCTTGGTAGTCTATTGTGTAAGTTAAAAATTTAGAATCTCATTCTTAGTTACAATTATCAAACCGTATGCTCTATAATGACTTATTTCTGTTAAATTTTCAATAATTACATAATTCATGGATCATTATTATATAAGTTAAAAATTCAAAAAGTAATATAGTACTATAGTATAATTCAAGGTGTATTAATATAAATAACCCTAAAAGAAATGATGGCTGAAATTGATAAATTAAGCATACCTTCTTGAAATGTGGGAACTTTTGCAAATTTATTAATTTGGGTGGACCAAAGAAAGAAGATAACTTTGGTCCTTAATCTGGGGGACTAGAAAGAAACATGCAGTGTGAGTACCACTACTTTTTATTTTTATTTTTTGAAGAGAGTGATTACCACTACTTTATTATAGTAAGCCTCCCCCCAAAAAAGAAGGATCTAGGCTGTTGTTCTTTCCTTTTTCTGATTGATATTGCAGTTAGTAAAATAATAATTGTAACCAGACCAAAAAAGAATTCTTTTATAAAAGTTTTCATTTTCTCTTTTAACTCAATATAGCCCAGAAATTGGAGCAAGCAATGAATTGAGTGAGCTCCCACTTCCCACTATTCTTTTTGCTCATTCTTGTTGAATAAGATGAAATGACGAGTTTACCCCCAACATTTTGCTTAACAAAATTGTTATATATTAAATTTTTCCTGTCTTTTGAGAAAATACTCCTTGCTCCAGGGGTCCCATTGAATGAAAGATAATTAGAAGAAGATATTTAAAATCCCAATAGGCCTTTTGGTTATTTTTGGTGATAAAAACATGGGTTTGGTGACACTGATAGGGAATATTTCTTTTTCCCATTAAATCTTGGTGAAATACCCCACAGGATAAAAAAATAATAATTATAAAACAAAATAATATAAAATCTTGATCGAGAACAGTTCATTCTCTGTCGGTAAAGATCCATCCGGGATTTTTTAGAAAGTATTCTCTTTTGAATAAACAAAAATGAAATTATTATTTTAGAAAAAATTAAAATTCTGTTTTTTTGGCTCTTAAAAGGGGGCTGCTGGCTTTAATTTAGAGACTAATATAAAATTTATACTTTCGAATTTAATTGAACTACTTTTGCCAAGTGATTTAGAAGTAGAACTTTAATATTCTTTTATTGCTTGACAAGTATATGCAATCAATGGAAATAAAACATTTTCGTCCAAACTAACTGATAAAGTCCAGGTAGGACCCTATTTTGAGAGGGAAAAAAAAAAAAAAAACCAAAACTAAAAAAGTGCAAAGAACTTTTGGTTAGAGTCCTTTAATGGTATTATATTATAAAGGTTATATTAAGAAAGAAAAAAAAAATCAGATTAAGCAATGTCGTTAGGATTGGCTGATAAAAAAGCATATCGTGAAGCTATCCACAATTATTGGTTGTAGTAACGAGTCACAACTTGCCAAGTCGACAATGCAGTAAGTAGAGTCCACTTATTATATGTATATTTTTGTATGTATATATATATCGATAACTTACAGTTTTAACTAATTTTTTTGTTTTTGTTTTTGATAAAGTTTTAACTAATTTGTTATATATCTTAATACATACAATTAAGTAGGGATGGTTCAACTCGAATGATAATCTCAATCCAATTGATGTCCATGCATGTGACAATTTTCGTTCCACACACGTTGGTCGTTAATGCAGTTCTGAACTGTCGTCGGATATAGTTGTAGGTTTTTCGGTTCTTTGTAAGACAACCCAATTTAGACAGACCACTTTGAAAAACTATGCACGTGACATGCCATATAAGTGTACAAATTAATAGTTATCCACGTGACATGCTACATATATGTACAAACTAATAGTAGTCTTAAGTTAATATGGTATATGTGTAATAATTATATATACACACGTATATGTGGCTCTTATGACTTACATTTATCAATAGCCAACCTTACGAGTCTCAGTGGTTGATCGTCTTGTCCATTCCAAGACCACAGAATAATAGCATCGCTATAATTTTGAAGATAAAACTCATTGTGCTTCAGATTTTTTTCTATTTTTCCATTATTTTTAGGATATTGGAGTTATGATATCAATAAATTTTATTTTTCACATGTGTTTATAAGTGCTTTTTAAAGAGGACAGATTAGGGTTCAAACGTGGCTGGAACATGCGATGCACGAGGACGGCATTTTAAGAATGAATTGTCTATTTTATGCTTACACTTGGAAATTAAAGGAAAGAAAAAATGCGGAGAACCTTCAATTTTTAAAAATATGTTTTATTTCTTTCAAGTTTAAAATCGAAATATCTAAAATAACCCATATTGGTTATAGTTATATCAAGCAAGTTGTACAAAGATATTATTCAACCCTAATCATATTACCATGGGGAATATACTTTTCTTTTTTCTGGAGTCTTTATTCAAAGCTATGACTTCTGAGTACTGAGAACTCGCATTGTTCATGTTTATATTTATTATTTATTTTTCTTCTTTTTTTTTTTAAGAAATAGATAAGTTTAATCAATTTACATGGTTGAAAGGAATAATATTCTTGTGATCGACTAAATTTGAAAATCATAGGGGACGACCAGAATATTTTCTTAGTGTTTTTTTGGCTCTAACAATATGAATATGTCTAGCTCCCTTTACACAATTTATAATTTGTGAATGTATATATTTTATATATGGGCACCAATATAGTAGATATTTTTTTTTAGCTATCATTTGTCTAATAAAAATTAATTATGCACGTCTTTTTATGATAAAAATTAGAAGAAAAAAATATTAAATAATATTTTTTTTCCAACTATCTTAATTAAGGTAATCGTTAGATTATGATCCAACGGATAAAAAAAGAAATATCTATAAATAAGTTAAAAAGAATATTGGATTGAGAATCTTTAATAATCGGGAAAAATATGCTAAATAAGTATTTCACGTGCAAAAGGAGCATTAATGTATCTTTCTTCGTGAATGTGTTATTTCAAAGTTCAAACCAATTTTAATTTATGCTTCACCGATTGTTTTTTACTCCCAAATACAAAGTATTAATGTAAATATCCTATTTGGTGGCGGTTTTATTTTTCGCTTGATTAAATTGTCACAAAATTAAGTACAAATAAAAACGGAAAAATAACATGATTCTCGATGATTTTGCTGAGAATTGATTCTTGATGTTGATGTTGGCCTATTACAAATCTTAGGCCTATATTAACATGTGGTAATAAGGGAGGCTAAAGAAGAAAATATTAGGCGGCTTTGAACACCAAAAAATAAATATAAATGAAAAAGATAACATAAGTTAGTCAAACTTGCAAAGAGTATAAAATCAGGGCTGCAAGACAGATTTTATTTTTCTTTCCCTGAAAAAGAATAAATAAAAGGACAAAGATTTCTTTCCTTGTGAAAATTTTAAATGTTGTGGTTGTAATTTGTTTGACCAAATCCAAATCCTCCTTGACAAGGAAAGAAAAATGTTGAGGTTTGGAGTTTTCCTAGAAACTTCTTCGTATGCTATCATAATGTTCCAAATTAAGTGCAATTAATTGATTGAAAGCCTATCATAGCCAGCCACATCAGCATGTGCAATTTATTAATTTGGTCAATACTTCAAATTTATACATGGAATGACTTCTAGTCAGACTGTGAAAGTAAATTGTGTGACAGTATTGCAAGTTGCAAATGATTTTTGATGTAAAATATGCAACCGTGTGGTCGGTACTGGAATAGTTGTGCTTTAATTTTCACGGTTTTAATTTTGCCATTCTAAGGGACAAATTAAGATTCAAATTTGGAGTCTATCAAAAATTAAATGAAAATTAGACTGGAGACCAAATTCCGCCAAAAGGGAAAATTATGTTTTAGTACTAATTGATATTAGTATTGATCCTTGTGAGGATGGCTATTTCAAGAAGAGTACATACAATACAAGTGAATTATAAAGGAATCGAAAATGATGGAATCTAATTATAAGCTTAAAAAACCTTAAATCTTAAACATAATCATGTATCATCTAATTTTCCAAATAAGTAAAACTTAAAAATATATTTGGAAATGTGATTGGCTGATACCCTCTGTTTGTCATAATAAATAAATAACATATATAAGCCTATCAATCCTTCCTTTTATAAATTGATTTCCATCTATATTTGCCCATTGTCGTTAATCTCATTTTCGAAATCTATCAATGGAAATCTAGGAATTTAGCTTAAAACATCTTTTTTTTTCAAAAAAAAAAAAAGGTTAGCTTAAAGCTGTTTTTCAGAAAGTAAATATTTTTTTCCCAACCTTTGTTAATAGATTTGTATGTTTAAACATTTAACCCACAAAATTAAAACTATATATATTAAAAAGAAAAAACCGAAAGTGTTATACATTAGACACATTTCTTTACAATGGTTACGTGGCACGTGTATGTAATTTAAAATGTGATACTGTAGGAGTGGACTAATTAAAGGCATCAATGTAATATCACGACTATTAGTCAATAACATTCTTATAAGTTGTTAACTTTATTCAAGTCTTTTCTTATTGTTTGATTCAAAAAAGTCTTTTCTTATTGTTGTTATTTGTTGAACGCCATTAATATCTGCCATGTCATTCATCATATAAATTTCTCTCCTTTTAGTACTATTCAATTATCTAGTACTGTAATCTTCTTTATTTTCTACAGCTTCTCTCCTTCTAAGAAACACACATATGAAATAACTTTCAATTTCTTGACTTTCACGTTTTCCAAAATACTGACTGAAAATTTTTTCCATCAAAGATCAACTCCAAAATTGCTACGACAAATTAATTTTCTCACCTTTTTTCGAAAGAATTTTATCCTTGCCCAAGATGACCAATGAAAGCAAATAAATTTCTCCAACTCAATTGATAATCAAGCGGAAGTATTAGTTTATTACCATTATTGCCGATGTGATACACCTATATCATCATGCATGATCTATCTTATTGGGGTCCTTTACTAGATAGTTCATCATCACCATATTAAATCCCGGGGGACAATTTCGGTTTCAAGGTAGGGGACCAAACTTCTTTCGACGAATTTTCAACTATACAAGTTAAATATATCACTATACATAATAATTTGAGGGAAATTTGAAAAGGAAAGGAATGTCCACAAACCACATGTAAGTCTTGTATGTATTACTAGTGGGAAATTTAACTTTGTCCAATTATTCTATTCAATAAGGTTGAAAAACTTTTTAGGGGTCTTACATATACTTTTAGTTTGCCCATTTATCACGGCTGAATGGGGACCATTCCATTATTGAACACTATGTGTATGCGTGTGTGTGTGTGCAATTTGGTTACTAGTAATTGACAAAAATGTTAAGTTGTAATCTGTTTGGACCACGACACTTTTGGAAAATTCAAGACATAGAAGAGAAGTGAAAACTAATGACCTAATGGATTAGTTAATCGGAAAGTTTAATGATGCGCCTATTATTCTTATTTTTTATTTTTTCAGTTTGGGTAGGCAAGCACTTATGTCTTAGAGGTATCCTTAAGCATTTAATATTGCTCTACTGGATTTGGATAAGGCTTGAAAAAGTATGGTCTAAGAGAAACCAGAAGCAAGGTCCGCATGACTTGCAGATAAGTCTTGCGGTAGAGGTGGAAGTCAATTCTTTGGTGTGCCCATTTAAAGGGACTTTAACCTGTCAGAAGACCAGAGTTTCTGCCTAAACGACCTAAGAGTCTACATTCTACAGTAAGCGGACTTGGGACAATGAGAATTCTAGCCCATGTTCGCCTTGAATAAATTAGCTGTATACCATTTTTTTCTCTTCATTAATTAAATCTACTACCATATTATTTTTTTAAAATGAATTCTTGACGAATTCTTGACGATCTTGACAGAATCTTGAACGATTCTTGACGTCAGCGGCGATCTTGATGGATTTTTGATGAATTCTTGACATTGGTGGCGATCTTGACGGGTTCTTGATGAATTATTGACGGATTCTTGACAATCTTGATGGATTCTTGACAGATTCTTGATAGATTCTTAACAGATTTTTGATAAATTCTTGACAGATTCCTGACTAATTCCCTCCTAAAAATGGCAGAATCTAATACTGGTGGTAAATTTAGCTAAACATTTGAAAAAAATGGTAATTGTCCGCTTAACCCGTTTGCACTTTCCCTTTTCCTACCCAGCCCATTTGTTTTGCCCAAGGTCCATACACTTGGGCCTAGATATTTAGGAAAGTTTTAAATCCATTGTAGTAGTTCTCAGTCTATCTAATGCTACTCCGAGACATCCTCTTCCTTTATTAGGGATTATTGGTGTTGCTTCAACTTAGCTAACATTCTCAGTTGCATTTACTCACCTAGAGTCTAAGTACGAGGATGAAAATATTTGAGCATTAGATTGAGAACTATGACGGAGTCTAGACTTTGAAAGCTACTAAACAATTCTTGTAGATCTAGGATTTGATTTTTTTTCTTATTTCATGCAGGGTGCAAATGCAATAGCTTCTGTAGTCTTTATTTACTATAGAGCCATATGTAATATTGACATTTTGATCAACAGTTTGCCACTTTCAGTAACAAGAGTTCTTTGGAATTAATTGATTTAAATGAAGAAAATAACAAACAAACCATATTATTTTAAAGAGTAAATTGCAAAAAAAAATCCTGAAACTTAAGTGTTCTGTAATTTAAACCCTAAAGTTTGTACTCTGCAAAATAATACTCTGAGATTAAGAATTTTTGAAAATTAATACATTAGATTCACTTTTTGAATAAATTTAAAAGGTAAAAAATAATAATACCATTAAATTTAAGGAGAATAATAAGAACTAATCCAATTTTAATAAAGAATATTACTGTCTTTTGTTATTAAAAATGGTCAAAATATCAGTGCATGGTATCAATTTTCGCAAATTCTTAATCTCAAAGTATTATTTTACAGATTCTAAATTTCAGGTTTTGAATTACAATACACCTAAATCTAAGGGTATTTTTTTTGCAGCAAACCCTATTTTAAATGAAAAAATAGTATAAATTAGATGAAAGAAAATAACTGTATTTTAAATGAAAAATAGTATAAATTAGATGAAAGAAAATAACTGATATAAATAATTAGTTGGGTAAAATAATTGTTAGTTTGTTTAATTTTTTTTTCCTTGTTTAGTTTATGAGGCATTTCTCTATTAGAGAGCCATCTATGCAACCTACGAATTTAATAAAACAAATAGCAATTTTTTTAAATTCTCCTATATAGTAGCAGCTTTTTGTAAACTTAAGGCATGATAGAGTGATTTATAAAGATTAGTGTCCTACATGGATTTACTTGTGTGTGTTGAATGTACGCTATTAGTGTGTGCGATTCTATTTGTAAAATCATAAAGGATATGTAAAATGGATCTTGTGTGGGATATGAATTGTATATAAAACTTAATTAATGATGGAGATTTTTTTTTTTTTTTTTGGGTTGGCCAATAACCCATTAAATGATAGCTATTGAATCAAAATCGAGCTATTGAATCAAAATCGATTTTATAGATTATAATTAAACCTGTTGACATTATAATTTATAGATTAGCAAAGGGGCTTCGATTCATTTTTTTGTCTTAAAAAAAAAAAAAGTTTGTGAGTAACGCAAACGTGCTATAAAACATACTCAAAATCACGTGGATGTGGACATAACACTGAAAAAATAACATAAATAAAATCATCGTGGCCAAAAAAATAAAATAAAATAAAATAATAATAACAACAATAATAATAATAATAATAATAATAATAATAATAGTAATAATGATAAAAAAGAGCTTGCATCATTTATTTTATTCATTTTCATATCCGACCATAAAATCTCTAATCCAAAAAAAAAAAGAGCTTGCACCATTTATTTTATTCATTTTCATATCCGACCATAAAATCTCTAATCCAAATTTTCAGCTCCCGGACTCCAGGAGTCCAAAAATATGAAAAAAAAAAAAAAAAAGCTTCTAAATCTTAAGCAAAGATGTAACAAATCTCATGTTATAAATCATGATCTTAGAAGATATCAAGGATCTCAACGATCGGACGGTTACAAATAGGACAGGAGCCACGGTTAAGCCACATCTCCCGGGAACACACTCTGCAAAACGTGTGGCCACAGGGGATAAAGGCCGCGCCTTTACTTCTCTCCATGCAGACGCAACACAGCCAATCACCACCATCACCTCCAGCTCCTGCTCCTGCTCCAGTTCCTCCTCCACCCTTTTTCTGGTCCCTCTCTCTTTTCCTCCTGTTGCTCCAATCAACGCCGTCCGTTTCCTCAATCAACGTCATCAGTGACTTCACCTCTGTAGTGGGTCCCACTGTCTCGCCTCCTCCTCCTAATCGTCCCGCCCGGGAATTGCGCTCTGCCGCCAATGCCATTGCCAGGTTCATACCAGCTATTGGGGCTGGAACCGCCGTTGCTGCTGACTGGACCGGTCCCACCACCACCACCGAACTGGGGCCCACTGAACCCCGTTCAGTCTGATGATGCTCTTCTTCTTCCTCATCTTCTTGAAGGGTTTCCATGATGGTCAAAGTCGAAGGCGATGGCCCCCACGTGGCCCCACAACAGCCCATCCCTTTCAATCGCAGCCGCTGCTTAATGCTGCTCCACCTTCTGCTTCGATCTCTACCGTTCATTTTGTTTTCTACCTTCTGAAAGCTCTGATGAAATGATCAGAGTTCATTAGTGGATTCAAGTTTCAAAACTATTCCCTCTTTAATTTTTATTTATTTTCTAAAAAAAAAATTGAAAAACCTAGAGATGGGTTTTGGAAGATAAAGAAGATTTAAAGAGAAAAGAAAAAAAAAAAAAGTAAAAATATGGGTGATCTCCAATCCTGGAAACTCGAAGAAACATAAAGAATTACAACCAAAGAGCTCAAGAATTTTAATATATATATATATATCTAAACAATGTAAACGTGGAATATTATATATACATTTATATATATATATATGTGGAGGGATTTGGTTTTAGTTGGCATACCTGAAAGTTGATGTATGGATGGATCTTCAAGAATTCGTTGGGAGGCAGCTCGGTGGATGGGTGGAGAAGATCATTGGGGTGAGAATGTGGAGTGGTCCTTTTCCATTGTAGAGTAGAGCTAACCCAGTACAAGTACAACATGAAACAGAACAAGCCTTATTATGAGTCGTTTTCGTCATGAGGGGGGACGAAACGAAGCCATCCCAACCAAAGATACAAGTAGTGTGTAAATGAGTGAGTCAGTATTGAATTTTTGGACAAAGAAGAAAGAGGAAACAAAATCAATTTTAACCAATCAACCCAATATTTTACGTCCTATTTTATCTTTGACATATAATGATCACATTCCTAATAACAATTAACAGCAGTAAAAAATGAAATTTCAACGTGTGTCAAAAATCAAAATATCCAAAGCTGGAATGGAGAGGGCCCCACTTTTACATGATTGATTATTATAGTTGTTTTGTTACTACTAATATCACTTTTTTTTGTGGGGTGGAATGGGGGGGCGTTTAATTGACAAGCTTGATGATCTTTGATTGAAAGGCCAAAATATGATTAACAACAGGAAGAGTATACATACACCAGACAGACCCAGAGAAAAATGTAAAATCTCCTGCTGAAGAACAACTTACGATCATAAATTACCTTGATATATAAAGCAGCATTCATGGCTTAAAAGTCGAAAGACTTTTATTAGTGCATTTCATTGCTGGCTAATTTTTAACTATTTGTGCAAAAATAAAAAAAAAGCCATAAATTGCGGCACTCTCAATTCTAACCCTTTGCTAGTTAGATTGTCACTATCACTGTGTATCTACTTGTAAAGACTAAAGAGACTCTAGAGACTTTGGTGTGATGTTAGGACCAAATGATAGGCTTCAACGTGCAATGATGGGTAATTAATGTGGGCATATGGGCTTTAATTCTACTATTCCCAACCCCATATTATTCATAACCCAATTGCTCCTATTGGACCACACAAAACCCCATTTAGAAGTGAAATCTCGAGTTTGAATATTAAATAATAGGGGGAGGGAAAAGCACTATAGCATTGAGGAAAACAAATATAACCGTGAACAAAAAATTTATTTCGTTATAATGAATCTACATTATTATACATGAATAAATCTTCTAAGAAAGTATCATATTCATGGGTCATATAATAAAAGAACAGAAATAAGCCCAAAAGCCCATTTTGAAAGGCCCATTTATTCTCTTGGAAATGCTAAATCTCCGAAGGTATGGGTTGGTGTCCATCAGAAGGAAAATCAACAAGAGACACAGTAGAGTTATTTTATATATATATATATATATATATAGAGAGAGAGAGAGAGAGAGAGAGAGAGAGAGAGAGAAATCATTCCTCTTATTGCATTTTGAGTAACCAATTTAAGAATAAATTTCAAGGGTAACATGCTTGTACTATACATTTCTCATGCTTTCAAATTATCTACTGAAACAAGGCATGTGTTTGTCACAAATCCCAAAATGTAGTGTCCTCAAAATCAGTCATGTATTGCTTGAAACAAGTCTCACCTGATGATATGCTAAAAATCACCTTTAAATACCAAATCTATGTTGCTTAGCAGTGTCTTCGAATCAAGTCTTCAAACTGTGAGAATGATTGATGCCATTGTAACAGGGAGCTGAAGCTGACAATTAAAAGCAAGCCACCCCAACACAAGGGAAAATCACCCTGTTCATCAAATTGCAGGAAAAAAAAAAATTTTGCCAACCACCAGGGAGGAGCTCGTCTTCTGATGAACTTATTCTGATACAAATTTTGACACAACTAATGTATTTTTAAGCTGTGAGTGCGAAAAGATGGCGAACCTACCAATCAAAATGCAACTGACAACATAACTCTGATGGAAGCTGAGTAAAGAACTCTTATGAAATTCTTTGGGATCAGCCTACCAGTCTTTACGCACTGCAAAATCTGAGAAGAAAAAAGTGTGTTAAAACATGTTTGCCTAAAATCAACTAAAGAAGAATACTCATGTGTGACTGAAGAAGCATATAACAAGAACTAACAATGTTTGCCTAAAATCAACTAAAGAAGGATACTCATGTGTGACTGAAGAAGCATTTAACAAGAACTAACAAGCAGGAAATTCTTGCGGTAAAACTCAGCTTAACATCAAGCAAAATGTGTGTTTTATGTTTTTCAGATCAAATGAATATTTGTAAACAGCATTAATGCATTTGACGGGGTTTTATAGGTGTCTCCAAGTGAATTGTCCACATCTAATGCCAACCAAGTAAAATGGAGAAAACATAGATTAAATGCCATCTAAAACATTACAGATCGATAAACAGTAAGCAACCTACAAAGTTACGTCAACCTCAATTAGAGACCTCACTCTCCGAATGAAGAAGCCAACAGAAACCTGAAATGTAAAACATGTAGGTTTGCTTTATACTATAATTATAAAGAAGCCTAACAATTGTTGAACATTTGCAAAATTTAACTTTAACTCGGATTGTTATTTGGAAAAAAAAAAAAGGCACTTCGAAAAGTCAAACCACTCTTTCCTACCAGCAAAAGATCTAAAGAAGAAATTAAATTTCGAAAGCTCACAGCACGTAAACTAAACTGGTATGGTCACTTTGATTTGTCATATTAGCAAACTGAATTATGTCACGTATGGAACAAGAACTAAAAACAGCAACTTAAATAATTAGATGATGTACCTACTTTAATTCTCTATTTATAGCCCAGTTGCAGCAACAAATGACGATAGCTGCGGCCACGTATGAATCGCTGCCACCGATACTGAACCATGTTCTTATAACTCATTTGAATGCGCTCTTGGACAAGCCTGTGATCAAACAGCAGTAATGCCTTTAATACTTCCAGAGTTCAGACTGTACCTCACAATATTTCGAACAAAAGAAGATGACTTACCATCTAACAAGACATCTCTCGATTCCTCTAGATACAGGGCGAATAAAAGATGGATCTCGTGAAGCATAGAGCAAACCCACCTACAAAGAGAAAAAGGAGAAATATTCATGAGTGTCTAGAAATGACCGAAGAGAACTAAGATTGTTAGGAAAGCTGTCGAATTGCATGATTTTAAAGAATAAATACATCCTCTATCCAGGACAAACAAAATACAACTTCCAGAAATCAAATACATTAAGTGATACAGGTAAAGTTCAAACATAAGATCCTCAAGTTAAACCCATAAATCGGTTATTCAGAAAATCCGGATTTGGATGAACTTCTAAAATATGTGCATATTCCTGCAAATTTGGATTATAAAAAAGCATCGGGACCATAAATCCATGAAGCAAAACTCTTACCTCTATTAATGCAACAGCAGCAGGATCTTCAAAGATCTCTAGGCTCCAGTCAGCCAGATAATTAAACTGCAACAAGTAAAGAAGAGAATATCTAAAAGTGAAAAGAAGACCAAGAAAACAATATATAGGAAAGAAAATAGATAACCACTAACATTACTGAGAATAAAAAGACAGTTATTAGTAACTCAACTACCACCAATTGTTTCCAGAATGACATAAACAATCAAAAACCAAAGACTACGTACACCAAAACCAGCCTTGACTAGAGACTGCAAGAAATCCATCAGCTGAATCTTTGCCCACTCAAACCGCATGGTGGCGTCGTCTTTTTGTGGAGGATGCCTCCAAGGTGCACCAAAGCGTAACCTATCTTCTGTAATTTTTCCACTTCGTGCATCAGCAGCAAACTTTTGCAGTAGTTCCAATGCTTTATCCATGGCAGGATTCACCACATTAAGCTAAGAGCAATTGAGGTAGCACATAGTGATGAAAGAATAAAAATATTAATACGGATCAAGGAAACGAGAAAAAGATTAGAGGCAAAGTTACTTATTTATAAACTTACTTGCAAATAGGCTAAATACGCATCTACGATATCCTCGAATGTCATAGATTTGTCAATCATAATCCTATTATTCAAGAAAACATAGGTAAAAATTGTACGCAGTATAACACCAGCTAATTGTAAGCTCTCCACGGCCAGACTACTTAGGAGGAAATTATTTATAAAAATATTTATAAAAAAAAAAAAAAAAAACTATCTTCTTTACGGTGAACGCTTGTGAGGATTCGCACAATTGTTAAAAACAATAATAAATAAAATAAAATAACCACATTAAAGTATGTCTATTGATAATATAACTTACTTTGTTCTCGCAATACATCATAGGCCAGTGATAGAAAAGTAAACCAGACAAAAATAGAAATCATTTATTGGTGGTAATAAAGTCTCCAGTTATACTTGAACATTGTTCAACACGAACTGAAAATAAAGCAAACAAGAAAAGAAAAGCATTCTTACTTTCCATGGTAATTGCTTTGTTTCAGTGCATATAGCTCAAAAAGGTGTCGTGGATTTGGACCTAGCACCTCAGCAATTATTCTCCACTACAATATCAACAAAAACAATAACAATATCAAAATCCCAGCTTTCCAGAAAACTATCGTAAATTGTGAAAGTATGTATGTACGTCTTCAGTGAATATAATAAAACTTGTGTCTTTTGTCTTGTTGCTTAAATCAGTGAAAGCTCCTAACTTCCAGCCAAACATAAACATGCACAATTGTATACCTCTGAGTTACTGAAGTAATCATCAACCATATGCAACTGAGCTTCCTGCACTGTCCATCCAAAATTCTGCCAATAAAAAGGTATATTACTATAGAACTATCAAAAGAGGCATACTTCAACAGGTGAATCGAACATGCATCTGCATCAATTCTAAAGACTGGTACACTTGAAACACACAAGCATAAGATTATGTAATATATTGCGTGTGTTCGCCATTGTACAAACTCTGACATGCATTATGTATTTGTTGTTGCATAAGGGGTCGAATACTGATAAATGTATCCTCAAAGGCCTTTATTCACAATAATTCAGGTCATTCAAAAGTCAAAGCATGCATACCTATTAAAATGACTTTATGAAAGTCTTAAAAAGCAAATTTTCCATAGACATGCATGTAGGCAAACAGGCAGCAAGAGCATTTAGTGAAGACTTTCAGGTGGAGTACCTCACGGGAGATGAATATGTCTATAAATCCAAAATCCAAGTAAGCTCGGTATGAATAGTAACTGAGGCATAATAGAATAAGAACAAGAATTAGAATCCGGAAACAGATAAAAGAAAAAAAGAGAAAATATGTATGCAACTAAGGCATAATAGAATAAGAATTAGAATCCAGAAACAAATAAAGGAAGAAAAGAGAAAATATGTACGCACATGAAGGCGTGTGAATACACCATCTAAAGTAAATTGTCAACAATAACATATATAGGAGTCAACTTCTAAGCTAGCCCGAGTACATACTCGAACTTGAGGTTACTGTAGAGATCATTTTCAGGAATTAAGCACCATTAGCTCACAAAACTACTCCGTTCATGACACCAATATAATTAAAATAGATGACAACTGGGATGTTTTTTCAAATCTAAGTTCACTAAGCTTCAATATTCAATTTTGATATGATAACAACCCTTAAAATAGTTTGTAATGGGGATTTTCTTACAAACAAATGAAGTATAATAGACTTTGAAGACAACAGCTAAACAGGGATGAAACTACCTATCCGATGTCACAAATATGACAGGAAGGGACTTCTCATTTGCACCTAAAGCAATAATTCTCCATATCAGACCATCATGATACATTGGGCCAGATACTGACGACTCCTCATCCTTTAAAATTGCATTCCTTAAGACCTCAATATTATTTATAACCAGCTTTGGCTGCCCAATATGAAACAAAACATCAGAAGATTAAATTTCGGATGAAAAATGAAAATAAATAAAAGAACCAAACACTGATCTTAACCATACAAAAATCAACCCAAAACAAACATTTCTGTTTTTAAGCCAATTTTTTCAAACAAGCATGAATAATTGCGCTATAAACGAAATGAGCTACATGGTTTACTTAAATATTACCTGAAAATGATCAATTTCAGCAGCTTCTGACAACAATTCCAACAACAGGCAAGGCCAATCAGTACATGAATTAGCTAAAGACCTCGAAAACCCGCCTGTTCGATTCAAATGTGCAATGGCATTAGCTCTCCAACCGTGCTGAACCTTAATCACCTCTTTTGCCAATCTCAGCGCCACAACCGCCTCCTTGTAATACGAAGCTTCTTCAATGGACAAACTCTTCGCCTTCTCGCCCAAACTCAAGACCCCATCAATCTCATTGGCATTATATCGAGCAGATTGAGCGAAAACCGCCCGATCCCACAAAACCGATTTCGACACCTTGTCCGAAAGGGCGGCTTTCCCAATGATTCGTCTAAGAGCCGTACTAAGACCGTGCCATTTGTTAAGTGTGGAGAAAATTTGCTGGGAGCTTATGCTGCCAAGCTTAACGCCCTGGTAGGCCATGGATTCTAGGCATTCTTCGAGCTTGGTTCTGCAATCCGACAAGGCGGGTTTTGGGCAATTGGACCAGGAAGCCCATGGAAACGACTCACCGTGTTGTGGGTGATGATCTTTGATGCACTCGGCGAAGTCCACGTAGCCGGTGAGGTGGGGGCCTTTGTTCCACTCGCCAAGCAGACCTACAGAGCAAAATATCAGAGGGAGAGAGAGAGACAAAAATGGAGAAAGGAGACTGACCCAGAAACGAAAATGGTATGTTGAATATCTTACGTTCGAGAATGAGAGTGGTTTTGCCCACGCCTCTGGGGCCATGGAAGATGAGTGGCTGGTGAACTCGGTGGTGCTGAGCGTGATTGTTGAGCACCGTTTCGAGCAGTGGCCTCGGAAGAATCCGCCATGGTTTGTTGACCATCTTCTTCTTCTTCTTCTTCTTTCTCTAAAATTCCTGAGTTGCAGAGAGTTTGAGGCTGTCTGCCCTCTCTTGGAATTTCAGACGAGGAGGGGTTATGGGTATTGGGAGGGTTTTAGGAACAAAGCGGCTTTGAATTAGAGAGTAGACTAGAGACCAACCCACGCTGTCTTCGCCTGTACTCAAATGACAAATCAATCAACGACACAACAATAAACGACATCTCGTTTTAATTTGATGCATTCGAGTTTTTCTTTTTTTCGGGGAAAAATTAATAATAATTAAGCATTTGAGTCCAATTTCAAACTGAAACATAACTAACAATGAAAACTCAATCACCACTTATATATATATATATATGGTTGACAGTGGGTATTTTTTTTTTTTTTACCTATGTGTAGGTATTTTTTTTTAGCCGTTAGATCATCATCTAATGGTGATCGAACGGCTATAATAAGATGTATGAAAAGATGTGCATTATTAATACTATTTCTCTCTCCTACTTTTTACAATAAAAAATATATCTATAATAAATTTTCATTAGTCAAAATAATACCTATGTATAAGTAAAAAAAAATACCTACTGGATTAGTGCCCATATATATATATTCAAAATAATCTGGCAATACCACGAAGGAAACTGGTACACTTAGGTTGGTTTTTTATTCCCAAATTGAGAAATGAGAAATAGACCTGGATTGTACTATTTTTGAGCAAATGACTTTTTAAGGGTGTTTTGAAAAAAAAATGACTTATTTAGGACCAAATATTGGCTTTTCTAAAACATTTTGATGAGAGATTTAAATAGATTTCAATATTAACCTTGAGAGAAAAACCCATCAAAAAATTTGCCTTTATTTTTTCAATTTCTTTCTTCCATTTTTTTCAACTTCTTCCCTATTCTCTCCTGCCATAAAATTTATTTTGTTATGGAAGAGAATTTGAGATATTTATTTCTTTGTTTCCATAAAAATGTTCATTTTATAGTCACAATTGACTTGATAACATTTCAATAAGTCAAATAGTGCATTTTTATAGTTTAAAATAATAAAGTATGAACTGGTAACTATTAGTAATTGTTTCGAAATAACTGTGACCATTTCGAACATCACAATAAATATAAAATTTACTTTTGGACACAAAACCAATAGATAGTATATTTGGGATACTTATTATGCATTTAGCCATGTTGCACGATGGACATGTATTGTAAGTCGCAAGATGAACGTTAATCATTTTTACTTCGTTATTCTCTATACATGTTGTTCTCTCTCTCGAAAAAGAAGTTTCCTTGACGCGCTCGTAGAGGTCAGAGAGGGAGCGTCTCCTTCTCCGGCATTCCCTCCTCCTCCCTAATCTCTCTTCCTGACCTCTTGCGGGATGATAGATTTTTTTCTTTTTTTTTTTTAGTTTTTTTAATAAGTCCATATTTAAAATTAGTTTGTAGTACTACCTTTTGTATGGAATTTAAGTTCGTTTACCATATCTTGAACATGAGATTTTCTTCTTTGATTTAGATTTGTCAAGCAGATGAGTTACTTTTCTTTTCAACGGATCTGGATCTCAATTGGTGTTGGAATTATATAGTCTACCCTGCCAAGAACGCAGTTCAGGAGCAAGTGTTGAATGGCATAATTTACTGGTGACCCTTGTTATCTTTTTCTCTTGAAAAATTATGGTAACCCATAAATCTTGTTGCTATTGTGTTTGTGATCTATTTTTCATCTCCTTTCTTTGAAGAGTTTGAAATTATAATCCCTATATGTGTACTGTAATTGAAGTTCTTTTACTTCAATTAATGATATTCCCTTGAGGAGCCCGTTTTTATAAAAAAAAAATAAATAAAAATAAATCACTTTTACTTCTTTATTTTCACATGATTCACACCTCAACACTCGTAATAAATTATGATCACAATATACATAATTGTACTTGATATATTATGTCACATTATAACTACCTTATTCTAAAAAGAAAAGAGGAAAAAGATAACTTATATTTATATGTTAAATGTAAGTAAGGGTAATTTTTCTTTTAAGAAAATAATTTCATTAAACTCAAATGAGGGTTGTAGTAACAAATTAGACTATATAAAAGCTCTTACGATGAGGGGGGGAAAAAAAAACCTTCAAAAATCTCATATCAAAGGCGACCCCATTAATGATCTTTGATAAAAACTCTATGAATGATATATTAGACCTCTTCAATTACACATTTTGATTCTTCACTATTTGAGTTATCACTTCTGATTGATTTATTAGAATAGTTTCTACAAAATCCAATATTCGATAGTAACAAATTCTCTAGATCTAAATTATAAATGGTACATATTTGAATGATATATATATATACTGTTAGGTCCAAAAGTTTGGCATTCTTAATAGCAAAGTTTTGAGAACTCAAGTTGATAAAAAGAAGAAGATATTGTTACAACAAGTCTGAAGTTGTTACAATAAGTCTAAAGTTGTTACGACAAGTCTGAAGTTGTTAATGTTGGGATTTTTGCCCTAAAAAGTAGATTTTCAATTTTACCCTTTTGAGTATAAACAACTTTCTCTTATATGTAATTATGATATTTGCTAGATTAAACTATCTTAGTTGAATAGTTTATTTATCTGAAAAAGATTCCATGACTTTATTTGTGCATAAAGAAACAAACATGATTAAATGTTAATTATGGGGAGACTTGTTTCTTTATCTAAGTCTAAATGAATTAGTTCACAATCTGTAAATAAAGATGGAATACTTTATTTACTAAAGATCGTAGTGTTTGTCTATCTCAACGAGAATGATGTGTCTCAAATAATTGAAGTATGTGACTTCTGATAAAAACACTAATACAACATAAACAAGTTATGTATATTGAACTGGACCAGGCAATATAAAGAATTGGAGTACTGTAACTCAATTCTTATATTACCACATACTAGCTCTTAGCATGTAGATCTTAATCCTTGATATTTGACTGGACTTACTTTCATGGGTTGTAGCCTTTTGATTTGTTAAAAGACTAACCTCTATGAAATTAGAGGTGAACTCTGGCATATTGGAAGTTATGGCTTATAAATTGATGGGAACACCAAATAGTTAAGGACACTATACATTAATGCCATTTAGGTTCTTTTAAGATTCATGGAATAATTAAATCTAAGATCTTAGTATTCACTTTGTGGATTGGTTGATAAGTTTGTCTAAATGACCATTGAGAACAAAATTATCGACAATATTATTCCTTGGTAGAAAGATCGTAACTTAAAGGTAAATAGGTATTGGAGGGGTATTACGGTAATTTCACATATTCAACTACGGCATTGCATAGGGATTCTATGTGTGGTATATAATACGCTAGATAGATCGGTTAATCAAGTTTAGTTGATTGAATCTCTATAAAAGGCATGAAATCTAATCTAAGAGTACAGTATTGGGCCTTTAGTGGAGTGTTCCCTTTACTAATAATATTTATATAAATACCATAATAAGAGTTATTATGTATTTATCATATTATTGGAGCTTAGATTATTTGGATCTATTAGGTCCCTTGTCTAACTCAATAAAGCTCATTAATTGGTTGGTGGTATTTGTGAAATTAGTTTCATGAAACTGTGTAAAATAATGATTTTATACAGAAGTTGGTATTTTTATAAATAAGTTACATGAGTTGGACATATTTATAAAAATACACCCAAAGCCCAAATTGGAGAACAAGCACAATCCTAGTTGGACTAGGGTTAGTAGTTTTTTGCCTCATATATATAAGATACATAAGAGAAAAAACTGCACAGTAACTCTAAGAGAGCTACAAGCATAAGGCACAGAGAGAGAGAGAGAATTCGGCCAACCTAAGGCTAGAGAGGGGAGAAAAAGTTTCCTGTAACCTCATACTCTCATCTCACATCCCGGTGTTCCAAAAGATCAAAAAGGTGTTCTTGATCGTTCTCCAACAGGGGGATTCAACTTGGTGCCCACTCACCTAATCAACCAAGAACAAGAGCATAGACAATAAGATCTAGGGTTGGAGATTTGATCACCATCAACAAGAAGATCAAGGAGGAGCACGCTACAAGAGGTAAACCCTAATCTCATCTCTAGGGTTTGTGCATCTAGATTTGATTTATGTTATATATAATCCTGTATTAGATGTATGTATGTTCTATAGTTATGAAAATATGTTTTCATGTAAAAATTTTAAAACCTAAATCCGCTATTTTTCCGCTGCATTCATGATGTGATCATGCGTTTTCCATAGTTTGCATGCATATATGTTTTTGTCCTAAGTATTAGGCAATTCCATCAGTTACAACAAGTGTTGTTTTTACAACACTCGAAACTTGCGTTTTTCTTTATATAGAAACCTTCTAAAATGTGCCTAAACGTGTTTTGTTTCCATATTTGATGATTTTGGTGATAATATAGGTGAAATATAAATAGAATTTCGTGCATAACTGGTTAGGATATGTTCCTATCAAATTTTAATCAATTCCTTTTATATTTACCATATATATCATTGATTATTTCCTCATCCTTTTGTCCTTGATTGATATCTGATTGCATCTTATTAATCAATGAATTTAGACAAGTTTCTGAAGAGAATTCATAAGGATTTTCATCCTTAATTATTGCTGAAAATTGCTCATCAATTAATTAAGTTTTTATTAGTTAATTGATTTGATTTGCTGAGTTGTTATGATCAGATTTTCTGATCTGTTGCAATAACTCTGGATATTTAAGGAAAGATTGATTAATTTTCTTAAATCTTGACTTTTGATTGACATTAATTGAAATATGATTTTCTAGGTTAATTATCAATCTTTGGTAGGTTAATTGAAGTTTTCCAGCTGTCCAAAACGTGTCCAAACCGAATCAAAGGAGTAGTCATGAATCTGGACATTTTCCTAGTAATTGTTCAGAAAGTTGTTGCAACAACTTTTTGGCAGATTACAACATTTATGGAAAGATTTTGATTTTATTATTAATTCTTTCCTTATTTAATTTCAGCCTATTCACACTACGATGGACGACCAAAGGGGCTGAAATTCACTTATAAAAGCTCTACTACTCCAAGAAATTTTGTATGTACTTCAGAGAGAAAAATATGCTGCAATAGAGCTTTTATTTTGCGCCCAAACTATGAGAAAAAGAGAGTTTTTGTAAAAGAATTGTGGGAGTTTATTTTTGTGTGAGCCTTAAATGTTCTTAGAGTGATTATCTCTAGGAAAATACTTGAGATTGTAAAAGTCCTTTGGGAGAAGGGCTGAGTATTCTTCAGAAGAAGATAGGTTCTAGTGCATAGGAGGGAGTCCTAGTGTGTGGAATTGAAAGTACGCCGTAGCAGAGAAGATTGATCCAGCTATTGAAGGGAGTTCAAGAGCTTGGAGTCAAGTAAGACGAGTGGATCTCACTGAACATATTGAGAGAAGAGTCAAACACAGTGCATCAAGATATGAGGGAGTCTTTCTTATTTAAGTCATTGGTGTTTGTACTTTAAATATTTCGATTAATATGTTTCTTTATCTAGGCGTGGCCCCATGGAGTAAGTTATTGAAAAATAGCCGAACCATATAAAAATCTATGGTGTCATTTATTTTCTTTTATTTTCATTATTGTGATTGTTTTGTCAATAGTACATATTCAATACTTTAGTGTTGCAACAACAACATTAAGATTACTTGTTGCAACATCAGTAAAACTCATCTCACTGTTGCGACAAAAACGACAACCAGTTTTTAAGTTTGTTTATTTCGAATAATAAATTAAAAAATTGGTATATCTGTGATCTTGGATCTGTCATATACTATTAAAACAAAAAATAATAATAAAAACTTAAACTAACATAGATCTAGATTTAGTGAACTAATAATATTGTAGATCCAGATCTAGGTAGATATTTACCTTCACAAATGGAGGGATTATTTGAAAACAAAAGCAATATCAAGGACGCATTAAAAGCTGGGGGGCTATTATTGTACAATTTTTTGACTACAATAAATAACTGACCTACCTAATCCCCAAAAAAGGCAACTAGCTAATTAAAGAAAAGATAATTACCCATTATTACGTAGTCACTCAATTTCAATATTATATTGTATTTTATTATGTAGTTTCCTATTTATAAAATTGGGAAACCTAAAGCCACCCTCATCTATATAAAGGGAGCTCTGTCTCATAATTTTTCATATCACAATCACTTCACTATACACTCTCTTTGTAATTCTCTATTTGCTTTCACTGATAAACTCTTGTAATTCTCCAAAAAATAGTGAAGAACAATGGACATAGGCTCATCTTTTTTGGGGCTGAACCGTTATAAAATTCTTGTCTCTTTATTTTGCTTTATTTTTCAATTCGTTTCATACATAAGTCACATCTCATAAATCTCAAAATTTATTGTTGACAAAACCTCCGTCAATAATATATATTTTCTTTNAAAAAGTAAATATGAAGCTTTTGAAGGAAAACTAAATCACACTTAGGCAGTTCGCCTTATACTATATAGGCATAATTTATCTAATAGCTGTTCACCGATTATTTCTTATGAATTTCAGCGTAACCAAAAGTGAAAAACACCCAAATAAACGGGAGAATTCTTATTCCAATTCTATAAGTAAAAATATCATACTTTTTATATAGAACTATTTACACCTAGGGGCCTACTAATGCATGATAAAAAAAAAAAAAAGACTAGTCTATAAATATTATCAAAATTAGCTATTATTATCATGTCAAATATTTAAAAATATTAGATACCCAATTCCCTAATAAATCATAAAATATCTTCTTCATCAACAAACCTAAATTGTTTTTGCCACTATCGCCACCTACAGGCGCTTCGCCTTCATTCATCTGGAGTCGAAATATTTTCATTACAGTCAAATTTGTTCAACCACCGATTGTAGTCACTTTGACTGGTGGTCGAAAAATTTTAATCGCAATCAAACATACCCAACTGCCTATCTCGATCGGGCTTCATTCACTAATAACACAAACATAAACATATTATATTTTTGTTCATTCTTTTTTAGTTGATTTAACTTGTAACACATTAAAAAACTATCGACTGAACCGAATTGAACAAAATGTATATTCCAAACCAATCAAACTAACCAACTTTCTAGAATAACTATGCAGTTTTGGTTTGATTTGATTAGAATTAGTCAGTTTATGAGGTTTGTTAGTTTTTCTTGAGCAAGCTATCACTGAAGTATTATCATTACTTAAGAGGAGATTAAGTTAAAAATTGGGAGTTACTTCTGTTTTTTTTTTTTAATCTTTTTATATATTTTAGTCATAAGTTTGGTAGCAGATTTCATCTGTGAAACCCTCGTTTTGCCCATTTGTTTCCTTGATTTATATAGCCCTTAAGTTTTAAGGGATAATATCATAAAAACTCCACTATTTTTAGATTTTTTTAAAAAAAAAACTATCATTTTTCATTAATATCAAATATAAATTATATTTGTATTTTTCTATCAAATCTCACCAGATTTACATATAAAGTCAAAATTGGGGTATAAAATTATTGTGTTAATGATTTTATTTTTTAAAATTGTCAATTGGCATCCATAGAAATAAGGATAGCAATATAGCCCACAATTACAAGCATCTATGGTTATCCAAACTGAATGGGGAAGATAAAACCCGCCCAAGTGGGAAAAATGATCAGGGTGGGAATAATAGCACCATTAATATGCGTGTATGGTACAGAGACTGTATTAGCATAATCTGCACTGTACCCGCCCCAATATATATTTATATATATTCACATAAAAAAATTATTATACCCTAATATATATTTATATATATTCACGTAAAAATTATTATACATACATATTTATTTAATTTTATACTACTTATATTCGTATATATTTAGCAAAATAATGATTTTGGAGAATTATATGTACTTATATATATTTGAATTTTAGAGTTTGAAAATTATTTTCTATATTATTGTGTCTAATTTTTGTCAATTATAAAAAAATTAGCATTTTAATCTTAATTTTTTTTTCTTATTTTGTCTATCAACGGGTAATTGTAACCATGGTTTTTCCAATTATCCGTTGGTTATTTCTCGCAACATCTCTGCATCTAAATAAATAGTTAATGAGATAGGTATAGTATTATGATTATCTTTCGGGGATGAGGACAGTAATTAAAAAAACCGTTATCGATCCGCCTTATTGCCATTCCTACATAGAAACAACTAGAAAGCTACCATTTAAATAAACAAAAAATGATATCTCTTAGGAATCAAATAGTAACAACTTTAAAACACACAATTATTTTATTAATCATGTGATCTAAATCCAGAAGTTAAAAGTGAATAAGTCGCTTTTAACAATTTGACTATTCATGTAGATTCAGTGAGATTTAATAGAAAAACACAAATAAAATATTTTATTTGATATTAGTGAAAGGACGTAAACTTTTTTCTTTTTTTCTTTTCAGATAAAAGACTAAAAGTCATGGTTTTGTTTTTATATTATCTAAAATTTTAATGAAAAAAATTATTTTTTGGGATGAAATTGTTAATTTTCCAGAGTTCAAATATTTTTTTGGAGGGTTTTATTCAAAAAAATATGTCTTTCTTTTGAGATAAAATTTTCATTTTTCTAAAAGTTAAAATAAACTGCTAAATCAAAAATACCATATAAGAATTGTTATTTATTAAAATGTCTCTCTCAATAATCTTATTTGTTTTTTAAATATATATAATTGTAAAAATCATTATCATATTTACTTACACTTAAACGTTTATATAATTAAATTACAAATCCAGAAAACATTAACGAGTGCATTAAACGACTATTTTTTTTTTTTTGAAAGGATTAACGACTATACCAATAGTTCTAATTTTGTTGGATGGTTATTCACGTTGACTAAATGCTATTTATTTTATTTGTCATTTATAATAATTAACTTAATGCTACTGCATGGAAGACTCTAATTATACCTTTCCTTTTTTTTATAACAGGAAAAGAGTAATGATAGGGACACTGAAATTAGACACCAGAAAATTACACCATGATGTGGCATCACTTTCAGCCTTATAATTTTCAATGGTGTGGATGCCACATCGTTTAGTGTGAGTATTTAGTACAAGATTTTAGTGTCCCTATCATTACTCGATAGGAAAATAATTTGTGGAAGGAGTGTTGACTATTAGAAAAATGGAAAAGCAGTCTAAAGTTGAATGGAAGGTAGAGCTACCAATTTAATTGGTCCAAAATCGCAATTTACTTCTGGTAGGGCATTCCCCTATTTAAAACCAATCGGGATATTGCAATCAACACTAGATATTCATAAAAATTGTTCAATAGTCTCTCTCTCTCTTTTTCTTTCTTCTGGGGGGGAGTTTTCCTTTTCTTTTTTTTTTTTTTTTGCTTAGATTTTTTCCTATGTTAATATTGTAAATCAGTGGTATTTAAAAGTTAAGAGCAGCATCACAAAAACCAATACTATTTAGAAAAAAACTCTACAATCGACCCCCTCTCTTCCTTAAAATTTTTAGTTGGATAAAGGCTAATCATTGGCCAAAACTGGACTTTCTAGTTTCTTGGTTAATTCTTCGTTTCTATTAGTCATTAGATAAGCATTTTAGCGCAGCCACACCAACATTATAGAATTAAAAATAGAAAGGAAAAAAAAAAGAAAAAGAAAAGAAAAGAAATGAAGCCTAAGAACTGGACCAGGCCCATGAACTGTAGCAAACCCAGCCCATGCAAGTATTTCCATCTTTGATCTCTCTCTACTTTTTCACGCTCAAAGTTTCCCATTCATCAGTACAGTCTCTCTCATTTGCTCTTCCCCACACTTCCAGACCAGTTGTTCCCCTCAATAGTAGCTTCACCTTTTCTTCTTCCTTTTTTTTTTTTTTTTCCTCTTTTCCAGTCCACTCTCTCAGAGGTCTTCACTTTCCCTTTCTTTCTCTCCTATTTTCTTTCCTTCCAAGCAACCCTTCTCTTCTCTTTCTTTCTCATGTATTCAACTCCTGAGGTTGACCCAAACCCATCTCGGTCCTAAGCCACCACGTCCACCACCACCACCACCACCACCACCACCATCAACCACCGGACCAAGCCGGCCCGTCAAATGCAGCCCACCACCGCAAAACCACCGACCTCCACCTCCGCGCTCCAAATCCTACTCAACCTCATCAACGAAACCCTCTCCCACCTCCTCCTCTCCTCCCTCACCGTCCGATCCTTCATCGGACGGTGGCAAGTCCTCCAGTCCAAGCTCACCTCTCTAAGCTCCTCAATCTCCTCCATCTCCGACTCCCCTCACTGGGCCGAGAACCCTCTCCTCCACACCCTCCTCCCCAACCTCCTCTCCACCTTACAGCGCCTCAAAGCCCTCTCCGACCAATGTACGGACGCCACCTACGCCGGCGGCAAGCTCCTCATGCAGAGCGACCTCGACATGGCCTCCACCGCCCTCTCGAACCAGCTCCACGACCTCGATTTGCTCCTCAGATCTGGGGTCCTACACCAGTCCAACGCCATCGTTCTCTCCCACCCGGGACCCGGCTCTGGCAGAGACGATTTGGGTTTCTTTATTAGGGACCTCTTCACCCGATTGCAAATCGGCGGAGTCGAGTTCAAGAAGAAGGCCCTCGAGTCTCTGCTCCACCTCCTCGAAGACGACGAGAAATCGGCTTCTCTGGTCGCCAAAGAGGGAAACGTCGCCTATTTGATCCATCTACTCGATTTCCACAACCAGCCGGGGGTTCGGGAGCAGGCCACGTGCGCTGTCTCGGCGCTGGCGGCGGCGAACGACGAGTCGAGGCAGGTCGTTTTCGAAGAAGGGGGTCTGGGGCCGTTGCTGAGGATTTTGGAATCTGGTTCGACGGCCTTGAAGGAGAAGGCTGCGATTGCGGTCGAGGCCATCACCGCTGACCCGGAAAACGCCTGGGCCGTTTCGGCCTACGGTGGAGTCGCGGTCTTGGTCGAGGCGTGCCGATCTGGCTCCCCGGCGACCCAGACCCACGCGGTGGGCGCCATTAGGAACGTGGCCAATGTGGAAGATATCAAAATGGGTTTGGGAGAGGAAGGGGCTGTCCCTGTTCTGCTCCAATTGCTGGTTTCGGGCAACGGCGTCGCGCAAGAGAAGGCGGCGAGCACCGTAGCGGTGCTCGCGTCTTCTGGCGAGTATTTACGGGCTTTGATAGTCCAAGAACGGGGTTTACAGAGACTGATGCATCTGATGCAGGACATTTCGAGCTCCGATACGCTTGAGCACGTTTTGAGGGCCGTGATTTCGCTTTCGTCGTCTTCTGATCACACGGCTAGGATTCTATCCTCTTCCACCATTTTCATCATCCAACTCGGCGAGCTCATCAAGCGAGGCAACTCAGTCTTGCAGCAACTCGCGGCGTCGTTGGTGGGGTCTTTGGCTATCAGTGACGGGAACAAGCGAGCCATCGGTAGCTGCATGGGGACGTTGGTCAAGCTCATGGAGTCGCCAAAGCCGGTGGGTCTTCAGGAGTCGGCGGCCCAAGCTCTGGTCTCGCTGTTGACCGTACGGTCGAACCGGAAAGAGCTGGTGAGGGACGAGAAGAGCGTGATGAGGTTGGTGCTTATGCTTGATCCCAAGAACGAGACGGTGGCGAAGACTTTTCCGGTTATGGTTGTGGCGGCTATACTCGCCGGAGGAAGCCATAGTTGTCGGAAGAGGCTCTTAGCCGCCGGAGCTCACCCCCATCTACAGAGGTTGTCTGAAATGGAGGTCGCCGGAGCTAAAAGGGCCGTACAGAGACTCGCCGGGAATAGGCTCAAGACCATCTTCAGCAGGACTTGGAGGGAATAACCAGTGAAGAAACTAACCCCATCCCCGCCAAAAAAAGGTGAGTTTCTTTTCTTTTTTTTTTCAAGATAAGGGTAAAAATGGGATTTTGATTGTATTGGGATAGTTGACTTTGGTACTTTATGACTTTGACTGCTTACTCGGTTACTTTAGGCCAATAGGATTATTCCAGGTGGTTTTGGGAAGCCTGCCACCTGGAAGGCCCACTTGAGCTGGCCTCTTGAGCAAGTCTCATTGCCTTGAGGAGACAACACTACCCTTCTAAATTTATGGATAACTATTATTATGTTTTGTACTGGGATCTCTTGATTATTCTTGTAGGTCCCACTACAGGCGACGTGATGACGTGGCTAAGGACCTCTATTTATTACATATATTATCCAGTATCGACCATGAGTGCTTTACCAGAAAAAATTTCACATTTTCTCAGAAAAAGAAAAAAATGTAGTAGTGCTTTTCTCAAAAAAAAAAAAAAAAGAAAAAGAAAAAGAAAATTGTGGTAGTGGGTTAGAATAGGGGGTCATATATGTTAATGTCATGGAATCCTTTAATTCGAATGGCTTTATAAATTTGCCAAATTTACGGACTGAGTTTGGTGCGTTGGCCTTTTATTTCACGTTCAGGGCTTCTAACTGTTGACCCGTGACCGTGGGAGTATTGAATTGCAATTCTAATTGTAGCCACTTTAGAATATGGTGGGCTGACCTTTGACTTTAATTACGTTATTTGTTCATACTGAAAATCTGTTATTCTTTTTCTAATAAATAATTAAATTATAATATGTTTGGTTTTGTGCATTTTTTTTTTTTTTTTAACAGGAGGGTTTCGTTTGGAATTTTCTAACTGTCGAAGAATGCGAAAAGCACTTGCGTGGACAGGCTACAGACACACACATCGTATACTCAACTTTTTTTTCTTTTTAAATTTTTTTACCTTAATATTATAATCTCTTTTACTTTAATCACTATTTATATATATAATATATTCTAATATAATATGACAGAAAAAAGAAAGAAGAAGCATGGATGCGGTTTTTTAGGGAGTATCCTCGATTTGCTTTTTTTGTTTTAGATCTTTTTTTAATTATTTTTTCCTCTGGTAATCTTAGTACTGGACTCCCAGTGAAGTTGTATGGGAGATGGTTATGATGATTGTAATTGTTTAGTCACCAATTTATGTATGTGAATGTACATTCAAGTGTGTTATTTTTCATTGATTTTGTTATTTAAAAATTTACCCCACTTATTATGTAATGGACACTTGTTTATTTAGTTGTTAGAAAGAAGGAATGCAGCTTTTACCACTTGTGTGCAATTTACGCAATTTTAGCATTTGAGTTGAGAGCTATAAATAAGAGATGGCTACGGTAGGGGCGTCCTTACGTAGGGTTATGCCTTAATTAGGGTCATGTCTTAATTATCGTTGCATGAGAATTTGTGGAGAATAACGGAAATCTGTGAAGAATTTATTTATATACAGATTCTCATCCATAGGTGAATAGATAGGGCCCTACGTAGGAGCGCTACTACTGTAGACGCGCCCATTATTTTTTTACTTTTTAATTTCCAAAATTCTTGAGTTCGTCCGATTTTATTGGCCATTGTAAAGAAAATGGGAAGTTGAGGACTGAGGTAACCTTATAATGATGATGATGATGCCAATAACTTCAGTTATTCCAGTCCAAAGCTTTAGGGAGTTTTGAGTATAGGTATTGCAATTTTGTTTTTGGTGGGTCTCTATTTGAGCAGGAGGCAGGTCATGGAAATCAATGGCAATGATGAAGGTCTTTAGTTTTTGTAAATGCTGAGTTGGCCCTTTCACTAGATTTGGCTGATGGTGGAAGTGGGCCCCTTTTTTCATGCTTGTTCAGTTTGCATGATGACCAAAACTAATCCAGTCTACCTTTGCTTCTCCTATACAACCAAATCAAAAACTGAAATATGTGTTCATATCCTATTTGTATTCATCAAATACGGTCAAATATTAGAGATTATTGCAGCTAATATGTGGCTAAATCTATGACTAAAATGAAATTTAATTAGATTAGTATTGAGAATAAGGCTATGAGGTAAAGTTTTTTCTTTTTTGGTTGGTTTTTGTGTATAGTAAACATTAGGTGGGACCGTATTGAGATATTTGAGGATCTGGAAAAGGGAAAAAATGAAAGGGACAAGAGAGAAGAGAGGGAAGCTCGGCGCAGATGTAGGGAAGGTAGGGGACTAGGAACCTCAGAACTGCGGGTCCCTAGTAGAACCATACAGCGACCTCACATGCCAAAGTAATCAAACTGTATTTCTCAATTCTCAATTCTATTTATTTATTTATTCAATTTTCAGGTATGTTACTACTTACTAATATATTTCATTAGTAGTGCCTAGTGATAGTTTTTGCACCTTCTAAAGAGTTGAGTTTTTCTTTTCATATAATATATGTTTCATAACAAATTGGACCTTTTTTTTTTTAATAATCAGATTCAATTATATTTTCATGCTCTCTTAATTTGTTTATTATATATACAGTTCGACCACTTGAAAGTAAGAAAAAAAATCTGGAATACATGCAACACAACATATAAAAAAATCTGGAATACATGCAACACAACATATATATATCCCAGAATTATTTATTAGATTACAGATAGATTTGATGAGTGGTCCATTTCGTATACAGAGGGGCACAATTTCACATGACTTGCTTCCCCAACCAGTCCCACATTCTTGTAAAGAGTACCCTACCCTACCAATTGCTTAGCATCAGATACTGCTGCTACAAGAAGAAAAAAAAAAATCTACTAACTTTTTTTATGTCGTATTTCTCGTGATGTATATTTATCCCTTTAAAGCAACTGTGTCCTCTCTAGCTGTAAAGCTTATTACCTCCACTTCCACCTCTCTTTCTCTTATACGCTACGGTTATTATGGCTTTTTTTTCCCCCCTTCCCGCCAAAACGTTACCAGTTTGATATAAAAATGGTCGTTAATTCTTGTTGGTTTTTGGTTTTAACCTTTTGTTTTCGGAAGAAACGGTACACTATTATCACTTGAAACAAGTACAGAATCCCATACTTCTTCTTCTTCTTTTTTTATTTTTTTTCTTTCCTTTATAATTATATTTTGGTAATTGGAAAAATAAAAGGTTAGTTCTTTCATAGGTAGGTTTCAATGTAATTATCGTCCTCGGTGTTAAGAAGGAGAACAAGCTTATTGAGGCACATATAAACATCACTATTGTAGCCTGATTTTACTTTAAACCTTCTATGACTGTTGGAATATGCTAATATGACAGAATAAATAAATATACTATATTTTTGTACTTGTTTCTGAGTTATTTTAAATAGCAGAAAAATACCCTTAAGTTTGAGTGTTCTGCAATTTAAATTCTGAAGTTTGGACTCTGTAAAATAATACCATGAGATTAAGAATTTCTGAAAATTAATACACTGCACAGATTTTTTGACTAATTTTAGCCACGAAAAAAAATAATAATATCCTCCATTAAAATTAGATTAATCTTTACTATTCTTCTTAATTTTGAGGATATTATTGTATTTTATCAGTTAAAATTATTCAAAAAATCAACTCAGGGTATTAATTTTAAGAAATTCCTAATCTCAGGGTATTATTTTGCAAATCTAAACTCCAGAGTTTAAATTGAAGAATACACAAAACTCATGATATTTTTTTTGCAATTATCTCTTCTTCGAGTAAACAAACTTATTCTCATTTAAAAAATAAAAAAAATTTGTTAGGGCCACAGCATAGCGAAGCTCTCATGTCTTTGGGGCCATCCTTGATTTGATACATTACCTTCCTACTATTTCTTCATAAGAGTGAAAAAGCATAAATAATTAACGAATGTGAAAAATTTGCTAGCTATTATAGATTTGCAAAGCTGTACTTGTCAATTTATATTACCAGATTTTAGATACATATATACTATAACAATTTCGATTTAAGTCTAGTGTACCAGTTTGTATGGTATCCAAAAGTGTTTATAATTTTAAGCAGACCGACTTATCTCCTTTGAAGCACCCTCATAGCCACCGTACATTTGATTTGATATTGTGACAAAATTCTCTTTGGTTATAAGGGGTTCCTTAATTCCTTGGGGAATTTATACAAATACGGAAAAAAGTAGTGCACTTTTAAAAAATACGGTACGGATGAAATTCTTAAAAAAATACGACATTACGTACAGAAAGTTGGAAAAATACGGAAAGGCTGATGTTATCTACAATTTCCCATTTTTTAAAAAAAAAAATTAAGGGAACGTTGTTTGCATAAGGAACACAAGGTACTAATGTCAGCGTGGGTGTATCAGTTGAATCAGCACCTGCAAATATACCTTTTTTTCCCATAATTTCATTTAAATATTCTATCCTTTAAATATTCAGACAACTAACAACCCTTTTTACACTATCTTTTTTCTAATGCACGCTAAAAATATTTAAAATAACACAGATTTGTAAGTGCGGTAAAAACCCAAGCAAATATCGTATAAATGTAAAGTAAGAAAAAGCGGGCCATATTTTAGTAAACTTAGGCTCAAAAATCGTACTGGGGCTAATTTCCCCTAATTCCTTTTGCTGGAGTGGACACCCAATTGATTGGGTTTCTTAACCAAGGCCCGCTTAATCTCTCCTTTCTTTCCTTTTTTTTTTTTTTTTTTCCCCTTTTAAAAAAATAATAAATTCCAATCAATCTCTTTTATTTATAAACAAATCACAAGAAAGTGAAATTGCTACCAAGAAAAGAAAAAAATAAGAAGAAATGAAATTAAACCCTAACGTATAGACTTGTTATTCAATTCATATTCTTGGCAATAATCTTCTTTTGGTGCTCCAACCACAATTTTTGCTCATGGACGAAGCCTTCCTCATTCACTGACCCATCACTCCTAGTAGTTGTATTGGTATTAAGCTCATGCCATTCAAACGGGTCGTTTTCATGAAAAGATAACTTCACCGCGTCCTTTGGATTTTGGGCACAGAAAGTAGGGGGAACCCTGCTCCTGATTTCCTCCTCACTATTATTACTACTAGCACAAAACGTCGGAGCCACTAATGTCGTTTCCCTTGGGTTCCCAAAATCGAGCGTAAACGACTTGTAAGTTTTGTCCATATCGGGGATACCCGAAACGACAGTCGTAACATCTGTCGTTTCTTGCAAAAATGGATTGTACTGTCGTTTATCAAACAAACTGCCGTCCAGACCGTTGGATTCGAAATTCGGTGTCGTTTGAGCTGGTCCCTTCGCGGTATTCAGCAGGACAACCTCCCAACAATCTCTCGGATTCTCCTCCGATCCGCGATCTTTCTTCTCCGGCGACGATGACGACCGCTCCGGTGGCCAGTGATCAAATGAAATGAAATTCAGACCGACATTTGCTTCTTGATCATGATCATCATCGGCGTCGATAGAATCCTCCTCTGTTTCGGATTGTTTCTCTGAATCAGAGGCGCTCATCGGGTCTTGATCATGTGACGAGCCTATTGATCCTGATTCGGATCCGGTCGCTGAAACCCTCTCTTGCGTTTCCGATCCATCGTCAGCCTCGCATCGATCGGAGGAGGTGGATGCTTGATCGCTTGCCGCCGCCGCCGGCGGTGGCGACGGCAGAGCGAGGAGAAAATTCGGCGGCTGCGATCGACCGGGGAACGAAGCTTGATCTTTAAGAAAGTCTTGCAGCGTCTCGATCAACTCGTCGGAGATTTTCTGGACGCTCGGATACTCGGAGGTTCTTCCGACGCCGATGCTCTTACACAGACCGTAAAATTCAGAAAGCTCCTCGAATTGTTTCGAAGCCCTAACCGAAGCTTGGAAAGCGTTCACGCAAGATTGGTACTGCAGATGGAAGAAGCTATCGAGAAGCAGAGCCAATCCATCGGAGATGTCTCGGTAGATATCGAAGCTCTCTTGCACAATCGCATGGAGCGAGGTCTGAACCAGGCGGTTCGTCTTGGCCTCGCCGGTCGGCCGAGTCGCGATCGCCCGGTCCAGAAGTTTCTGCCAGTAAGAAATCCGATCGATCAGAGTCGCCGGCTTCATGTCCCGGACAGGCTCGACCTTCGCTCTTCGCCGACTCCCGCGGCCGCTCTCGGAGTGGCACCGGCGCTGATGAAGCTTCCCGGAGAGGAAGCAGTCCAACCTCTCGTCGAGGTACAGGGCGAACGTCCGTACGAAGGCGGTGTAGTCCCAGGGGCTCGAATTGGAATCGTCTCGAAAGTTGGAGAGGTTGAGGATCTTGGCGCCATTTTTCATGGCGCCAAGGACCTCTCTGGGGAAGTGCGGGTCGCCGTCCTGAAAGATTCGGAGAACGAGCATGAGAGATTTGAGGGCGACGATCCAATTGCGGGTCTTGCCGACGCGCTTGGCGATCGCCTGGGCGCAGGCGGCGGCGTAGAGCTTGCTATCGGCGGCGATGAGTTGGAGGATGTCGGCCAAGTAGCGGTCGTCGAAGGGGACTTCGTCATGGGAGGTGGCTTTGAGGATGGGAACCTCGAGGTTGACGGTGCTGCTGCTATTGGCGCTTGAGACCACCTTGGCTAGGCTAATGCTCGTTTGGTCCTTCACTGCCCCAAGTGCTTTCCTTAGCTTGCTTGGCATTTGTGCTGGGTTTTCTTTGCGGAATGGTGAAAGTTCGAGAAGAGGTGTGTGTGTGTGTGTTTGGGTTGGGGGTGAAAATGGGGATTTTCCAGGAAAACTTTTGAGTGTAGAAGCGAAAATGGTGGTTGGTTTGTTTGATTGATTGATGGCGATCGAGGTTATGGTTGCGTTGGGAATGGCCGTTGAGATTCTCCCGCGTACTTTGCGGACGTAACAACTAACAAACTTTGCTCTTTTAATTGACGTAGTCTAACTAATTATATACATCTGTGCAGAATATGGTATTAAAGTGCATGATAATTATCCCTTCAAAAGAAACAAATTCATGATAGTTATTATATGTATCATTAGTCAACAATTAGTGATAGTTATCATTTGATGCTTTATAATGTGCTTTGGTTGGCAGGAGGAGAACTGGAATTAAGAAGAGCGATAGACAGATTATCTGGTGGATGGATTCGGAGTGGGGTATGTATTTAGAGCAAAGAATTTAAAAGAGAAAATAATTGAGTTTCTAACACTTTTACCTATAAAAATCAAAAGGAATTACAAAAAGGATAACACTACATATCCTAATTTTTGTACCAAATTTTTTATACCAACACATATGGCATATAAGTTGTCACCATCTAATTGGTGTATTAAAACTTACTATAAATAGATTAAACATCATCACTAATTAAGTGGTGACAAATCACATGTCACATGTGTTGGTATTAAAAATTTAATACAAAAGTTGATACCTCAAGCATTATCCTTATAAAAATACAGAGGTCGTTTCTTTTCTTTTTTCAATTCTTATACGATTTTTATTAGAAAAATATCATTCAAAACGTTTTTCGAAAAATAATATTTTTAAAATGATTACCAGTTATCAGTTATATACTAGTTATAAATACTTTTAATTACTAGTTATCAGCACTCGAAAACTGGTTACCGGTTATTAGTTACTATTTATAAAAGGATAATGCTAGGTGTACTAAGATTGTTACCAAAGTTTTAATATCAACACATTTGACATTTGAGTTGTCATTATTTAATTGGTGTATTAGAACATGCCATAAATAAATTAAACATATTCACCCATTGAATGATATCAATTCACATGCCACATGTGTTAGTATTAAAAATTTGGTCCAAATTTTAGAACACCCAACATTATTATTTAAAAAATGACATTTTTTAAAAATATTTTTAAAAAATAGCATTTTTCTAATAAAAACCGTACCGAATCTACAAAAAATATAGCCCACCGTATTTTTCTAATTTTTTTTTTCCTGAAAACGCGGTACAAGACCTAATTTTCACAAAATTTTTAGATTATATTGAGTGTTTATTTTTTTTAGTCAATTAGATTATGGCTTTAAAATCATTAATTTAAGTTGTTTTTTTAACCCTTTCATAGAAATTTTCTCTTTTTTCTTAAAAAGGGGGGGAGGGGGAGGGGGGAATTGTCCTTTCCTATATTAAGAACTTCTACAGTTCTACCTCTATCCTACTTTTTCTCTTTCTCACAAAATATAGCCCAACTGCTAGTCAAATTGGTACGTGAGTAACGCCTAAGGAGTGATAATACTATAGTTTACAGATATTTTTTTCTTTTTAAATCAAATTAAGATTTCTTTTATCAAATAAATAACTAAGTACAACTCAGTGGAAAAATGTATGCTACGTATATAAATAACCAATTTTTTGAAAGAATATTAGTATAGATATTTTTTTTTTACTTTTAATAGAGGGTTATTATCAATTTTGACCATATTTTAAAGTTTATAATGAAAAAACGGAAAAACTATAAATAATTTATAAAATTAGGACTTTTGTTTAATGAAAACTTCAAAAAAGACAAAAGTGAATCAACTCGGTTCGAAATTTTTTAACTACTTGGCTGGGGGCTCAACTCCAGTCGAAAATCAGTCAGAAAAATTAGAAGAGGCAGCTCAAGAAGTTCAACAATGGTCAAAGTTTTTCGATCTTAGTCGAGCGAAGGGACTGCTGGGATCAGGATCTGGACTAGTAGTGGTGGTGGGGTGATACAGGAGGTGATGGTGGCAAAAGCAGTTTGAGATTTTTGGAGAGGAATATATTTTGGATTTTGTTGGTAATATGGTATCCAATTAATTTTAGATGTGTGACATGATAATGAAGGTTTGTTTTGACACCCATTTTATATATTTTTGGCAAAATGTATGCTACGTATATAATAGTTATACTCATTATTTGTAAAAATTATGTCTGAAAATAGGTATATATTTTAAAATGAATATATAAAATCATTAATTTGAGCTTCTTTTTTTTAACCCGTTTATAGGAATTTTTGCTATTTTCTTAAGCTAGACACCACCAAAAAAAGGGAGGGGGGAGAGGAGGGGAGGAATTGTCTTTTCCTATATTAAAGACTTCTACAGTTCTATCTCTACCCTGCTTTATCTCTTCCTCGTAAAATATAGCCCAACTGGTAGTCAAATTGGTACATGAGTAACGCCTAAGGAGCGCTAGTGCTACAGTTTATGGCGATTTTTTCTTTTTAGATCAAATTAAAATTTCTTTTATCAAATAAATAACTAAGTACAACTCACTCGATACAATAATCGAAATACAAGTATCTTATTACAGTAAATGAATAATCGGTGCCAGGGACTCAACCCCAGTCGAAAATCGGTTGGAAAAGTTGGAAGAGACGGTTGAAGAATTTTAATAGCAGTCAAAGTTTTTGGATCTTAGTCGAGCAAAGGCGTCGTTGGGATCAGGATCTAGACTAGTAATGGTGGTGGGGTGATGCAAGAGACAGTGGTGGCAAAAGTAGTTTGAGATTTTTAGAGAGGAATATATTGTAGAGTTTGTTAAGAATATATTTTAGAGTTTGTTAAGAATATGGTATCTAATTAATTTTAGATGTATGGCATGATAATAAAGGTTTGTTTTGACATTTATTTTATATATTGGTGGCAAAATATATGCTACGTATATAAATATATACCATAGTAATACTCATTATTTTATAAAAATTGTGCCTGAAAATATGTATATATTTTAAAATGAATAATATGAATATATATTTTTACTATGAACGTAAACTACAAATATTTTATATTTAAAATGTTAGCTAAAAAACGGATGGGTTAATTGTATAAATGGTCCTTGAACTATCCAAATTGTGGCAATTCGGTCCTTAAAATTTTAATTGTAGCCTTGAAGCCCCTAAATTTTTTGATTTGTAGCAATTTGATCTATGTACTGTCTAAATTATAACATACTATTAAATTTTTGATGAAAAACATACATAAGGAGCACATGGTGGTATCTCATAGTACATCTGAAAGGTAATTTGGAATTTCAACATAAAAATGAACAATCATAGAAAAATTTTCTCTAAATTAGTAGTTATAAGAACCCTAAAAAACTCAAATAATATATTTTTCCTTCTCTGAAAATCCTTTTATTTAGTTTATTTTCCTTTAAATACAATTTTAGATGCTATAACGTACTCTTCACATATGTTTTTTATCAGAAATTTAATGATGAGTTGCAATTTAGATAGTTCAGTAGCCAAATTACTTTAAATAGTATAATTTAAGGCTTTATTTATCACAGTTAAAATTTTGAGGACTAAATTACTACAAATTGGATAGTTCAGGGCCATTTGTGCCATAAACCCAAAACACATATGCGTCCAAGTTTGCTACAAAAGATTAGTATTGGGTCTAATTTTCACTTTAAAGAGTCTGGTTTTGTCCCATTGATAGGAAATGGACGTGATTCAGACTAATTTGGGCCAAAATAGCCATTTTTAAGACTATTTTTATAAAATGCCTTTTTTTAAGAGTATCAAAATATTAGTAAACCATAGTCACTAATTTTTATGACCTTAAATTTTTCATTTTTCTAAGCATCAAACACAAATATGGTGACTATCGTTACCCTCCTAGAAGAATCATTTCGGCCCAAAACACTACTAGTTAGGTCCATTTCCTATTATTGATAGCCTGTGCGCCATAGCTTACTAATGGACTTGACAACACAAACGAAAAGAGGCAAATCTAATGGTCAAGAAGCTGAATACCACTTTATAAGAAATATGGATTAAAGTTGAGGGAAAAAAAAAAATTATACTCTGTCAATTATCACTTTAGGTGCTAAAATTTCTCTTTTCAGATTGATTTGAATGGAGAACTGACAAACCAGAGAGATTTTTGAAAAGAAACAGTAGTATAAATTAGAAAAACACAATGGTTGTCACAAAAAATTAATTAGGTATGTAAGTGATACCTGTCTACTTTTTCCCAAATGTAACTTCAAAGCCCATACTAGCCTCGCGTGTGATTTTTCTTTCTTGTGGATCTTTATTTTTCTCTTTGATGCAGCGGCCGTAGATGAGATAGAACAAAGACACGATCAAGAACTTGTTGATCCACAAAGCCCCCACTCAAAAATTGAGAAAATATAGAATAACCCCCAAATAATAAATGAATTTAATTTTAGTCCCCATTAAACAAAAATCTTGACTCCGTCCATGCATTTAGCACTCTTACTGATAAAGACACTTCGTGGATAGTGAAAAACTAATGATATTCTTATTGTTTTCCCCTTATTTCGTGCGGATGCACAAAGTATCCGCGCAAAGTTCTCCTATTTCAAAATGTTACTAAATATTTCAATAGGACTTATTACCACATATTTGATTCTCACTTAAGTGAGTAAATACAGCACAAGTTATTTGGTTCTTCAAAGGATCATATTCTTCACTTCTTTTGCCATTTCACTATTCTGTATTGACCCATAATTTCACCTCAAAATAACAATGTACATTCACATATTGTGCATCAAACTGTTAAGGTCTTGTTTGGTAACCACTTATTTAAACAGTTTTTTATTTTTTTAATAAAAAAAGTGGAAATACTTTTCAAAAGTATGTTTAGTAAAAATACTTTTGTTTTTCGTTTTTTTAATTTGACAACAAAATTTTTAAAATTTTGAAAACAAAAATTTTTTTAAACAATTTTGTAAAAATGCTAGTATCAAAATTCAACATATCTAGACTCACATCACCATTTCTCTTAACATTTTCTCTCTCATCATTATTTCTCTTGTCATTATCTCTCTAGCTTCATGTAAAAGTGGTATTTTTCTAAATATTTTTAAAAGTTAATATTTTTCAAAATAAAAATTTTAAAAGTGGTATTTTTCAAAATATTATTATAAAATTTGGTATTTTTCAAAAATTTTCAAAAATATTTAGAAAAATATCATTTTTAAAAGTTTTATTTTTAAAAATACCACTTATAAAATTTATTTAGATAAATACCATTTTTTCTCTCTCCTATTTTCTCTTTCCTTTTTCCTTTATTACTTTCTCTTTTGATTTTCACTTTCAAAAGTAAAAAATACTAGTTACCAAATATGTATTTTTTTTTATTTTAGAAAACAAAAAGTACAACATTGTTATCAAACACATTTTTGTTTTTGAAATGCAAAAAACAAAATAAGAAAAAGTATTTTCATTTTTGTGTTTAAAAAAATAAAAAATAAAAGTGTTACCAAACAGCACCTAAACCGTTTGCCCATTTTTAAGTGCCTCTCTTCCACTGTCCTCCATTTATTTACTCTCTTTCATTTTGGAGCGCTGCCACGAAAATGCCTATAATTACGTGTAGCTGAAAACAAAGAGCCAGAAAGTTGGATTGTCTTAAACTTCACGAGGCGTAGATTCTGTGATGGGTTATAGGTAGAGAAAGCAAATTAAATTTTGTGTTATTGTTAATGTCGCTTATTGTCTTCCAAAAAGTTCAATAACTTTTGGTTATAATTATTCAGATGAAAATAGAATATAGAAGGGTCTCTTAACACAATATTCTCCTTCAATGTACCTCACAAAAAACACCGAGCCAATCTATGAAGAAGTGTACTCTGTATGTTTGAACTTAATTGATGTGGACAATGAAAAACCACGTTGTAAAATGGAAATGGAAGGATCAATAATGCACCATGTGACTGTACAGTAAAGGGCGACAAGGGAGGCAAGGAGAATCTCTTCTGCAACTGCAACTTAGCCCATATTAGAGTACATTCACAAAGAGAGAGACCGACATATGGGGTGGTATGCCACTTCCACACAAATTTTACTTTTCAATTTCTTTATTTTAAGGGTTTATATCACCTAAGGTCCCCAAATTTTCCCTCGTGTCTTATTTAAGTCACCAATCTTTCTTTTTTAGCCTTTTAACTCTCCAACCTTTTGTTTTTGTTTCACACTAATCTTTTTTACTCATTTTCATCTAAATGCTCCGTAAAATATCACGTGCCAAGCACGTGTTCGCTCAACCAGGGGTATAACCTGGAATAAAAGGAACAGTTGAGTTCGTCTTCTTCATTCAGAACTATTTTCATTAATATTTACTACCGTATAAGTTAAAAGTTATAAGATTTTTTTTTTCTTTCTAATCCATAGTTTTGAACCCAGATCCTAGGACAGCTTCATTACCCTCATTTCTCTCCAACCACATTGACATGATATTTCTCATCAAGTGTTACTATCTCTGAAGTTCACAAAATGTTGAAAAAGAAAATGTTTGATAAACGAGAAGGATTTGATAATGTTGTTTGGATGCACCACATTACATTGCAAAATAGTTGCCAAATTTTCCACTACCATAAGAAGTTAGCACTTGACGAGTCTCTTGAATAACTAGCAATAAACAAAATGCTCTTTTTGGGAAAATAGATAACAGAGGAAAATGCGACGACAAATGAATCAAAGTCATTTTGATCTTTGAGGGCTGCCAAGTATATATTCATAGAGCAAATGAACTTTAAGCTAGAGAATATTCTCTACAATTTAGAGAACATAAATTCTTTACAAGGAAATGATGATTCATCTATCACTACTAATGGGTATGGTCAGATTTGGGACATTAATGCAAATAAACTTTCATCTTATGTTTAATAAGGATGAGAAAATCAAAGAAAAAAAGAGCTGGGGCTTCAAAATTTTAATTCATTTTTTTTAAAATTTAGCAGGTTTCTGAAACAAAATCTTAGAGCCTCAATTTGATTATTTTCATAATAACCGAACAGAGTATTGTTCGCAATCTTCATATAACCTCATATATGCATAATGTGACATATTAGATGCTCAAAGAATATAAATCAGTCGTTCAATCCATGAATTTAGCGTTTCTATATTAACCACTAAAATACTTTCTCCATTTCTTCTTATAAGACCTCTTAATTTTGGCCATGAAGATGCCAAATCACAATGAATAAAAGAGCTCAAAGTATAAATGTCAAATTCGTTTATTTTAACCTAGTCCACTAGCAAATAGAAAAAGCCTAACTACACAATGCACACAACTTGTTCGTAAAAAATCGAAATCGAAATAACAAAGCAATAGCCGAATATATATCCATACGCATAGAACTAGAGGCTGAAGCGGTGAACTTCCAGAGCGATTGGAGCAGAAGAAAAAATGAGTCTGATGAAAATTCCAGATAAAGAAAACAATTTGAAGTTGAGCTGTGATTCTATGTGGATATGGCTACTTATTCCTTCTGTAGGTGCCAAAATGGCTATTGTTTTTATGCATCTCTTTTATTTTTCTGATTATATCCTAATAAAACTTCAAAAAATATAACTAGACCCCCTCAAAAGACTTAACTTTAAAATGTTTCAACTTTTATTTATGCTTTAGAGTTTAGACTTAGTTTTCTTTCACTTTTTCTCATTCTTCCCCTTCTCTTCTTCGATATTTCCTCTCAATCTTTAATTTTCTCTCAATCTTAATTAACATTAGAGAAACGTAACGGGTATAGTTTAAAATAATTAGTATTCAAATTTCGAGATGTTCTATGGTGGATTCTACATTTAAAATAAAATTTGGATCAATTTCTACGAATTTCTGGAAATTTCGACTAGCTGCCCCGGCGAACATCGAAATTTTTAGATAAATTTCGATGAAATTCGATGCCATTTCGATAAAGTATATTTTTATAATAGAATCTGAAAAATTGAGTATGGTCATCGAATTGGCATCGAATTTTCATCAAAATTCATCGAATTTCATCAGATTCCATTATAAAAACACACTTTATCAAAATGGCATCAAATTATCATCGAATTTCATTAGATTCCTTTATAAAAATACACTTCATCGAAATTGCATTGAATTTCATCAAAATGCATCAAAATTTTCAATATTTGTTGGGTCAACTAGTCCAAATTTCAGAAAATTCTTAGAAATTGATCTAAATTTAATTTTTAATGCAAATCCACCACAAAATATTTCGAAACTCAAATACAAACTATTTTAAATTATACCCACAACATTTAAACTTAAAAATTTCTTCATCGTCCACGAGAGAGATGAGAGAGTTTGGGGAAACGGCTGACTATTGCCTTTAATATTGCTTTTATGGCTTGCTTCAACTGGGTTTTTTTCTTCTGAGTTCCACTACCCATATAGGGATGGGTTTGTTCCAACTAACTTTGAGAGCCACAACCCATCGGGGGTTTTTTTTTTTTGGGAAAGAGCGATAGTTGAAGTTTAGTTGTTTTTTTTTTTTTTAATAATCTAAATACCAAATAATAAAAATTATACTTTTAGGGTTACTTTTGTCTATTAGTCATATTTTTGAAAGTTTTATTGAAATTGTCATATGGTTGTGAATAGGGTCTATTCGGAATATATTTTATGAAATTTCTCTTATACCCTTGGTTGAGCGAACACGTGCTTGGCATGCGATATTTAACAGAGCTTTTGGATGGAAATGAAGAAAAATGACTAACTTGAAACAAAAATATAAGATTGAAGAGATAAAAGCTACAAGAAGAAGACTGGGGACTTAAATAAGATATGAGGGAAAGGTTGGGGACCCTAGGTGATATAAACCCTTATTTTAATGAGGAGATATACTCTCACAAATCTATTCTAGTATTCTACTTCTCAAGTAATTATTTTCTCATTAGATAAGATAACAAAGTATTATTACTGTCATGTTTCAAGCTCTCATATGCTATTTTTTTAAAGATCTTTTTTTTTTTGGCTTTTTATTACCAAAATCCCATGAACTCGGAATAATTCAGTAAAATTAACTCTGAACTCAATTTTTTAGATCAAAACGCCCTAAACTCAGAACAATTTAGTAAAATTAACCTCGAACTCAATTTTTTATAGCAAAATCCCCTGAAGCCTCCTAATATTAGATCAAAACCCCCCAAAGTCTTCTAATATTAGTTTTGTTAGAAAAAAAAATGTTTATATTAGTTTTTTTACTGTTAAGTCCTTATTCTCTTATTTATGGCTTTTAGGTCCTCGGTATTATTTTTTTATTTTTTATTTTCTCCAATTCTTTTTTTTTTTTTAAATAATAATTTCTCTTTGTTTTCAATTTTATCACTGCTGAGATGAGCTCCTTTTGGGTAAGTACTAATTGACAACAATTTTGGATAGAAAATATTAAAATAGATTAACGTGAAATAAAAAAATAGTATTGAGAACCAAAAAGTCATAAATAAAAGTATGAGGACTTAACAGTAAAAAAAACTAACATAAACATTTTTTTTCCTAACAAAACTAATATTAGGGGACTTCAGGAGATTTTGCTCTAAAAAATTGAGTTCAAGATTAATTTTACTAAATTGTTCCGAATTCAGCGGGTTTTGCTCTAAAAAATTGAATTCAGAGTTAATTTTACTGAATTATTCCGAGTCCAGGGATTTTGGTAATAAAAAACTTTTTTTTTTTTGGGTGAAATAGGTTAGTTAAAGAAAAGAACCCACTTAGTTCAGCAACATTTTGGATAAAATATCAAAACAAAATACAAAGACAAATTGAGAAGGTTTAAATTAGTAATCTTTTTGATATTTTGGTTGATTAATGTTACCTAATACAAGTACGTATATAAATTTCATTATTTGCCATAATGCTTGCTAGTTGCTAGGTTGCTTACAGTAGCCCCTATTAAAAGTAAAGCCATGAAAAAAAAAAAAAAAAAAAGGCAAAAACTAACATTACTTTCCAAATTACAAGTACGTCACTTTCCAAGTGACGTGTCTCACTGTCTTGTAAATGAATGTGCTTGGGTTCGTGGTCCGGTATGCACATGGGATCAACACTCTCAGTAATTGATTTTTATGATTATTACTATTAGTATTATTTATTTCTTTTCACTTTTGGGTATCAAAACACAAAACCCACTTTCATTTAAGGAAAACATTATTTATTGGCTCCTTTTTTGTGCTGTAGCTTAGAAAATTGGTGCTATCTAGCAGCTATCCAAGGCATGATGCCTATATAGATTGTTCAGTTGAAAATCTGAAAAAGACCCCTTTCACAGTACACTTCATACACCATTTTACTAGATTCATTATCCAAACGCATAGGAGCATGAATGATTTTGAGAATCCAATGGAACTTTAAAGCACTACTTGGGTCTAAAATAATTGTCCTTTACTATATATGCAGGACCCTACCATTTACCTTTCACTATTTATCTTCATCCTCTATGAATGAACCGGCTGGGAGTTTGGTTTTGGCATAATCCCCCTTAATTTGATGGCCAAAGTCAATAATTTCCTGTGCTATACAAATTAGTCGAGTCACTTGTAATCTTTTTTTTTTTTTTTTAAACACATAATTCTACTATTGAGAAACTATGGCTGATATCATTGCCGTCGGTATTTAACTTTTTTCCTAACATAATTGTAGATAATTGGTGCTTTAGGGGCCATTGCTCTGTTGAATAAATTATGTAAGTACTCTCCTTTATGTTGTATTCTATTTTGAGTCCGATAGATCTCAGTCCTAGTAAATAGTTATTTTGAAAATTTTGATTTTCAACTCTTTCATAGAGGCAGGTTAAAATTCAATGACCTTCGTTTGTTTTGTTATTAAATTGATCAACAAGTCTGGTAGAATACAAGCTAACGTTGCCCACGATATATGAACGAGTCATTAATATGCCTTTTTTTTCTAAATGATTGGGAAAATATATACAACCTCTAAACAACGACTCAACAGATAAAAAAGAGTATTTCTTTCAAAGAACTCGAAATGAGAATTACAAAATCAACACACCGACTGAAATGAAGCTAATTAATCAATAAAAGCAACACACAAACATGGGAAGTAAAATTAATTAATTATATAAACATAACGGGTTAAGTTAAAATTATCTAAAATTACCAAATTGCCCAGCAAAATACATACAAAATCAGAGGCCCCCAAAATTTTTAACCAGACTTCGCCCAAACTACAAACAAACTACAACATATATATATATATTATATAGAACCTAATAATTATAGGGAATTCCCAATAATTATAATCTTCAGTAACCCGTGGGAAACTCGCATTTTCCAAACCCTGCCAAAAAAATAGATGATGTTTTTCAGCAAAGAGAAAATTAAATTAAAAAAAAAAAAAAAAAACTAAACATGCTTAACAATAGTACACAGAAACAAGTTGAAATGTTTGACTCCCCACTTTTTTCAAAGCAAAACTACCCCAAGTTTTTCAACATTCAATTATAACTCCTAAATACCGCTTTGGTAATATCAATGTAAAAAGCCATAATTCATGCTGGTCTTGTCCCCATTAAAATTTTCACCAATTAAAAGAAATGCCACGTCATCGAGGAATTGCTGCCAATGCAAAATGAGTACGTGACAATGTTTGACCTTTTCTTGACCTGGCGTGCACGACCACTGTTCCACGTTACGTGGACCTGCGTCAAGCTTTTTCCAACAATAGACTGACTTACACAGCGCAAGTTAGCAATTTGACATTGCACCTCTTTAACGTGCGCTAATCAAATTAATGTAAGATAGCATTACGCATTGAAAGCTCGCTAACCTAATTACCAAACCCCATTACTAGCCTTAACGGGCACATTTAAAACGAAATAAATATAAATAGAGAGAGAGAGAGAGTGATAGAATACGTACTAGGTGGTTGAGTCACCACGTACGCCGCCCCGCCAAAATAGCAGGACCCCATCTGACGGCTCTGCTTCTGATAGTAACTGTTGAAAGCGAACGAGGCGTGGGCCTCAACCGTGTTAGGATCGTAACACGTGGAGCCCGGCTGAATCGGACGGCAGTCAGCGGCCCCCTCGCCGCAGGCGAAATCTAGAGCCTGCTGCAGCTTCTCCTTCCCCACCTGGCCATTCGCAACGCACCACGTGTTCCCCGTCAAGCTCTTCGACACGCCGCCCCCGCCTCCTCCTCCGCCGTTGACCGGTGACGTCACCTGTTGACCCCCGCCGCCGCTGACCGGCGACCGGTTGTCGTGGTAATTTTTTAACCCCTCCACGGTAAATGGGATGTCGTAAACTTTCTTCTCGTCGGGGTAAAAGAGGCCGTAGTTTCTCTCCGATGTGGGGCCGTTCTTCTGATTCTCGTTGAAGAGCGCGAACAGATAGACGGTCAGATCTTCCTTGGGCCTCAGGGGGGTCCCACCTCCAGATAAGATCCGACGGACGAGATTCCCGTTGTACGCGGCGGCGTTGTCCAGGCTGGCACCGATCTCGTTCTCGTCTCCCTTGGAAGGCCAACCCGTCTCGGTAACGACAAGCTTGATGTCGTCGTATTTGAGGGCCGACATGGCGGCGAAAACGGCGTCGATCTGAGCGTCGAAGAGGTTGAAGTAGCGCAACCCGGAACCCGAGTCCACCACACCCGGGTTCTCCCTGAACAGAGCGTAGTCCAACGAGATCACGTCCGAGTTCGACTCGTAAGCGAAGAACGGGTACGCGTTAACCATGAGGTACGACCCGGTCTCGCGGAGGAAGTCCAGCATGGGCCTGAAGACGGGCTCCACGAGTTCGGGTCGGAACGAACCTGCCGAGGCCGGGTACGAGTTCTGGAGCGCGCTGAGGGCAATGGGCGAGGAGATTTTGATGGTGGAGTGGAGGTTGTTCTTGACGAGGGCCGAGTGGATGTTCATCATGGCCGGGACGAGGAACTTGGTGGTGTTGTGGGGGTCGACGAAGACTTCGTTCCCGACGGCAATGGCCTCGATTTCGGTGGATGGGTAGTAAGCGACGACGTTTTTCTGGACCCACGAGTTGGCGAAGGACTGGTGTCTGGCCGCCGAGAAAAGTTGCTCGTTGGGCAGATCTACGGTGACTTTGATTCCGGTACCGGACAGGGCTTTGAGGACAGATGGGTCGGTGTCGTAGACCTTGACCCGTTCAAGGCCCTGGGATTTCAGAAGCTGGACCACTTTCACGGCGGAAGGAAGGTTGTTCGCTATTCTTCCGTAGTTCACTCCGACTGAACCCGCATCTGCCAAAATGAAACCAACATTGTAGTAAGTTCTCTCTAACCTGTTTGGTAGCCAAGAAAATGCGCAGAGAGAGAGAGAGAAAATGTAGCTAGCTAGATTTACTTACCTGCAAATCCTGAGATGGAAATGAGTAAGAGAAAGACGTAGAGAGATAAACGATCCATGCTCTGTTTCTTGGATAAGCAGCTCTGTTTCTTGAAGAAGCAGAGCATGAGTTAGTGAGAAAGAGACACAGAGAGAGATGCACGGACACGTTGAGTGGAGTGAAGAGAGCAACACAAGCTAGTAGTGAAGGTAGTGACAGTGAAGGTGAGGGGTATTTATGGAATAAGAAAAAGAGTCAATCGAGTTGAGGGGATCGAGATTGTTTGTAGAGTAGTAGGAGAAGTGGGACCCACACATGTCAGCCAATTGACAAGAACAAATGGCTCAGAGCCGCTGAACGGACCACCTTCCCCACGTGGCCCCACTTCCCCCACACGCATCACGATGCCCCCCACCCCCACAAACTCGACCGTTTTTTAACCTCATTATAGGTAACATTTTCTCTCTCGACCAAGCGCTACTCGGGCGTGCATTGTTTTCCATGCACCTTCGGCCTCGATCTTCGCCACGTGTACGATGATTAGCTGTAACTCAACACGAAGACCCCATCGTGGGCTTAGTGGCCCAATTGTGTTGCTGTTGTGCCGGTGGATTGGGTAGTGGTACGTGTGGGATTTCGAACGTTGGGTACAGTAATCGGTGTCTGCTTAACTGGATCTAGGAAAAAAATAGTATGAATAGAAAAAGACCCTAGTAATGTGATGATGTCGAGGGTAGTAATCAAAGTGAGGGGGGGGGGGGGAAAAAATATCATGATTTGGTTTTGTCTAAGAGCTGAGTTAGTAGATTTGTTTTGGGTACTACTAAGTTCAACGTCATTGTTTAGGAGCTGATGAACGTTATATTAACATGTTCGTACACAAGATTGGGACAATTGAAAGAGAATTTATGCTTCGTTAAGAGATTCCTCTCTGATAATCAGTCCAAGTGTCCCATTCCAACATAATAATAATAATAATAATAGACTATTTCAGCGTTTTAATTTTTGTTACATTCAAATCCAACGTTAATGAATTGTTGGATAATGATTTTTTTTTTTTTTGAGGAAAATTATTATTAGACTAGTGTTGTGTTGACACTTATTAGAGTCATTACAACTTGCGATGATATATATAAGGGGCCATTTGGTATGAGATAATCTAAATTTTCATATTAATGGGTATGCTAAAGAATGTGATATGATTGTCTATCACTCTGAATGACTGTGTTTGGTTACGAATAATCTTATCAATAATTCGTAATAATATTAGAAAACTTTGTTTAATTACGCGTGGGAATGTACGACTTTTATATTTTTTTCATAAATACCTTAAATAATAAATTTTTGATAGCTTCATTTTATAAAGAAACATAACTTTTTTATTAAAAAAAAAGACTATAAAATTTAATTCTCATATAAAAAAATAAAATGTATTACTTTTAAAATAAAACAAAATAGTCATAATACTTATCAAGGACCTTATTAAATTGAAAAAACAAATACAACATGATTCAAAAAAAGAAAAAAAAAAAGGTCCAATGGAAAATAAAGATGAGAAAATTTCTCAATAAAGTCCGTCTAGTGAGATTTGGGAAACTTATGCACTACTGTTGTTGCAGCTTCTTCTTCTCCTTTTTCAGTCAAGTATAATAAGTTAGAATGGGCAACGGAGTTGCAAGACAATTTCTAGTAGAGATGTAAAGTGGGCTGGACCGGCCCATTTGATAGGCCCATATGGACTTTGTACCGTGCCTAGGCCCGACCCGCTTAAAATATGGGTCGGACCGGCCCAACCCACACTCTTATTAAGAGGCCCGACACGGTCCACAGGCCCAGCCCACATTTTATGGGGGTCTAAGTGGGCCGTGCCTAAGTGGGCTGTGCCTATGCGGGCTGAATATGGGCCACAATGTGAGCCTAATTTCGTTGTTATTCTATGCTTTAAAATATCAAATATGGGCCTGAAACTCATTCATATTCTTTTAGAATTTGAATAAATTGAAAATAAACAAAAATAAGTAAATAAATAACATTAAAAACATATAAATGAAAATATTTAATTAAGATTTTTTCAAAATTTAATTAAGAATTATATTTAAAATTATATTTAGAATGACTAAATATGGGCCTAATGTGAGTCGATAAAAGTGTGGACCGTGTCGGGCCTGTGGACTTATGACTGAGGTCCAGTCTGGCCCCTAGTATATGTAACGAGCCGACCTAGGCCCACATAATATAGGCCTGGGCCGGGTCAGTACCGTGCTTTTTCTTCGAAATGTGGGCCAACCTACAAAGCCCGGCCTACATTAACATCTCTAATTTCTAATGACAATTCAATTACTGTAATTAAGTTTATATCATAATATCAATAACCAAAAATAGAGTCATGAACCCATTGGACTTATGACCCCTTTTTATAGAAGTAGCAGCGACATCTTTAGGCTCATCTGCCCCACTTCAAACAAGAAGATGATTACTTGTGGAGTTTGAAGATTACGCAAATTTATAGAAAAAAGGAATAAAATAATAATAAACAATGAACAAAAAAGAGCCAAATACCCAAATTATAAAATCGGCTTGTGAAACTAATACCCATAATCCTCAAATCCCCGTAATCCTTAAATCCAAGTTTCAAATCCAAAGAAAACATAACCTAAGCTTCAAATCGAAAAAAACACACTCAAATCACTCTAATCAAAAGAAAAATAAAAAAAAATTAGATAGAAATAGGCAAAGCAAAAGAGTTGAAAGTTGGATAAACTTATAGCTAGAGGCAGAACGACAAACGGTGACAATGTCGAGGGGCGACGAATTACAGCGCTAATAATGAGCGGTGGCGGTGGAGCTTGGAAGACAAATGGCAGTGGGGAAAGCTGAACCTAAGACAATGACCAAAGCTCGAGTTTTGTTATATTTTTTGTTTTTGAGTATGGGTTTTAGATGGAGGGTGATATAAAATCTACTTGTTTTAGTGACTTTTGGATCACCCTCAAGTAAGAGGATGTAAATCCCTATGTGATCATTTTACTAGGTGCTAAAAAGATACCAAACCTAAGGATGAGTTGATATACCCATTCTCACTTTAAAATTACTCCATAAAGATGTGACGGGAATGGAGAATTGTTGCAATTATGGAGTTTCGTAGTTAAAAAAAATCAGGCAGTCCTTATTAAAAACTACAAAAAAAGACTAACAAAAGATATATCAATGTCGGATAAATTATCTTGCTATGTCCTTTCTGTTATTAAATATCTTTTTTTTTTTGAGACGGCTATAGTAGGGACGCCCCTACATAAGGCCGCTGTTTATACACCGTTTGATGGGAATCTGTGAGAAATCTGTTTATACACAGATTTCCATCAAACGGTGTATAAACAGGGTCTTACGTAGGGACGTCCCGCTGTAGACGCACTTTTTTTTTTTTTTTACCTCTTTTAGTTTTAGTTTTCTAATGTTATTAATAACGCACGCGTTTACATGCACAAGCGTCCAAGTGAAAATGGCCCCATCTTCCCAAAGTTTCACAAAAATTTATGCTGATTGGGGAAAAGTGTTTCTCTGAAATGATATATATATATATATATATATATATATGGGGCTGGCTGTAAATAGTAAATACTGGTGATCATGAATTATGAAATGTAGCTACTTTACAGATGGGTTTGTGTTCAGCTATATTGTCTACATATTACTTGTCTTGATGTAAAATGGATCCTCCAGTTGTCATTTGACCTTCCGTAGTTTTTCTTTTTTTTCCTCCAAAACAAAAAAATAATCTAAAATCAACTGAGTTATTATTTTTGGCGTAGCCGATTTTAACTTGAGCACATAATAGTACACTAACGTCTAAGCATAGGATATTGATATAGCATAGCTAGGGCTCTAGGAGTCATGAAATGGAAGTTTAAGTTCAAACCAATGCTTCAAATAACTAAACTCCATTAAAAGCTTGATGAAAAAGCTAATTCATTCAAGCAACCAAAAACCAAAGTACGTTGAGTGATGAAATAAAGAGCAATCAAGTTATTGCCCAAAACCGATCCTACGTCTTGACCCAAACGAAATAACAAAATATATTAGACAAAGGAAAATATAAACGACACAAATATCGATATTGCCCAAAACGGACCCTATGTCTTGACCCAAACAAAATACAACATATAATACACAAAGGAAAATATAAACGACACAAGTATCCAGCTTTCGAACGACAATCTTTGTTATTAAATGATGACGAAGCTCGCGACATCTGTGCCCCTTTCTTGAAAAGGATTTGACCTCGAATTAAAACTAGAGTGCAATGGTAGCATTCAAATGTCATTTCAAAGCTATATGAAAGCCACAAAAGCTAGGAGGCAAGTCCACTTACCAGATAAATCACAACCTAGCTTGTTGAATTGTTGAAAGGAGAGACTGTAACAACACTAGTTGTATGTTAGCTATCCCAATCACAAACCCTTAAACGCCTTCCTATTCGACGGCAGCTGTTATGAAAAGAAAATTAACAAAACTAAAACTATTCCAGGGAGAACAATTATGTTTTGTTGCAAATAAACCGTTCCATTATGTGTACTGAAATAAAGACCACTCGAAAGCAATTTGATAAGTATATCGTTGTCAAACTTTCAACTCATAGTTCTTTCTCTTTTGATCATGAGAAACATATGCCTTTAGGGACACAAAATTGATGATAATCAAGCCAACAATCGAAACACCACATAGCTTGCTAGTGAGATCAGTTCAGTAAAGAGAATGACTAAATATATAGTTCATCTTTGTCAAATGTCATACTTGTTTAACACTTTCTAATGCGTTATCAACCAACAGTGGCAGAGCCACATTAAGCCCAGAGGATAATTGCACCTCCTAACTTTTTTTGGGGAAAAAAAATTTAGTATGTAATTTTTTTTAAATAAAAAATTAGTCTTTTACCTTGTTTTGTATAAAATTTTATATTTGCCCCCTAAGATTTTGGGTAGGACTGGAAATTTGTGACACGACAACATGAGTCGAAACCTATACGGAGTTAGCGAGTTTGAGTTTGTCTTAAACGGGTCTGGGTCAAAATTAGGTTGAACCTGCGAACCCGTTTATTAAACGGGTCGGGTTCAAGTTGACCCACAAATCCAAAACTGGCCCATAATAACCTGGTTATTAAACGCGTCAATTTCGGGTCAGCTCGTTTATGACCTATGTAATACCTATTTAAAAATATTAGTGTATTTTTAAGCATTTATATATTGAGATTTTATGTGGTTTTAATTTATTTTTGATAAATATTAGTGTCTTAAGGTCATAAAATATGTTAAATGTATTAAAAATATATATATTTTAGCTAATCTGGATTAAACGGGTTAACAAATCGTATCGAGTTGACTTGACCCGAATATGACCTATTTTAATAAACGGGTTACACAGATCGTGTCGGGTCAACATGTTTATAAACAAGTCGGATTCAAGTTAGAATTTCGGATACGATTATTAAACAGGTCAGATTCGAGTTGAAGTATATACTGTTATATATGGACATTGACACGACACTAACATGACCCACTGACACGAATTGTCACACCTGATTTTGGGTTAGTAATTCCCTATTATAGTATTAGTGAAACCATTTTGTAAAGCACATTTTGTTATTTTCTTTAGTGAAACCCATTTTTCATTTCATTTCATCATTTGTGAAGCCAATTTTCTATTATTTTAATGTGTGCAGTTTGCCGGCCCATAAAAAAATCAATTAGAAATTTATCAAAATTTATATTAAAATATATACCAAATAAAATAGAATTTGTAGTTTAAATTCTGCCCAGCGCCCCTGGATTAAAAACATGCTCTGTCACCGTCAACAAATGAATTCCGAATGTCCTAACAACTTGCGTTTCTTTCTTAAGAATAGACAACTCATAATTAAATGGGAGGAAGCCAAAAAACGGAGATTAGAATCCCCTTAAATTCCAATATGACGAAATCAAAATAACGGAGTTGAAAATGATAGCTAACAATAACATGAGCGAACAATTTTCCAAAGTCATTGAGTTTAACCATGTGACAATACAACTGAAAGTTTCGTAATTTTCGTAAACACCAACCGAAATCATCATTAAGACTCGATTCATTTTCAACTGATCCCGCATTAACAACGCAATCTTTTTCTAGCCATCTGTATTTCCTGAACTTTTGAAAATAAAGTTAACCCGAATATTTTGAAATTAAACCCAACTCATATTCAAGGGAAAAGTTCATAAATACCCGTTTTTAAAATTATATTTTCATAAATACCGGTTTTTTATTTTTTTTATAAATACCCTTTTTTATACTTTTTTTTTGGAGAAATGTTGACCACTACTATTTTACACATGAAATGTATACCATAATATATATTTCATGTATTAAATGTATACCGTGGTCTACATTTTATGAATAAAACTTACACTAAAAATTGGCACACAGTTTAAAATATGTACCGTTCATATTTTACACATGAAATATTTACCTCATGGATATTTATATTGTAAATGTGAACCACTCATATTTTTTATATGAAATGTGGACCATAAAAATGAGTATTTTTGAAAGAAATTTTAAAAACAGGTATTTTTAAAATAAGTTTCAAACAACGAGTATTATATGTAATTTTCACCATATTCAAACTCATAAACTCATTGCGTTCAGGCCCAAGCCCAAACTCACTTTGAGAAATTTACACTTACTATCCGTTTTTATAACTTACTTTTATAAATACCAGTTTTTAATTTTTCTTTCACAAATACCCATTTTTATGGTACATATTTTATGTGCAAAATATAAGTGGTGTATATTTACAATATAAATTTTTACCCATATGGTATACATTTCATGTATAAAATATAAACGGTATACATTTGCAATATAAATGTTTACCATGTTTTATATTTTTTATTATAAATTTGATTTAAGGTATACATTTTAAAATATGTGCCAATTTTTAGTATAATTTTTATTCATAAAATATGTACCACGATATACATTTGATGTATGAAATATATATCACGGTATACATTTCATATGTAAAACACATGTCCTTTACATTTCTAATAAAACGAGTATAAAAAGGATATTTATGAAATAAAAAGAAAATGGTCATTTATGGAAAATAGTTTTAAAAATAGGTATTTATGAACTTTTCCTAAAAATATTTTAAAAATAATACTTTTTCTTTAAAATTAGTATTATTCAGTGATACTCGAGGTAACCAGTTTTGTTACTTTGGGTACCAATCTAATTACTTGATGTAACCAATTAAGTTACCTCAGGTAATTTGACAGGTTATCTCAAGTATCTCACCAATTAATAAAAAATAATATTTTTTTAAATATTTTTAAAAGTGATAATTTTTCAATTAAATCCGAGATTTTTCAAACAATTTCAAAATGCATTCATTTTTTTTTAATAAAACATTTACGGTAAAGAATCTGATTTCCTCACAAGGGTTGGGTCGTACTCAATAAGCTTGGAATTCCAACTCAGTGTGCACGTTGCTTTATTGGGAAAAGTTTATAAATACCTGTTTTGAAAATTATATTTCTACAAATACTCATTTTTATTTTTATTTCATAAACGCTCATTTTTAGAGAAATGTAGACCACTTCTATTTTATGCATTAAATGTATATTATGGCCTATATTTACGTATTTTAAAATGTATACGATAGGTCAAATTTGTAATGAAAAATGTAAACGATAATAAATATTTACATTATAATTATATACTGTTCATATTTAATACATAAAATATGTATCTCATAGATAAAATTTATATTGAAAATGTGAACCACTCATATTTTATATATGAAATGTGGGCCATAAAAACATGTATTTTTGGAAAAAAAAAAAACAATAATAATGAAAATAAGTACTAGGCGTAAATTTCTAAGCTTTAGTCGCTGACATGTCAAGAAGTCATTAGCCAGAGTCTAAAAGAGTCAAAAGACTTGACTGACGACTCAGCAGCTTCTCAGCCAATCAAATACGCACACGTGTAGAAGCGCACTTAACTAGATTACACAGGAGGCCCGTCGGTGGAACCAAGAAAAATCAGTATAAAAGCGTTTTTAGAAAAAGAAAAAGAAAAGCCATACAAGTAAACTAGACACCCAAAAAGTCTTTCTCAACTTTTTAGAGAGAGAGAGAGAGAGAGAGAGAAAGAACCCTAATTTTCTCGTTGCAGAGCCAGAGAGAGGGGAAGAAGACGAAGAAGAAGATGTCGGGGGTCGCGAACCAGCAGCAAGAGGAGGACAAGAAGCCCAACGATCAGGCTGCCCACATCAACCTCAAAGTCAAGGGCCAGGTATTTCTTCTTGTACAATTTTTTCTTGATTAACCTAATTAACTTCTTTTTTTTTTTTTCCTGCTGTGATCGGTTTTGATGGTTGAATTTTGCTTTATCCCCCTTTTTTTTTGTTTCTGGGAAAGTTAAGGTTTTTAAAGTATTTGAGATTTTCTCTGAATTTTTTTTTAGTGTATATTATTTCTGCAGTATCCGACTGTCGATGTTTTATTTTGGCATTATTAGCTCTGTGTTTGGTCCCTTGAAGCCTAAGGAGAATTCTAGTCATGAAAATATAATAAAAAAGACATCTTTTTCTTTTGTTGCCAAAATTTGTGTATTTTAAGAGTTTTGTTTTTATTTATTTTTATTTTATTTTATTTGTTTAATATGCATCTATTCTTAACGAGGAAAAAGGGGATAACTTTAGTGTCTTATACATTTTGTAATGGCAATGTATTTTTCTCGTTTGGCTTGTGTGCTTGTTTGGCAAACAGATATGTTTTTATTTCTATGGGTGTAGCCGTCCAATTTCAACGATTAGGTTCTAAATTTAGCTTGTGTTCAATTTGTAATCTGTTACTTTCGTTGCGGCTTAGTTTTTTTCCACTGAGGTTGCTTGGTTAGGCTATATATTCATTATCATCATCTGTTTGGTGGATGAGAAAAACATGGGAAAAGGAATAATAGTGCTATCAAGGGTGGCCTTTTTTTTGTCTTTAGAACCGTGTTGATATGTTATCATGTTGTCAACGGCTGCGAGTGTCGTTCTTCTGGATTACTTCTTTTTTCTTTTAATTGTGTATGGATATCTTGTTTGATTAGTGAGGAAGAGTGGGAATGAATTATTAACTTTCCCTCCAAGTGTTTTCTCTACATTGTCTCTAATTCGCGGTCAATTCTTGCTTTCCTCTACCCATTTGTCTATTTCCTATCTAAATTTTCTCTTGATTCTCTGTGTTTCCATTTGGTTATCCTACTTTTCTTTCTGCTTTAATCCTACATCAATTGATTCTCCTATAATGATATTCAACTCTAATATTTCATTCCTATTCATCATCAATTACCCTCTTATCTTCACTATAGTTTACTTTGGCCTTACTTTGTTTTATCCACCGCATATATATTTTCTCTTAATGCACTTACATAACTCTCTCTACTTGCGCATTTTATGTGAATATATTCCAAGTGGCTCCTACTTCACTACATATTTGTACCAAGAATTGTTGTAGTTTTCTTGATATTTCCTCTGGCTTATGTTACTTGTTTTATATTTGTTGGAAAGCATGATCCTATGGCCTCACAACTGTTTTTGATTGTAGGATGGGAATGAAGTTTTCTTCAGGATCAAAAGAAGCACTCAATTGAAAAAGCTTATGAATGCATACTGTGATAGGCAATCCGTGGAGTTCAACTCTATAGCCTTCTTGTTTGATGGCCGTCGCCTCCGTGCCGAGCAGACTCCCGACGAGGTCTCTTTCTCTTTCTAGGCCTTTGCATTTGCTTTATTGTTTACATTTTTCAGACACATGAAATGACTGATGTGTGCTTTGCATGTTGCAGCTGGAAATGGAGGATGGTGACGAGATTGATGCTATGCTCCACCAAACTGGAGGTGCCTCACTTATGTAATCATATGTTGTTTGATCTCGCAGTACTATATATAGCGAACTATTTAATGTGGATTCGGTTAAGAAGGATTAGGTATTTAGATGTCTCTTTTTTTCAAGAAGACCTCTTCTAGTTATCAGCCTATGAGACGTATCTTTTGTGATACTGGTAAATTGGGTTGTGGAGTACTAAAGTATCGGTCTATGCTTATTCTGTTTCTGTGTTATGAATGTGTTTTGCCTGGGACTCTCTGTAATTTGGTCATCTTGTCTTGTATTGATCTCCAGTCATTGCCTTAACCTGCAGCAATCTGTTAAGAATCAATAAAAACGAAATATGATTTGTTGAAGAGAGTAGATCTTTTTACATTTGACAAGGCCTCGCCATGCCTCCTCTTATCCAATTTTTGGTCAAACATACAAATCCACGAAATACATAATTCCCTTTGGATCATTATTGCAACTATATAAATATACAAGCAACGTCTTTACATACTATTTACATTAGAGAAATTGAAATGGAGACACGATCAACAATACATACATACAGGTACTGGATCCCCCAAAGGGGAAGAAAAGAGAAAAAGTATAACATTTGGAGGAAGGGCATCAGGTCTGAGAGAATTGTCAAATAATCGAATGAAAACAAGACAAAAAGAATTAAAAGAATGAAAGCTCTTCCAAGTGGTACTATCAGAACTATATATTGCCTTATAAGTGGAATACTATCTGTTCCTCCAATTTCGTTGAATTAGCTTTTAGCTTTTCTCTTAGGTTGTTTAGCGTGTTTCATACTATATCATCGGCGCTACTAAAAGAGAAGTGCCTTCTTCTTTAGTTAGCTTCAAGAAGTTGTGGAGCCCTAGTTAATGTGAAGTTTCCTCCTTGCTTCTGACTGCAGAGGCAAAAATAATTAAATAAATAAGAAAAATGTTGATTGAGAACATGTGCATCTTATTGGATCCTAGAACCAACAACATTCGAAGAACAAAGACATATCTTGGCTATGCAACAGATGAGGAACAAGATTAAAATATCATGTCAAGTGTCATGAGTCATGACAACAAAAGTAAAGGATATCATGAAATACATCAAGCTTCACAATAAAGAGATGGACCCTTGTACTGTTCTACAATTTACTGCATTCTCCTATGTTCTAACAATACCCCTGAAGTTTCCTCTCGTCCTCTTAAACCTTTTTCTAGGTAAAAAAATAATGAAGTGTAACCTTAGATAAGGCAATGTTATCCCAACTTTCCTCCAATGTATACGTGATCAGAATACGCAAGTTTCTTTGGTCCTGCTCCAAAACAAAGTTTATTCTCTGCTTTCTATTCCTTTATAATCAAAAGAAGTAATTTCGTACCTAACTTTATTCTTTGAGCTATTAACCAAGATGAAAAGGAAAGAGATAATTCCCGTTAATTGATTCCTTTACTCGATCAATCAGCACTCAGCAAGACATCAAGCAAATAGCTAGATCCTTCGACAGTTTGATTAATTGCCAATGAACTACCCTTTCAGATGTTTTAATGTCGAATATATAGATATTTTAGTGCGGGTGTGTGTAGCCTAATGCTTGCTGAAATCTGGTGCATAAAAGTCAATGTACAAATTCAAACATATAAACTAACCATATGCTGAGGAGTCTCCCTTTTAGGTCTACTTGACCTAGAGTCTTCCTGCCTTGATCTCTGGGTTCGACCAAATAATCTTCGAATAAACTCCAGTAAATGATTATAAATGCTGCATGCGGTAACATCAAAAAACAGCAGCGAGATTGGTTAGTCAAGATTGCCAAAACAATTTTAGATTGTTAAGAATTTAAGATACCAGCAGTGGTTTACAACTCCAAAGCAGAAGAAACAATATGATATTATCCGTATAAGCTGCAAGGTATGGTACAAGTCCGTGGAGGTCTTAACATTTTAACCAGAAGGCTGTAAGACTTGTATACTAAGTGTCCACAAACAAATTCAAACTAGAGCACGCTAAAGCAGAGACGATAAGAGCAATTATCTTTGCAGCTCCATATTTCTTAATTAAAGCTAACCTGTACGTTCTTAAGGAATTCCTGTGACAGCCAAAATTCCCACCCCCAGAAAACCCGTCTCTTCCCCCACAGCACTTAATTCTATCCTAACTATCACTACAAACTTTATTAAGGACATAATCAAAAAAGTCGAGATCTCTACAAAACACGACGTACATCCCACAGGCCACAAGCTACTGAAAACATGCAAATAAATATATAGAACACACAATGTAAGACTGCATTGAAACAATACAATAAGCCTACCTAAGGCGATGCCTGTTGCAGGCTGTAAAAAAAGCAACAAAACCATTTAATATACTCTTCAGAGCACGAAAAACCTGAAAAATAAGAAAAACATCATAGCGGTCAATAAAACTATTTATTTAACCATGTCATACATCAAGAGAGCGTATATAGTGTCCTCTAACCTGGGAAAAGAGGTCATTCCAAAGTGAACGCCACATTGAAACTTCATATGTGCTCACTGTTGCCTCAGAAGCAGAAGCAACTCGAATTATGCTACTAATAAACTCCCATATTTCTCCAAGCATCTCATTTATACAAGTACAAACAAAAGCTATGAGATTGGCTAACGCAAAAACCATGCGAATTGGAGCGTAGAGTAGTTCCCAAAGGATCCAGAATATAGGACACAGAACTGAAGTTGCTGCGAATCAGAAAACCACCAAGACTGTAAGAAACGCTATAATGTAAGACGTCAAAAAAAGTTCTGTACCAGGAAATTTTTTTGGGCATCATTACTAATACAAGCAACAAAACATGAGAATGAAAACAGCTCATGACCTACCAATGCTCCAAATAACTGAGACAACAAACCATATGGGGAACAGGAACATCTCTGCAAGGTACCCCACAAGACTGCAAGAAGACTCGATTAGAATCCAAAAAGCTGAGAACGATCTCTCTACAACTTCAATCAACACATTCGACACTGGTAGGAGAAACTCAAAAAAATCCACGAGTGGCTCTGCAAGCGGTTGAGTGAGAACCGAAAGAAAGGATCTGGTGGTGCTCCTAATTGTAAGAAACCACTTAACAGCCTTTTGAAAGTTATGTAGAAATAGCATTGTTCCCAAGTATTTAATCCGCGATATCATCTCCCAAGTCTCGATCCAATCAAAAAGAGGACCAAACAAACGAGATGCAGTTGCCTTCAGAACTGGGACATTCTTGTACAGGTCATAGAATCCTATAAGAACAGTTACAATAGAGATAAGCACATATAAAGCTCTTGCCAACGGGCACATCCATGGTCGATATACATGGGAAAACACCGGATATGACTGAAGGAAGATAACCCACGATGGAAGTCCAGCCTCTAATAAAGTAAGTAACCGCAAATCGGACATTATTATTTTTCCTAGTGTAAATGGAAGGTCATGGTCGTTGAACCTGAACAAGATTAGAACATCCCTGTACTGGGTAGCTTCTGGATTTTCACAATTACTGGGATCGATCTCAGAATTCCCTATTCCGTCAGAACACACACCAGCTTCCATCCTTGTAGTAATTAAATTTGTTACTTTCCTTCTTTTATATGGTCCAGTGGGAGGAGGTGGTGTAAGTTGAACATCATTTTTGTCAACATCAGATCTAGATGGTATACTAAAATTGCTACCCACACACATGAGAGAATCATCCTCAACAGACAAATTGTCATTGTTGAACTTTTTCGCATCATCATCAGATATAGTTTCCAATATATCTTCTTCAGCATCATAGAAGACCTCTCCTGGCAATTGGATAAATTGTCACTGAATGATCATTTCAATTGGAATTTAAGCAAACACATCCCACCCGCCACTAGTTGGTGGCAGAATCTCTAATCTGACACTTGATGACTTTGATAAACAAATCATCAACAAAGGATTATTTGTAATAAACGAATACTTATAGAGTAACGTATATTGACTGTCATAAAGAGAACATTAAAGCAATGAAAAATGAATTGTAACAAAATTACGGAAAAAGGATTCCGAACTCTGTTAGACAAGTTTAGAAACCAAACATCTTAATGCTTCACATGACACATGAAATGCACGCTTCGTGTCAGTTGCAGCCAACTATTTTTAGCTAAAATTTAAATAAAATATACTTAAATATGTCATACAACCAGGATGTCAAAACCTTGTAAAATTTCCATACTCAAAAGAACAAAGAATAGTATTGAAATTCGTACATATCTAACTTTGGTGCAAAGCATTCTTGAGGCTGTCACAGTCAATATGCAAGATATATGCTATTTCTAATAGACTTCATTTTGCATTCGCCTATGAATGGCATCTCTAAGTTACTTCAACATGAACATCCAGATAAACATAAAAGGGTGTTGGGGAAAAAGTAAAAGCCAACAGCAGGCTTTTCAAGGATATCAAATTGTTTCACCCTCTTGCATTGAACGTTTCAAAGAAGACCCTAGATGTCTCCAAAAGAAATCAGGGGTTTTTTTCTTTGCAAAAAAATAAGGAATCATGTGAAAAATACCTAAGGCAGAATGGAGGTACTCTTTCAACAACAGTTTCTCAGAGACTGTTCCTGGAAACCATGACGACATACAGCTTGCTGCTTGAGCTATACTGTCAAATTCCCATCTTTGCATGAATTTAGCCTCTATAGCCAGAGACGTATCAGTCTGCAAGATAAACAAAATTGATATAATCCAACATTGATAAAGGATCTCTACCAACAGAAGATGAAGCATATAGAAGTCCGTGGTACCTGAAGCTCATTCAAATAGTTGATACCTCGAACATTGTTCCATGCAACTTCGAACACAATGAAACCATACAAGGTCCTGTGCAACTCTCTGCTTAAAAGTGAAGAATTATGCAGTTTCTTCACAGGTAGCAAAACCCTCTTTCGAGACAATGTTACCGCATCAATTAATCGGAACCACCTCTCAAATTTCTTCGGTTTTCCAACATTGGATCGGGAGCAAGCCTCTTTGCCCTCCTTTTTCTCTCTCCGTGCTTTGGAATTTGCAAAAGGAGATAACCTTGACTGAAAATTAACCAAATTTTAACGTACTTTCTAATAAAACGAACACAAAATAAATCGAGTCCAATAATATCAGGAGGCTTAAAGAAACCTTGGTAACCATCAATTGCCACAAGTGTGCTGGACGTGATCCAAGATCTCTCAACCATGGCCGGTTGTCCACCAATATGTAAAGTTTGTTACTTTCAAGGGCCACAAAGAGGCTAAGATCCGAAAGGTAAGACTGCAAGTCTCTGCAATTATCAGAAAGTTAAAAAATGCCAAAGAATATTGTTAATAAAAAGGGGAAAAAAAACGAATATTGTTAATTAAAAAGAAACTAAATAACATGAAGAACTGATAACTGAATTAAAATTTCAACAACACTAGAGCATAAAAGAGTTCAAGGAATTTAAAAAAAGTGATATTGAAAGTAGATTATGTTATACCCTTTTGTTGTATGTGCAATTCAATATGGTTGTAACTCTTATTGAGTCATTGTAATAAAGCAAAACGAAATGAAGCACTCAACAAAAGGGCAAAATCCCAATACAGTTCTGCCCAATTCTATTCAAACTGAAATACCAATCAAATTCGAAACATGAATAAATGAGAACACAACGCAAAAACGTCAAAATTCGAATCATAATTAGTGAAAAAAAAAAAAAAAAAAATGAGAAGGTTTCAAATTCTGTTACCCAATTTGCAAACCGGTGAGAGGGAATATGCGGCGCCGGTGATCACCATTCCCCATCAAAGTCGCGCTTCAAGCCCAAATCACCACCTTCAGAATCCCAATTCACCATTAATAACTACACAATTCAGCAGAGATAGATTCACATATATATATATATACACACACACATATATAGATATAGAGAGAGAACCTTGTAGGAGAGAGAAGTTCCATGAAATAAGAGGGAAGCAAGATAGAATGGAGGAGAAGAAGCATTCACCGTCGAGCTTCATAACATCAAAAAGAGCCCCGCCGAGCAAGAGAGAGAGAGAGAGAGAGAGAGAGAGAGAGAGGAGGAGGAGGAAGAAGAAGAGTCCACGGTGGGCAAATCAACGGCGGAGATTGGAGAACCGCCGGGGAATCAAGCGGTGAAGAATGAGCGAGACAAAACAAGGAAAGACTCAGACTCAGATACGTAAAGCCATAAAAATTATTATCTCATACTTGTTGTCGAGAGTCCATTAATAGGAACTTTTTTAAGCTTTTCTCCTCTCTTTTTTTTTTTGAATTATTTATTTTTGAGGAGAAAAAAAAAAACTGATAAGAGAATATAAAATGAAAAAAAGAATTAAGAATTTGCTTGGCTTCAAAGGCGTTTCGAAGAGAGAAAGATGAACGAATGAATAATGGAAAGGTTGAAATTTGGAGTCACAATTTGGATTTGCAAATGCAGGAGGCTCTCTTTCTCTCTCTCTCTCTAGGAGGATGAGGACGACGTCAATTAATTAGAGAAGAGAAGGGTAAAATGGTAAATTTGGGGAGAGGCACATACCAAATAGATTCTACTTCCTTCCCGCCACGACCGTATGAAAGAAGACAGACATAGTAGAGAGGGAGAGAGAGAGAGAGAGAGAGAGAGACGACTTTAAGGGATCTTTTTCTCTCATTTTCCCCAAAACCCAAAAAAGAAAGACGGTAACCGTAACCACATTATCTGTTTGTCTCGCAATTTCTTTTATCTTCCACACGTGGTCTCCTTCTGGGATTATTGGAAAAAGGACGCGTGTTTGATAATTGAATGATGTGAGTCCACTTAAGTTCACACAATTTCATAGTAAATTGATATCAATTCCGCCCGGTATAGCACTATTATCTCAATTATAATTGTAATTACAAATAAAAATATTAACCTCATGTTAATTTTTTTTTATTGCTATAAAATACTATATTTGTTCATTAATACAAATTACTAGTTATTAGTTTATCATAATCTTACTCTGAAATCCATTTTCCCTTTTTTTTTTTTTAAGTTTATAAAGAAGAAAAATTGTTGGATAACAACTGAAAAACGAAAAGCTTGAGCTCTCATGATAATGTTTTAAATGTTGAGATATAGAGATTGGCATATTTTTTTTTTTTTTTTGCTTTTGCTTTTTTCGATCTCATAGATATGGCATTTAAAAACAGAGTGTATCCATATTTTCCATATGTGGCTGCGTACTACCACAAGCTATGTTCCATCCATCAAATATCAGTAACGTATTTTATTTGACAATATGATATCTTTATTCGTGTTTTATAATTATATCTTTTAGCTTTTATATCAGAACTATTTTTACATTTTTTTTTTAATAATCAGAACTATTTTCACTTACTTCTATTATATTTCAAATTAAAGATCCTATAAAAATCATCAATATGATCCCTTCAAAAAAAAAAGAAAGAAAAATCACCAATATGTTCTAATTGGAAACTTCGTGACAATGCCATAGTGATACCAATACTGCTTACGAGTGTCCACTGTTTATCTATTTAATGACATTATTTGGAAAAAGAAATTGTAGGAGATTTTAAAATAACTCTAATAAAGCTGTTTTATCGCTCTGACAACAAGTATATTATAAATCGACCACAAAGAGAAGGTGAAATATTAAAATAGTAATTTTAAGAACAATGTTCACGTGTAAACATCAAAATGTTATAGACTTAAATATATCAGTGCCTTCATAGCTGTATGTATAAACCAAATTGAAATGGTCAAGGCAGAATCTACAAAGGTAGCCTAATCCTATAACCATAATTGTTCCTTGCGTGCTTGACTTAAATAATACCTATGCCTATGGAGGCCGGAGGTCCCTTTCTCTGCCAAAGCCGTAAGCTTTAAATGAAATGCACTTGAGCACATTCTTAAATCTTAAACTAATTGCAAATTTTTTATTTAAAAAAAAAAAATCAAAACTATGAAACGTTTCGTATTATTAAAAGATGATAATCGTGTGTTATATTCAAACAAACAAGTCATTAATGTCCTTCTTTTTTTTTTTTCTTTTTCTAAATATTAATAAGAAAATGTGTCAAGATAAAGAGAAACCAAAGCAAACCAAAGGGCATATTAAGTCTTGCTGTTAGGAAAGGCAGGAGGCAATCCGTATATGGATGGACGTAGATAAGAATGTGATTCTGCAATATTTTTGAACCCCCTGAGAAAGAGCACCCACTTTTACTACTTTTAGGCCTTCAATCAATGATTTCAAGACCCCCGTGGGCCCCACCAAAAAAGAATTACGATGATAAACTGCGGGACCCACCATCTCTTTTGGCTGCATCTGAGGCGAGCACTCTGCTGAATGTGCCGGTTTCGTGGTAGGGCCCAGTAGCCGTTCTTCAGTACCAAAAACAGATCCTTTTGTGGATTGTAGTTGTAGTCTTTGTGTCGTAACAAGAGGGAAAAACAATAATATAAGAATATAACTCAAAACGACAGATGTAATGTACCAGCATCATGCGTTTCATGTGAGGGCATATATCCTAAGTTGGCATATTTAGTTGGGGAGCGAGAGAGGGGTGACCATGTCAATGTAAACCAAAGACAAACGGCCATGCATTATGCATATGCCACTAATAGAGGGTTTATTAATAAATCAATTGTTGTATATATTTGGACTGGCCGAAAAAACAACCCACGTAACAATCACTTATTGACAACTGTGAAAATTTAATTATAATGGATCATACTAAATTAGTCAGCAACCATATAAACTAATTATTATAAACGATAATTAATTTTATTTGGATTACGTTTTTATCTCAATTAGTGGGGATAGTATTGCTTTTGAATAATTCGAAAATCTTTTTTCAAAATTTCAGATTTACTAATGAGATGGACCCATTTCAAGTGGGCGTTTTTGGTTTTTCCATTATCAGATTAGCAAGAACGTGAAAGGTTTCGTTTACAATAATTTATTAGGCAAATCAAATCCAGAGTCACTGTTTTTTAATCAAGTTGTCAAAAGATATTGATCTATTATACTATCTTTATACAATTATTTTATGTCGATACATAATAGAACCATGTCTAATAATTCTAGAGGATTATTAGTTGGGAAAGTTCGAGCTTTTTCTAGAATAGCCATATGCGTAACCCCTATTATTGAAATTTCACTTTGAGCACTCCAATGATTTGTAATGGCTTTTATTCCCTTAGACGGGTTCAAGGGATTGAATGTTTGGACTCTAATTCCTTATATTAATTTAGGAAACCGAGTGGTTGATTTCTTAGTTTCTAAGGAAAACTTGTACACATTGATTAGTAGGTGGAGAATGCACCGAGTCCCAATTTTCATAGTGTGATTGGCTTCTTTCATTGACCAAATAAAAGATTATGAAATACCTTGTACAATTCTTAACATCGTTTTCATTTATTCCGTGACATTTCACCATCAAGTTATTTTCCAATCTTAGTCTGAAGCTAGGTTGGTACCAATTTACTTGATAAACACTAAGTCAATCTGTCAACGCACTCAAAACATGCACTAGTCCAAAGACAAGCAATTATAACTGCACTTTTTGCCAATTGAAACTAGTTCAGTTGGTCCAAAATTTAAGAGATGCGTGTATGAGTTGAAGAAGTCAGGATTAAAAATTTGGTAATAACAGATGTGTGAGTTTTTTTTATTTACATTGTAATAAGTGGTGATCATTAGTTAAGTCTCATTTTTATTTAAATAAAATAAAATAAAATAATTTGTCAAAGCACTCAAAAAAATTGTCTCTTTTCCACATTTTAAAGCCGAGGAAAAAATGTTACTTTCTTAGATTTTCTACTCTTTTGTGGAATAGATAGCAAGGAAAATCTGGTCCATGAAACAATTACATGCTCTAACACCATTGAATCAAGTAGTCTATAATTATTATCTCCACTAAAAAAAAAGGAAAAATAGTCTTTATTATTGGTATGAGTAAACGAGCAAGGTTGGGTGATTATTATAGGTGACCACTAATTTTCAATTAATCTATATTTATATGTCCAATAGTGAACATAATAAATTAATAATTATAAGAGGAAAACAGACACTACTACATAGCAATTTACATCTTTATGTTGAAAAATCAGTTTGTAATTATTGTCGGAAAACATTTTTCAAAAGTAAGATGTTAAATCTGTTTCCCCAACATGTTAGTGAATATAAGAAGCAGTGCTTTTGACAATCCAATGAATCTTTTAGGGCCTGTAAATGTGAAAGCTGCATTCAATTCTTCCTTCTTTTTTCTTTTTTTTTTACATAGGGTCAGGCTTTTATTTTTATTTTTATTTAACCCAAGCAATAATCACTCATTTGGTCCAGAAAAAAGCACATAGAGATGGGTGCATTTCAATTTTCACACACCAGACGCTGGCTAGCTCTAGATGATACCTATCAGGCATCAACACCTTTTAAGAACATATTAAAGTTGCAATTTCTTTTTTATTTTATTATTGCTGTAAATATTGAATTTGCATTAATAGAGGGTCTTAACTCTTAATAGCCTGCAATATACAATATCACATTAGTAATAAATAGATGTGAAAAATAAATGGGAAAGATTGTCCCTGCTGGAGATGCTCAGATTGGCGGTAGTGGACACCTAGAAAGTCCGAAGTTATCACTAACCTTATCAAAGTAACAAAAGATTGAGAGAAGTGCGGCACCGTGACCAAAAAAAGTTTAAAAAATAAGAATAAAATATAAATCAAAAGCCCGACTTTATTGTGTTTTAACTCAATATCTAATTGATGGAACAGAAATGAATGCAAACAGAAGAAATGCTCGTACTTTTAGGCACCATAAGTAGGCTTTAAATCCTCAAGCTCACAAAGGTCAATAGAATATTGCAAGCACTGGCACCAGGTTACGACTGAAAGGTAGAGATGCAAGGTGGGTTTAGACCGATGTTGGATTAGGTTGGCCCGAACTTTATTTAAGTTTTATACCGAGTCTAGGTCCGGCTCATATTCATATCAAAAAATCGATCAATGCCCATATACTTAGCTCATACTTTATGAGTGCCTTAGTGTAGAGGTGGCAATTTAGGTCACGACACGATAACACGACTCGAAAACGACACGAAATTAGCGGGTTTGAGTTTGTCTTAAACAGGTATAGGTCAAAACAAGTTAAACCCGATTAAACACGATTAAATAATAGGTCATTAGCAGGTTAACCTGTTAAACCCGAAATTGACCCGTTTAACACGATTAAATTTTTTGAGACATTGTATTATCTTATGTGTACCAAGACTTCAAACTTCCCTTTTATGTTTTATGTACTAAAACTTGAAAGTTTTATTTTGGTTTTAAACTTTGGATTGTGTGTTATATTTATTTGATTATGGTTGCTTGGTTATATTGGAAATATAAAATAAGTTAATAGATTATATCAAGTTATATTGAAAATGTGAAATAGGTTAACATGTTAAAATTAATAGGGTAATACGTTATGTCAAGTTGAACCAAATACAACATATTTAACATTAACATATTAAATTGAGTTCAATTAACGGGTTAACAGTATACAGATTAGCAGATCGTGTTACGTTTGACACGATCCGAATACGACCTATTTAAATAACGTATTAAATGTGTCGCTCACAGGTTAACCTGTTTATTTAGCGTGTCGGGTGTGTGTTTACAAATCATGACACGAATAATTAACGTGTCGGGTTTGGGTTTGGTAATTGCTCGTTATATATATGCCTCGACACGACACGAATATGACACGACAACACGAATTGTCACCTCTACCTTAGTGGATCGTGTTCTACTTTTATTTATTTTTATTAGATTAAAATAGATAAAAACTCATATTCTTTTAAAATTTGAGTAAATTAAAAACAAATAAAAATATGTAAATAAATAACGTTAAAAAACATATAAATGAAAGTATTAAATTAAGATTTTTTTTTAATTTTTAATTAAGAAATATATTTAAAATTATATATAAAATAGCTAAATGCGGATTTAATATGAGTATACAGAAATATGGATTGAGCTGGACTAGGTTGGGTCAGATCAATGGGCCTATTACTGAAGTTCAGCTTGGCACCTACTAATGTACCGGCCAGCCCAAGCCTGCATTAGTGTAAGTCGAGTCGAGCATGTACCATGCTTTTCCATCGGAATATGTGCTGGCACACAAAGCCCGACACATATTAACATGAGTTTTGAACATAAATACCTAAGAAATAAAAACAAATACCAAAAATACGATCTAAGACAATAATACTCAATTTTATACGGTTTTCTTTGAAAAAAATACCAAAAGTATGACCTATATACGCGGTGATATTTTCATAAATAAGACATCAACTTTAAAAACAGTTATATAATAGAAGGTGTATGGATATTTAAAGAAGTGGGCCTTAATAGTGAGACTTTATTGTTTGTCTCTCTATTCATATGAATTCTATCGTGGTTCGATTCAGACTCTTACTTTTAGTTATTCATTTTTTTTATTTTCTTTTAGTTTTTTTATGTCCTTTTTTATTTAATTTTTTTTTTTGTAATAGAAGCTCAAACTTTTTTTCCCCTTTCTCCATTTCTTATGGAACTTTTCCCTTAAAGATATGAGGCACTATTTTTTTTTTACTTTAATCCTTAAGAAACGAGGAAAACATCTTTTTTTTCATCTTCACTATTTCTTAATTTCTTTTACACTTTTATTCTTTTGAAATGAGGATTTTTGTCCCTTACTTTTAATTAGATTTTTTGTTGTTGTCATAGAAATGAGAAACTATTTAATTATTATTATTTTTTTAATAGGTTACTATAGGTAATCAAGTATCTTAGCAAAAAGTACTTGGTAACGAAATAAATTCTCCAGTTTCCAATAACAAATTTACCAATTCACAGGAAATCAAAAAAGTTTCCAGGAAACCAGTTTGGTCTATGTATAGCAGAATTTCATGTATGTAAGTAAATCACAAGAAATCATAAAGGTTTCTAAGAAATTAGTTTGGTTTCTTTTTTAACAGAATGCCCTGTATATAAGTAAATCACAGAAAACCACAAAGTTTCATAGAAACCAGTTTAGTTTCTTTTTAGTAAAATGCCCCATATGTAAATAAATCACAGAAAACCAAAAAAGTTTCTAGGAAACTAATTTAGCTTATGTCTAGCAGAATGTCTATGTGTAAGCAAATAACAGGAAACTAAAAAAATTTCCTGAAAATCAAACTAGTTTTCTTTTAGCAGAATGTCTTGTAGGTAAATAAAACAAAGAAAACCACAAAAATTTCCTGAAAACTAATTTGGTTTCCTTTTAACGAATACCATGTATGTAAGTAAATCACAGGAAACCAAACTGGTTTCCTTCTTAGCAGAATGCTCTGTATGTAAGTAAATCACAGAAAACTATTAAGGTTTCCCGAAAATCAATTTGGTTTCTATTTAGCAGAATGGCATGTATGTAAGTAAATCAAAAGAAACCAAAAAAATTTTCAGAAAACCAATTTAGTTTATGTGTAGCAGAATGTCCTATATGTAAGTAATTAATAGAAAACCATAAAGTTTTTCTAGAAATCAGTTTAGTTTCCTTTTAGCAAAATGTCATGTTTGTAAGTAAAATAAAAGAAACCATAAAGGTTTTTTGGAAACTAGTTTGGTTTCTTTTTAGCAGATGGTCATGTACGTAAATAAAATAAAGGAAACCACAAATATTTCCCATAAACCAGTTTGGTTTCCTTTTAGCGAAATGCCTTGTATGTAAATAAATCATAGGAAACCTCTATGGTTTCTCTTTTAGCAAAATATCTTGTATGTAAGTAAATCACAAAAAATCGCAAAAGTTTTTTTTTGAAATCAGTTTGTTTTTTTTTAGCAGAATACCCTGTATGTAAGTAAAACATAAGAAACTACAAAGGTTTCCTGGAAATCTATTTAGTTTCCTTATGGCAGAATGCCCTGTATATAAGTAAACTGTTAAGAAATTCTAGAAGTCCGAGAGCAAAAACTTTCTTAGTAGACAATATTAAATTTCTATACATATGTTTCAAATATTCTATATCCAAAAGAAAATTATATTATGAAATATAAGTGTTATCCTAATTTTGAACTACCAAAAACATAAAACAATGTTATTTACACCTATCATGGTATGAATTTAAATGATCAAAGCTAATTAGAATATGAATAAGATAACACATGCATCTAATTAATAAAACGTGCATCCATGAGGAGATCTAGTTAGCCAAAGCAGCTCCAATATATATCACGTTTAGTTTCAATATCAGAATCTGGCATAGAAAGGTGTAGGGAAGTAGTCATGATTGGAAAGATTGGGCCTGCAAGAATTAGCTGAAGTATTGAACAAGGATACTAGAGAATATGATCAAGTCCTCAAAGTAAGATTGGGCCAACTAAGAATAGTCATTAATTTCTCATAGTACCATTAGATCACCACAATTTCGCATCACAACTATTAATCCTACAAAAAGTTTCACAACCCAGAGCAATGTATCTTGTAATCATATAACTCCAAGAAATAATGTTTTTCACAAGCAATTTGTCTAACACCTTCCATGCAAGCCCAAATGAACCAGAAGCAGCATATATCCTCAAAAGAAAGTGTCATCACTATCATTTGGGGCTTTTCTTTTAAATTGGGATGAACATGTATCTTAGATACAACTTCTATTTGGGTTTCTATCACTTTTACATATAAAAAATTAAAAGAATTACAAAAATACGGAACTCAGGTTTTTTTCAAATTTTCGTACAGTTTTTATTAGAAAATATCACTTTTTAAAAAATATTTAGAAAAATACCATTTTTTAAAATAGTTACTGGTTACTAGTTTCTGGAAACTTGTTATTAGTTACAAGTTACCAGTTATATACCAGTTATAAATACCTTTGGTTACTAGTTACCAGAATCTGGAAACTGGTTACTAGAAACTATTTACTATTTTAAAAAATGATATTTTTCTAAATAGTTTTAAAAAATGGTATTTATCTAATAAAAACCATACCGCACCTTAAGAAAACTTAAACACCGTATTTTTCAAATTTTTTTCTAAATTACCGTATAACGTCTAATTTCCTCTTTCTATTTCTCAGCAAAATATTATTATGATTTCTAGCCCAATGCGGATATCGGGGTCAATATTGCTTTGCATCTTGGAAGATGGTAAATAAAAGTTTGAATGCACAATTGAATGACTTAATTTGCAAATTTGTTATCTCTAATTCACACAATTTGTAAATCTTTGATCTCTAATTCATAGGTACACCATAGAATAATTGTCTATTTTAAGATAGAAACTAATATTATCTAACCTGAATAGACACAAATCACTAGAAAATGACGCAAACCCCTCTACTTATTATATAGTCTCATATTTCAACTAAAGTAAATCATTAGACAAGATTTAGTCAAATTCTACCACTTATCAAATAATTTTCTCCAAAATTGTGCATAATCCAGCTAAAAGTCCATAAGAGAGGTATAAAAAATCACAGAAACATAAACTCAATGAGTAAAAATCCAAACTAACAGAACTTAAATGTTTGCCCACCATTGTACTTGCCATGTCTATCAATGAAGTCTTGAATTAATATAAAACGCAAATATGAAAAGGATCAGAGATTATAGATCCCATGGATTCTAATTTTTTCAATACAAAATGGATGGAAAAAAGAATAATATTAAAGAAGAGGAGGGATCACTTGTTCTCGGATCTTCTACAAGATGAGCTTGTACTTGTATTTCCATGAGAGAGGACCATGATTGGTCTTTGTACGGCAGGGGAACCCTTGCCTCCACAATATCCACCTGTGTTGCTATCGTCTTGAGAGAGAGATATGGTGATGATGACCAACTATCTGGAAAGTGGAAGCAACTTTGACTTGATCTGAACGAGAGAAAGAAAAGAAGAGATGGAAGAAAGAATATGTGATATTTTTCAAAAAAAAAGAAAAAAGATCGTATAAAAATTTATTTGAAAGAGAACACCATATATTTGGCAATATTTATTAAAAGATAGTGCTAGTGTCATTTTCCCTATTAACATTTCTACCACGAGGGATTGAATTGTTTGGAGACCTGCTAGCATCAATCACAAATTTACAACTGATGCGACTGTGCCGTCTCACGGTGAGATGTGCCCCACACAAATGGATAATCTTGTGTTTGGCCTTTTTCCCTAGGACTAAGACCCTCTTAGCCCCTACCTTATTCAAAACAGGATTGTTCTAGCAACACTGTTTCTAGCAACACTACCATGTACGGCGACTGTTGCATCACAACCTTTTTATTCCAATATATCTCACAACAGACGGTGATTTGTCCTACTCGAAATACATCAATTATCGTTATAGTGCTAATTTTGGCCAGTCAAAGAGATTTCGATTGGAAAGCAATGAAGTGTATGAGAGATACAGAGAGAACGGTATGGCTAATGGAAGAGGCAGCGGCATTGTTTCAAGAATCCAAAAATCAAAAATTATGTATGACTGCACAAATAAGAGGAGTTTTCAGCCAATATGATCGCTGCTAAAATCACAAAAGACTTCCATTCCCATGACTATTTCACACATAATACAATCTAAAATAAGAAACATTCAGTGAGAAACAAAGTAATATCAGTTTTTTAGCCTCTTGACTAACTACCATTCTTTTTAACTGAAGGAGGCCAAGACAATCTTCTGTGGCTTGAACCATCTGTCTGATTAAAGTCGCTTGGCTCGTTTCCATCTTCTACTTGTTGCTGCTCCATTTCCTGCCTCCTGGAGCTTCTGATAGCCAAGTCATCAAAGCTTGGTTCGGTTCTCCAAGGAGGGGGAGTCACACAGTCGGAATCCCCCTGTACTCTTTGGGAGGGATCCTTGGCTGGTGTCACAGGTAAAGATGAAGTAGAATGACCCACTCTTAGATTCTGAAGTGTTGCGAATGATTCTCTCATTGCAGACATTGCTTCGAAAAACCGGGTGCAAGATGCTAAAGCAACAGGAATTGGACGAAGCATTTCCTGCATCGATTAAACAAAATGAAGTCAAATCAAATCACATGTAAGTACATATAACTTACCGTGACAGACTTATTATAATCAAAGTTATCTAGTTATAAAACAAGGATACAATTGAAAAGTTCAGATGTAATGAATTCAAGAACAATGTAACATAAATTTCACTCAAATCCCCAACATTTTGATGATAATAAATTTACTTCAAGGCAGATAAATTCATTTTTAAAGAACTTAAAAAGATAACACCTCTTCAAATTTGCTTTTCTAATTATCATAATTGGAGATCATCCTCCAGGACGGGAAACCCATAATAAAGTAAAATTGTTCCTTCAACACTTGCAATAGGTTCATTCTCATGTGGTTGCTGACAACTGAATGTGGTGTAAAAACCAAAGAAAAAGATAAACCTAACTTAATTTGTATCAGAGATCCTAATTTATGAACCATCTGATTTAGAAAGAGAAATAATGCTTGTATAAGCATACCCCCCATACTGAAGGTGGCTCCTTAAATGTCTGACTCCATTGAAAATCTGCTACTGACGCAGTCAAGGCCCCATAATCACTAGCAGCCTTCATTAATAATTCTGAGAATTGTTTCTGCACAAACCCAACCGAAATTTTCCATAAGCTAAAAATAGAGCCTTATTGAACTCAAATGCTACTATTCACCTAATCAAAACCATTGAATTTATATCAACTTGCAGTAAGTTAAAAACATAGTGCACTCCAACATTTGAAATTTTACATTGCTGAGATTATGTATGACCAACCTGATACTCAGCCTCTACCGGAATGCAATCCAGTGAATAAGGTTGCTGGAGACGGGCAATGATACGATCCTGCCAGCAAAACATAACATAAAAAGGAAGGAGGCCTCAAGACTTAGAATTAAAGTTTATAGGACATGATAAAGAATGCCGTCCTTTCCCATCCTTCTTCCATGATATCCCGCAAAGAAAGGAAAGAAAAAAATTTGAGAAATGGGGAAGTCATTGATTCTGAGGAAAATATAGAACTCAAAAACCACAGTTATTTCTTTGAGGAACTAGTGATGCAACAAAGCCAAGTGAAACTATTTGGTTCAAACAAATGTGACTTCCAGTTTGGAGTGATAAAACATCACATTTACAGTTTAACCATGTTGATAAATGTGCTGAAACAAAGAAAATTGGAACTAATGAAGATTGAAGAAGAGAGACACGAACTCCAAAAAAAAGCACAATATTTTCAACAAATTTGTAAAGAATAATTTGATGTGATAATAAACCAAGCAAACTACCTTATTTTGAATTACATCCTTCAATATAGTAGTAATCCTTGCCAATGTTTCGCACTTCTTTTCCATTTCACTTACATGTGTCAAATGTGCCACATTTTTGTCATCCTAAAAGATTCAAATATGAACTGAGCTAGATGAGAACCATAAAGTAAATCAGAGTGTTGTCTTACAGTACCATAATTAATTCATTATTATTGAAAATCTCTGGCATGCAAACCAAAAAAGGCATAATTCGAACTGTAATACCTCACCTTTCTCCCTTGAAGCTCCACTTGCAGGTCAGCTATTTTCCTTTGTACAGTGGTAAGATCTCTTAAAACCCTAATCAAGTCATCACCCTTTTCCCCAGTGGTACTGGACAAGTTCTGAAGTTCTTCCTACAGAAGAAAATGGTATACAACGAGTTTCTAGCATCATTCAAGATTAACCAGAATAGATAATACTGCCGTAACATAAGCTTATCTATCATACACAGTGACTTATCTAAGTAGAGCAACGAAAAAACAACAGGCATATTGGACAATCTCTGAAGCTTAAAAATAACTTAAAGTCAACTCCAAGCATATAAAGCATATAAAGTACCTCTCTACTTATTTTATCCCCAAAAGCACTTCATGGTGCTCATTTTCTCAAGATTAATTTTTGAATCTCAAATGCTATTTATCTATATTAGCTTCCTTTACATTAATTTCCCAAATAAGTCTCCTCAACAAACTCAATTCCACCACCTACACCCATAACATCCAAACTTTTCTTCTCCAAGATAATTAGGCACTAAAATTAGAATTTCATATAAGAAGCAAATTTTAAGCACACCCACAATCAAGATCACGATAAATCCAGTAAAAATGCGGAAATAAAAGCAAATCATACTATTATGCTCAGAACAAAAATGGGTCGAGTTTATCATCATCACCCAGATAACCTAAAAAAAAACAAAAAGAAAAAAAAAAGGTAAAATTGGAGACAATACTCAAAATTTAGATGAGGAAAAGATCGTAACTTTACCTGGGTGGGCGGTGGCGAGACAGCGAATCCGAGATCCGAAGCTATAGAGAGGGCATCTGACATTCCTCCAATGCGTCGCAGAGGCTTCCTTCCAACCCAAGTGGTGTCACTCGCCATCGACATTTCTGGCTCGGCTCACGCAAAACTCTCCCTCTCCCAAAATTTTCCAGTCAATCCAAACTACACCCAGAAAATAAAATATTGGCACCCAAAAAAAAAAAAAAAAGAAAAAGAAAAGAAAGACACCACACCCTTTTCCACGCAAAATTCAAAAATCAAAGGTACTACTTTGCCAGAGTCTGGCTGTTTAAACTTCGGGACGGCAAAAATATCCAAATCCAACTACTGAACATGCCCAATGGCCAATGCAGTCAGAGTACCACGTACCGTCTAAAGATACGGAGCCTGAAGAGTGGGCTTACATTTGGGCTGAATCTTAATAAAGGCCCATGTTTGGTGAGATGTCCACTTCAGGTTGTCCGGTGACAAATGGACCTAACTAGTAATTTTAATCAAAAGTGACTTTTCTAGGACAATTTTCTAGAATGATTTTTTTTTTTTTAGAGAAATTTAAGTGCATGACAAATATTTTAAATTTAATTAAGTAGATGTCTATTTTTCAAATTTTATAACTAAATATCTAAGTATATATATTTTTATACTTGATTTCAGTTACTGTGCTGAAATATATTGGATATATAATTTTTTATACTTGATATATAAAATTTTACACTTGGTATATAAACATATATACTAGACATTTTGCTATAACATTTGATAAAGGGATATTTACTTAAATTAGGTCCAAAATTTGATCATATTTCTATAAGGCCATTTTTTTTAAGAGTGTCAAAATACATTAGTAAGAGAGAGTCACTATAACACTAATATATTGGTAATCAATAGTCGACTATATTAATAACTGATAATTTATCGTAAAAAAGTCATAAATTTATGGTCATACTAATACAATTTTATTAATATATAAGCTTGTATTAGTGTATTAATTTTGTATCAGTATATCAATTTAATATTAGTATATTAATTATTGTTTTTCAAAATATCAATTTTATATTAAAATTTTAGGAAAATTAGAACGTGACTTGTTTTTACACTGTTTTAATATATGTTATTTTCTTTTTTGTTATTATTGAATAGCCAAATATATGTATTTTTATACTTGGTGCATTTACTTATATATAATTTTTTTTTTTAGGAACACACAATCTTTTAGTTTATTTACTAAATATATTAGTTTTGTACTTGGTTCATCATATTTTACATTTAGTATATACACTTATGTACCAGTTATTTTGCTATATGATTTGGAAAAATGAATATTATTTAAAATGGGCTCAAAATTTAGTCATTTTAGGGTTTCACCGCTAAAGCAAAAATAAATTATAAAAATACGGTTAAGAGAGATAGTCGATTTTCGTACTGTATCTGAATGGTATTTTTGAAAAGCTACTCAAACAATGCGGTGGCAAATTTGTAATTAAAATTATCTTTTTTAAATAGTATATATTTCCAATAAACGGTGTAATAAAAGCGTGACCGTTAGCTAACCCAGTGGTGGGACCTAGTATACCTTTTTTGGATTTGATCCCATGTTTATCTCATTTCAATTTTTTTCCCTAAATTTTTGTTGTTTTTTTCCCTTTTCATTTTTTTTCTTTCTTTTTTCGCTTTTTCTATTCTTTTGCCTTTTTTTTCAATTAAATCATCTCCAGTCTTTTTCTCTTTTTTATTTTTTAATTCTTTTTCACTTTTTTCCCCTTCTCCTTCACTTTTTTTTTTTTTGATAAAAAAGCATTAATTTTTGTTTCTTATAGATATGGGGAATTACTTTATTTTTTGTAATTTTATAAAAATGGGAAAATTATCCTTTTTCTCATTTTTTATTACTATTTATTTATTTTTGGAAGAAGATATTTTCCCTATTTGTTGAATTTTTTTTATTATTTTCTTTATTATATACAATGAGAATATATTAGAATATCGACAAAATTTTTTAAGTTACTAATTATCTCAACAAACATTGAGTACTTAGTAACCTATGGAAACCACTTAGGTTTATAGTTACCAATAACCAATCTACTAGCTGATTTCCAAATTGGAATAACCAATCTACTAGTTGATTTCCAAATTGGTGGTTTCTTATACGACTGGTGATTGTTACTAGATTTCCAAAGTGGTGACTAGTTACAAAACTTGTGAGTGGTAGCTACTAGTATCCAATATCTAGTTACCACTTACCGAATGAGTTATTAGTTACTAGTTTATGATTTGTATACAAGACCAATCTAGTTACTGGCTACCAATAAATAATATAGTTACCATTTTGTTACCAGTTATTCTAATTACCAGTTGGTTACTAGTTACTAGTTTCTCTAGCTATTAGTTTTCATATTGATAGCCACTTACAAAACTGGTGATTGAGTAACCAGCTTTGGTTATCAGTTACTCGTTTCCAAAATAGTTAAAGAACTGGTGACTAGTAGTTGCCAATAACTAATTTAGTTACCGGTTACTTATTTGGTTATTAATTTTTAGCTTCTATACAAGACCAATAAGGTTACTAGTTAATTGTTTCCAAAATAGTTACCAGTTACAATACTAGTGAGTGGTTAGCTAACAGTAATTAATTTAGTTACCAATTGCCAAGTTGGTTACGAGTTTCTTGTTTCCATACAAGACCAATTTAGTTGCTGGTTATTGATAACTAATCTTGCTACTAGTAACCAATAACCAATATAGTTATCAATTTCTTACCGGTTACTCTAATTACAAGTTAGTTACTAGTTACTGTTACTAGCTTCTCTAGTTTATAGTTTTCAGAATGGTAGCCACTTACAAAATTGGTGATTGAGTAACTATATTTGGTTACTAGTTATTTATTTCCAAAATAGTAACAAAACTAGTGACTAGTAGCTACCCGTAACCAAAAAGGTTACCAATTTCTTATTTGGTTATTAGTTTTTAGCTTTTATACAAGATCAATATGATTATTGGTTACTAGTTTCTATAGTTACTTCTTTCTAAAATATTGACTAGTTACAAGAGTGATGAGTGGTAACTACTAATAACTAATTTAGTTACCAGTTACCAAGTTGGTTACTAGTTTCTAATTTTCAGCAAGATTAATCTACTTACTGGTTATTAGTTACCAATTTTGTTACTAATAGCCAATTTAGTTACTAATTTGTTATTTGTTAGTTTAGTTACTAGTAACTAACTTAATTATTAATATATATAGTTTCTAGTTTCATTAGTGACTAGTTACCAATTATTGGTTACTAGTTACTAGTTTATTTTAGTAACTGATAACAAGTCCTTACACATTAAACTAGTTAACTTGTAATATTAACACATATGAGCAAATTTTATAAAAAAGAATAAATTTACAATTAATATGAAATAATTAATCAGAAACACTACCTTTTTTTGGCAATCAATGTTAGCAAATTCAATGACTACTCTTAGTTTATCAAAGTTAATATCGCTCACTAGTTACTTCTACAAAATTTTCTCCTTTAATGACATAATATATGCAATATGCTTCAGCTACAATAAGGGCAAGAGCATTTGTTTACTCCAAAATATTTATTTTTTCTTCCGACATCCTGCATACAAGAATAATAAATAAAATGATAATCTAAACAAACCAAATAAATTATATCCTTTGGTATCAAGAACAACAAAATAAAAATCAGCCAAGTATCAAGATATCGATAAGTTGTGCTAAAATAATCAGAGCATGCTATTATACATGCCAAAATATTGAAAGCTATATACAAGTTTTCCTCATAAACAAGTATATTCAACTTTGAAATTGGCTGGACTCCCCGCTGTTTGATTTGGTATCTTCTTCTATATTTTTTGATCCTCCATTGAGAGTTTGGTTGGAGATTTTTTAACGGATTCGGATTGGTCTCTTTCTTCTACTGTTGCAGATTGTTTTCTGAGAATAGCTGATATTATTAAGTCAGTTGTGATTTTATATGGCCCGAATGCTTTGTACTGGATGGGTTCTTTGGATGGTACGGTTACCTGCACTGATACTTATATTTCTCTTTCTGATTCTCCAGTTGTTTGCTCTTGGGGAAAGCAGATTTGGTCTTCCTTCATCCCTCCTTCGATGTCGATTTTACTTTGGAGGACTCTTCATGATCAGCTTCCTACCACATTATCTTTGATGAGGCGAGGCTTTCAACTTCCGTCTTACTGTTATTTCTGTCGTTCCTTGGTATAGGACTCATCACATTTGTTCCTCGATTGCCCTTTTGTTGTGCAACTTTAGTTAGCCCTGACCTCATTATTTCGTATTCCAGTCTTTCTAGAGGGCTCTGTGAGGGATCTTTGGGATAGAGCTTAACTTTGTTCGTTTAGCCTGCAACTTCGAGCTTTCTGGAAAGTTGGTTTGGTCTCTATTTTTTGGATTAAATGACATCTTCGGAATTTAGCAATTTCTGAAGATAAAAAGCTATCTATATCTTCAATATTTGTTCTCTTATGGCGTTTTATTAGAGAGGTTGAGTCTCTGGTTTCTAGCTCTATGTCTAACTCTATGACCGATCTCTTAATTTTACGAGAGCTTCGAGTCAAATGTATGCCTCGAAAGGCGTCAATCATTGTTGAAGTTATATGGAGACCTCCTCTCCTGTCCTGGGTTAAGGTCAATACTGATGGTTCTGCTTATGGCTCACCAGGTCCTTCTGGGTGTTCAGGGGTGTTTCGGACTCATAGAGGGTTTGTTCGTGGATGTTTCTCTATTCTTTTAAGAATTGGTTACGCTTTTGAAGCAAAATTAGCAGCGGCGGTTCATGCGATTAATTTTGCTTGGAAATATGGATGTAAGCATCTCTGGTTAGAGAGTGATTCAGTCCACGTGGTTTCTCTTCTTTTGGCCCATTCTCTTAAAGTTCCTTTTCGTCGGAGATCAGCTTGGTATAGAGCATTAAGGTACATTGCTAATATGGATTTTGTGGTTACTCATATCTATCGCGAGGGTAATCGTGTAGCTGATTCTTTAGCTTCTCGTGCTCCTTCCTTTATTTGTCTCACTTGGTGGTAGTCCGCTCCATCTTTTATCTCATCTTTTATTTACGACGATTGTTTTGTGAAGCCTAATTATCGGTTTCGCTAATTTTATTTCTCTTTTTGTTTCTTTGTCCTCAAAGGTCAGGTTTATGCCCCGCTCTGACTTGGTGTCTTATCTTTTTCTTTCTCTTTTCATATAATTTCCCTCGTTCTGTCGAGGTTCACCCAAAAAAAAAAAATATTTTCAACTTTGACTAGATAAATTTGACAATAGAATGATGTAAAATAAGAAAAAAGAAGGAGAACACAAAATAGAAACAAACAATAAGTATTACTTAGATAAATAGTTATATATGTGGTGCAACTTAAAGCCATATCTAATGTGAACTTAAATCTTCAAAATAAAAATTATGGACTTTCTTTGTATAGATATTTAGAAGTCTTTTCATACTCAAAGAATTGAAATCAACGCAATTTTGTGGTGTTTAAAATAATAATCTAGCATTCATAAATACTCCAACCATAGAAAAAGGAAATAAAGCTCTTATGCTAATTAAATGGAATTTTAGGTTCATAAATAGTGCATCCAAGCATATTATATCTATAAATACAGCATAAATTCTTGAAAAGCATTTCTTCCAAATATAAATTCACAAAGAAATCAATTAATATTAAATAGTAGAAAAATTTCTAAGTAAAATAAGACTGTAGAAAAATTGGTATGGGAAAAGGTTAATTGCATTTGGATTCTCTCAAAATGAATTATATTGAGCACAGACAGGAAAAACCTAACCCATCATATTTGGGAGACCTCAATCTAAAATTAAAGTCCTATACTTATTAAAGAGTATACATATACAATAAATAAACAAACACGCGTGTATATATATATATATAGTTGCCAATCCAGTAGTTTTTTTTTTTTTTTTACCTATATGTAGGTATTTTTTTTAGCCGTTAGATCATCATCTAATAGTGATCCAACGGCTAAAATAAGGTGCATAAAAGGACGTGCATCATTAATATTTTTTTCTCTTTTCTACTTTTTAATATAAAAAAATGTACAAAAAAAATTTTCATTGGCCAAAATGATATCTATGTATAGGTAAAAAAAAAAAAAAATACATACTGGATTGGCAACCTATATATATATATAAGCAGTCTAAGATTGAAACCACACCACTTGAACATCAATACCTCTCATGACCATGAGCACGAACTGGAAAGTTGAATTATAAAAAAGCACAAAATGTTAATGATAAAAATTAAAAAAATAGGCATCAAGAATCAGATTATATATTTATAACATTTAATTTTATCTCCACTTTGTTCGACAGCAAGGAAAATTAAGAGGATCGTATATAAAAAAAGTAAATTAATCAAACAAATAAAACTATATTAAGAAAAAAAAAACCAGTAAATCAAGAATATGGGGATCCTTATGAAAAGCTTGTTGTATAGAATCAACGGATCCAAGAGCAGTACCAAGAAAGAACAAGGTGACAGTATAAGGGACTTTGGTCTGTGCTGGGTGCGACGAGTCGACAAGCGATTTTGGTTGGACAAAGAAGTAGAAGAAAGGTGCTTCCTCCAATATTCGGCGTGGACGAAGCAGCTCTATGAGGGCGGCCATTGATGGAGCTTGAGAGGTTGATGGAGAAACATTTTTAACAAAAATTGAGAGAAGATAAAGGCTGCCTCTCAGATCTAAGCGAGAGAAATAGAGGGGAAAAATTATTGTCATTTTTCAAAAAAATGCCGTATAGAAATACATAAAAACAATGCACCGTATATTTGAGATATTTTTCAAAAGATCGTGTATTCTCTAATTTCCTCTAAACATAAGTCATTTCGGCCCAAATTACTCCTAGTTAGGTCCGTTCTATTTCCCTCTGACCCTCTGGCAATTGGGTCCAACCACCCACAAGAAGCCCAAATAACCACAAATTTGTCATAAAGATTAGGGATTAGGGTTACGATTCCGTTCTCCTCCATCTATATAACCCTCACGTTCATAGAAGAAATCACTTTCCAATTCACCTCTCCGTCTATCTAGGGTTTTGTTGTTTGTTTCACTCCTAAATATCTGTGTGTTAGGGTTGGGGTTAGGGTTAGGGTTTTGGTAGAGAGCGCAAGATCCCGATGAGGAAGCACTCCCAAAAATTGATAGGAAGTGCCGTATGACACTTTAAACAGCAGTGGGTTCTCTCTCGGAACCAATTCCTTCCCACCCACCGGTCGCAATAGCCCCCCTTCGATTCGTTTTCTCTGTGAAAACGGCGTCGTTTCCGCGGCTTTTTGCTGATTGGTCGGGATCGATTGGCTACGGTGTTCCCCTGTGTGTGTGATTTGAAACGGGTCTCTGAGGGTCTATTTGTTTATTTTTTTTTTAGAAATTTTATTTTCATCATCTTGATTTGTGCACGGTCCAATGCCACGTCTACGGTAGCTCAAAAGAAGCTTTGACCGGCGATGCTATGATTGGTCCAACAGTAATCCTCTGTTTCGCATCTTGATAGGAACCTGTGGATCTTACTTTTAGTGGTCTACGGAGCCGTTTTGTGCGATTACATTTTAACTAAATATCTATGGTTATAATTTCGTTTTTCTTTGTATGAAGCCAATGAGGATTAGTATACTTAAGTTGGAATTACCGGCTGAATTTCTTTGATGTCAATTTGACTGGCTTTCTGAGGCTTCATAATTCTTTATTTTTCTAAAAGGATTTTATCCGTTTTCTGGGATATTGAAGTGGTTCAAATTGTAATGTTTTATTAATTTTATTTAGCTATAGAGCAATTAATCAAATTTGTGCCCTTGTAAACAAAGCTAAAACTAAAACAAGTCTATTTGCAAATTGTGTTTTTAACCCAACGTGAAATGCTATTCTAAATGTTATTTTTAATTTTTTATTATTTAATATTTAGTAAGTTAAATAATTAGCGTTTAATCATCATCACAATATTGGATAATGTTTAATTGAATGAGCATAGATATATAATTTATTGCTAAAAAGGTTGAGCTATCGTTATGTTGTTTCATTAATTCTCGTTTTAACAATTAAATTTTTTAAAAAAGCATTTTTCAATGCTCTATTACTTTATCAATTTTAATAAGAAAATGATATAAAGTGTTAATAACTTATTAAATATTGAATAATGAAAAGTTAAAATAGAGGGTTCAGAATAGCATTTTCTTTTCATCTTTACTCATAAAAATGGAGGCTTTTTTTTCCTTCGAAGTTCACTAATCTGGGAGGGAATTACTTTCATGTGTAACTAATTACTTTGCATGGGGAAATTGTATCTTTCACACATGGAGGTCTTACTCTCTAAAGGACCGTTGACTGGAATTGGAGCATATTGATGTTTACACAATTGACGTTACCATTAAAAAGTAAAATGCTAAATGATGCCGTCTCCAACGCAAATATTATTCTTGATTTTCAAGTTGTATAAAAATAATAAAACGATCAATCACATTATATTTAAATATTTTCTTCAATACACTAAATTTTTTAATTATTTTGCAAATAAAAAAAATTTAATTATTTTTATAAATCATTAAATAGACATAATAGCTATTGTAAAACACCACATACCATAAGTATGTGATTCAATAATTCATTTTAATATATAAAGTGGCAGTTTTTTAAGTAAATATAGAACAGTCAATTAAATGTCAATACTATTTGAAGTTATCTTTTATTTACAATAATTTCATTCATAATTTTAAATTATAAGAATTGCACATTTTATGATTGAATACTGGTGGTTGATAATAATTATTAATGTTTTATTAGTATATGATGGTAAAACCTTTAACATAGGACCGTGCCCCGTTGTGAAATTTTTTAAATTCGATGTCAATTTAGTGTCGTTTTTTTCGGTGCCAAATATAACATGGTCAACTAGACAGAAATTTTGAAAAGAAAAGAGAACTAATTTTCTCTAGTTTTATTAAATTAATTAATTGCATCTACAAAACATGGATCAAATGCTCTACAATCCTAATCCGGGCCCACTTAAACAAAGGCCCACCAAAAAAAATAAAAAGTGGAGTGATTCATCTAAACAAGGAATATTGGCACTTTTCCAACATGTTAGAGAGCTTTTTTTCAATTCTTGAGCTTGGCTTTTGCAGCTAAGTAGGTGGGAAAAACCTGTTGAGATTGAAGGGTAGAGTGTAAAATTCTTCATTTCTGTTATCTCCTCTGAATGTTCTGAACTTAACCCACCATGGCATCCCTCTATCTTTCTTTGACTTCTCCACTTCTAAGGTGTTATCAAGAAACACTGCCACTATTAGACCAATTGTTGGGGGAGATGAGAAGATGGTATTCAAGAATGCGTTAAACTGCCAAACGAAAAAGACCACATTTTATCAATGTAACACACAAGATCAAAGTCAAGACAACTTGTCGTCTTTCGATTAGTACATGCAAGAGAAACAAAATTTGACTCTTACCCATCCAGCATTAGTACGAACCAAACCATGATGTGTGGGAGTCCAGTACTCATTAAAGAATTGAGGGACAGATATGCCGAGGAAAAGCGAGAGCCCAGTGATGATGAGGTTTCTCATTGAGTTCATGTTTGTGAATTGAAGAAATGATAATCCAACCGAAGCTGATAGAAAGACAGGCACGAAGACGTTAAGAAATGAAGAAAAAACAACTAAAGGTTGGATACTTTTTGTTTTAAGTTCATGACGTACCCACAAGGCCAAAGAGAATGCAGTATAATGCAGCAAATATAGGGAAGGGTATGGATGCAAAGACAGCTCCGAATTTACCTGCAAAAACATAACAAAGAAAGATGCCATGAATTTTCTTGAAAAGATTGAAAAGTTGATTTTGGAACAAAGTGCTTAGTCTGTTCCATTTAATCAATGAATTTTCTAAAAGTCCCAAAAGTTTGTACCAACCTAGAGTAGAGAAGAATATCATGAAGCCAGCTGAAATTTGAACAACTCTGCGACTTCCTACTCGGGTCAGTCCAAGAAGTCCCACATTTTCCCTGTAATACATGACCAAGATCTTGAGTTAATAAACTTTCAAGTTCAATTTTAATCTGACGAAAGTGACAAAACAAGCATTGTGAAGCCACGGCTTTACTGTCTTACACAGATACAGTAGAACCTGTGCCTGTTCCAAAAAGACCATCAAGCAGGACACCAATACCCTGCAAAAGAAATTTTAAAAACTGTTCAACTCTTCATGTTATGATAAAAATAAACTACAAATTGATGTACAAGATTGAATAATGGATCCCGGAAATGAAAAGATTCAGCCGAGACTATTCACGGTAAAACAAATTATCATTATATAAGTTTTGCCAGGATAACCCCTTGTGTCAAACTAGTTCACCTGCCAACCAATACCCCGGCTCAAAACATAAGCAGGAGGAGGAGTGGCAATTGCCAACCTAGATGCCGCCTTGTATGCACCTGTTGACTGCAGCATAAAAAGTTTGTGTACAGAAGTCAGAGCAATAGCAGAGGTTAAATATCAAACAAATTCCAGGACAGAAAAAGGGAATACCATCAAAGAAAAATGTAGCCATTTCATTGCACTTCCGAAAATCAGATACATACCTCAACCATCGAAACAAGAACAGCTGACATCATCGCAAATGAATGACCTGCTGAAAAAGTAGGAGGGCCCCACTGCAGAGGATATGGGAACTTGAACCTGAAATACATTGTAGGACTTCAGAACCAGGTAAAACTGAAAGCAATCGAGAGAATGTAAGTTTCTTTATTCCTTGACAATTGACATTACCATGGGGCAGTAGATATGAGATTTGCTCTGTCTGTTCTACAGCTGATTTGAGTTCTATTGGGCTTGTCTCTGTAAGCCCCACTGGCAGTCAAGATAAGGGAATAGATCCAGACAATTGCGATACAGATCAAAACAGGAAATCGTTCAAAAATAGGGACGTCTCTAAATGGTCTCACATGCTTCATGTACTGCATTTTAACCAGCTCATTGGTCTGAGAAGGAGCACACTACTAAAATAAACGATATTACTCAAATCACAAGACAAATAACTTACTTGTGAGAGTCCAATGACCAATAGCAGCATTGGAATTCCAATTTCCACACAATTTCCCAACTGAAACAAGTAGAGCATGACAAACTTGTATAATTGTTACAGAGATTGATCAAGAATTGGAACTACTGTATTGCGTATCCATCCTATGTAATAAGGTGGATGCTTTAAGCGTGCATTGTGCTAATGAAGAACCAATGGTACATAGCTAAAGTTTTGGTTTCATATATATATATATATATATTTTTATTTATCTGTTTCCTGGTTGGAGGCTAGAGATATTATAACATAATGTGAACCTAAAAATCCCAGTACTTCTAACGGTATATTCAGCAGTAAACATTGTAAGAATGTTGAGTATTAAAACATGAAACATGATTCCTAAGATTCTAGAATAAAATGTGAGCCACACCTATATTGTTTCCTTAATGAAAAACTTACCGCAGGAAATCCCCGTTGAAACAATCCCAAACCAACCAATCCAACTACAGGTGCCATACCAAGAGGACTGAAAAATCTGCAAAATCAAACAAATAGGAAGAACTCTAAGATGAATCGATTAAGTTCTTATCGATAGGTTCAAGATTTCATCTTACTTTTAGTTTGATAACATACCGTGAAAAGAGGCCCCAAACTTGACTGTAACCCAGGATAATTTGTATACTTGAAGCTACAATTAGAGCTCCTTGAATAGCTCGCATTGTTTGAATAAATCTCTGCAAACCAATGACATGGGAAGATCTCTTTCAATACCCTACCAAATAAGAGAGTTTCTTAAGTACATTGGCTGAAAAGTGAATAAAGACAGATATTTTAGGGGACTCGGTTAACACTGATGTGAATTATCAATTAAAGGCGAGCAAAAAATGTAGCGTCAATCAACTTTTACAAGCAACAAGCTAGAGTTTGTTCCTAGATGCAGATATAAACAAAGAGTGAAACTCTTGCCCTTTCAAGGTTCCTTAAATGATTTCTCTACTTGTCCTTATAAAGCTGTTGGTTAAATGTAATTTAGAAAAAAAGTTTAAACACGTTTAACTCTATGTGGTTACCAAACATAATGCATATGGGTGAAAAACAAGAAGAAGAAGAAAAAAAGAGAGAGTAGTTAAAGTGACTTTTCTTATATTGAAACCGAGGAAAGGGAATGTTTATAAGGCAGACTAGGAAAGTGGCTTACTTCATGAGGATCATCAATGCGTTGCAATGAGGAGTCGCCTACAATGTAAGCTATGGGAATGACATAAGCAAAGGAACCTCCAACAACTGCCGGCAATCTGGTTCCAAAAAGTGCCTGGAGAAGTGTGTTAATTCCAGCCACAAAGAGGAGAGTCTGTATTACTCGTGCCTTCTCGCCCTATTCATGAATAGTAAAAATGTTTCAGAGAGAGAGAGAGAGAGAGAGAGAGAGAGAGAGAGAGAGAGATTAACATAAAATGTCCGATAAACTGGAATATGGACAGACAAAAGACAAAAATGACAGGTTAGGGAACTACAAACATTCGAAAAATGGATTTTTGAACCTAAACTATCAAAGGTGTGACAACAAATTTGCAGGTTCGAAGATATTATATTATAAATAAGTAGGTGAATTCAAAAGGCCAGCATGAAACTGCACATAAACCAAGTACGAATTAAACCTAAAGAATGATTCAGAGGTTAAAAGAAGAGTTAATTTACTAGAAAACGAGCTTACATCGCTTCCACCCATTGCAGGTACCAGCATTGAAGGGATCATTACACTTGTGCCCAACATCATTATGTAGTTTTGAAATGCCAAAAGGATGGTTTCAGCTGCAACACAAATGGGAAAAAAAAAATTAGAGCAAACAAATGATTAGTTAATGAGAAACAATATACTGTTCCAAAATACAAGTCTAAAAAAAATACAAATTTTGCCTCCGCAAATAGATCTATTGGAATTCTCATGACTATCACAATGACACTAATGCAGTACAAATACACACTTTTCCAGGTCTATACACTGAACAAACTCATAAAGATTTGAATTTGATTCTAGTTCAACATGCCAAAATAAATTAGGTGATTTTATCAGCGAATCACACTATGGAAAAAATAAAATGATTTTCCATGGTTATTTGGTAATTTGAATCACCAAAGAGAAAAGGAAAACTATTATCAGATTTACTTCTCTAATAACTCTAGCATTACAAGGAACAGAAGTGTCCTTTACATTAAGCTTTTATTATTATTATCATTATTCTTTTTAGCTCTTTTTCCTTGTCCTTATGCAAGGGCAAGGGTACCCAGCCAAGACTAAACCCTTCACATGCATCATGATTCACGTGCATGACATGATCATATTTCCAAGTTGAGGCCCATTTCGATCAACGATCGTGGTCAAAGCAAATGACACCAGTCATTTGAAGTCAAAGCATACCACACCATGAATTGTTACAAACCAGCAAGAAATATTGGCAGTTCCACAAGCAAAAGAAAAAGCTTTTCCCTTTTCCGTAAAAAGCTTTTTACAGAGCACCATAGTAAATGTGATGGAATACAGACCCACTGATGGCAACCAACCTATTGTTTTATCATTTATGGCCAAGAAAAATAAGGACTTTAAAAAGCTTGAAACTTGACCCCATTAACTTGAAGATGGACCCAGTACAAGATATTAAGCTTCAAAAGCTTGCTACAATTTTTTTTTTTCCTTTTTTTGAAATCAAAAGCTTGCTATAATTTCACAAATCAAAAAAGTATTATTTTCACCAAAAAAAAAGGCTTCCCATCAATCTCAACATGATGAAAGTTCAAGCTCATTTTTCTTTTCAATCAATTATGAAAACTTAAAGTGAAGGTGTAATATACCATTTTCCTGGTCACCCATTAGCTTGAACCAAAAAATAAAACGTAGTTTTTCTTCTACTCAGTGTCAAGTTGCTAATAATGACACGGTGTTCCTTAATCTTAAACCACTGCTCTTAGCCATTAAAGCTTATCAACTAGTTCGAAACCCATGAGCCCATTTTCCTTCCTTATACAATGTCCTCAAGTAATAGACAAGACTTAACATACAGAGAAGCTTTTGAAAAGCTATATGAATAATACCCAGAAGCCCATTCCTCATTCAAATGGCTTTTAGATAATAAAAATAACATACGGAGAGAGAAAGAGCATTACCCCAAGGAGGGTTGGAGTCTATGCAGTACTCAAGGTCTTGAAGCTGTTCCATGGGAGGGTGGCTTATCTCTGCCATTGTTGAAGAGCTTCACAAACCCAGATAGCCAAAGAAGAAGAAGAAGAAGAACTGAGAACAAAGTAAAGTGTAGAGATATAAAGTGGAACAATAAAAGCAAGTGAGAATTTTTATTTTTTTATTTTTTTGTTTGAAATAAAACTAAAGGGAAAAAAAGAAAGAACAATATGCAAAGCAAAAACCTCTCTGTGACGCTCCCCCTGCTGTAGTCGACTAGCCTGTTATTGAATCAGTGTTCAAATTACATTATTGCCCCTATCTCATTGTCTCAACTACAACATAGCCATTCCAGCTCCACAATTTACATAAGAATATGTGTTAGTACAGGTTTTGTTTTCATTGTACGGCAAAATCTTTTAAATGGGGTCCAGTGATACCTATCTGATTTTACTACTACATCAGTCTATCACTGATTGTACGTTTTTTTAGTCACAAGTGTGACTCTGAGAATATGCATAAGCAGTGAGGGGTACTTTCAAAGATAACAGATATGTATATATATAAGAAAAAAGTTCACGTTTAACCAAAAAAAAAAAAAAGGAAATTTCATATGGAAAAAACAGCTATAAAATAGTACCAATTATCAAGTGTCTCAGTCAAATTTTCTCATTTTAATATCCTAATAAATACAAACAATTGCTCACATTGGGATGGTAACAATTCATATGAAAGATTCATGACCTTATATCATGTGATGATATTTTTATGTGTCATTACTACCACATGCCCAAACGAAGTAGTTTTGGTTGCTTTTAGTCGCATAAATACTATTGGCTTAGGCTTAGGCCTTAGGTTCAAGATGACAGCATTAATGAACAATTACTTTGCACAGGTTTTTAAGAGAATGGCCAAACTGATTTTGGAGCTTTTTAGTGTTTAGCAAATAGCAACTCATTGTCAAAAAGAGAGGCATTGAACTGTAGATGTCCCTCCCTAGTCACAAATCATCCCAGGTATACATTTACAGAAGCAAATTGACGAGGCACTTAATGTGGCTGTTGGGGGCATTGATTATTATTATTATTTTTTTTTGGGATGTGGGGTTAGGGGAATAAAGGGAAAGGAATATAAAATATGTGTTGGGCAGGAAGAGAGTACAATTTGGATTGAGGGGGTTGGCTAAGGCTTCTCAAGAAGGGTCATAGTAGTAAAATCAGTGGAAAGAGAAGGATGAAATTGAGAAGGTTGATAGTCTAAAGTCAAAGGACTAAGTTTAGGAAGGTGGCTTGCACGTGCCATGCATAGAGCTTTCGGCCAAAATATATAATTGTTATATTAAACTCCTTGGTGTGTTACCAACAATTTAATATATTCCCTCCACGACTGTGACATTCCCCCACAAAATCCGATTCCCATGAAGAATGGAATACTCACAAAGAAACAAACTCACCCCATTTCAAGTGACGATATATAAGATATAACCTTTAAACTCTCATTTTCAAGCCTCAGAAGATAAGAATCTCACCCTCACTTTTCTCCACCTCTTTCCTTTTCGTTTTGGTTTTGTATGCATTTTCCAGCCTAAAAATTAGGAGACTTAAAACTTTTGAAATGAACAGTCTGGATCAATTGCCCTCTTTTGAAAGATTCGTTTGAAGGGGGGAAAAAACAGTTTGTTTTTTAACATCTTCC